>MOOC01000110.1:0-207083 GCA_023376865.1 Colletotrichum filicis
ATATTAGCTTAGGAATTAATATATAAGTATTATAAATTAAGATACGGGTATTATTCTTATATAAGCATTACTATTTAACTTTTTAATTAGTTTAAAAAAATTTATTAATATAGTTAGATTTTATTAACCCTAATTTTAAGAAAATTTTAGGAAAATTTTATAATTAATATATTATTTACTTAGCATTCATAGTATTAACTTCTATTTATATATTTACTACGAATATCTATTTATAATACTATAATATTCTTAATTTATATAGTACTATTTTAAAAAAGTAAGTAAAATACTTCTATTTTAATAAACTCTTTATTTATAGACTTCCCTAAACTAATTATTCCCTATTATCCCTTAAGTCTTAATTATACTTTTTATTTATTTATATCCTTAATAAAGATTTAAATAAAAATAGCGGGGTTTATTTAGGAATCCGTCTTATTATTATTAGAATTATTAGCGGGGTTAAGCTAGATCGGCTTACCCTTAAGACCCCACCCCACACGACGGATTACCCCCCACGACAGATTACCTAATTTAGACGATTTTTTCCCTCCTTTAATACCACTACTACTATAATACGTAAGTGATAAATAATCGAAAAAAATTACGAAAATTATACTAAAATTACTAGTAGATTCGCTATACTTAAATATATAGAAGAATATGTTAAAAACGCGCAATACGACGTCGGCTTTAGTAAGTCGATCTAAAAGGCTACTATAGACTAGGGAATCCCCTACACTACCCTCTCGAACCAGCTATAAAGTACTATAACGGTTAAAAAGTTAAAGGAGGATTACTAAAGGCTTAGTAAATACTAAGAGCAATCCCTTACCTACTAAGTAATTCTATAGGGCTAGTTAAGGTTTACTCTAACTTATACCTAAGTTAAAGAGTTCGTAATGCGTATTTCCTAGTAGAGCGGTAACTAGTACCTACTTAAAAAGAAGTAGCTAGAGGGGTTCTTATATAAGAATCCTACGCTCTTAACGCTACGGGCCTATTATATAAATTCTAAGCGCGTTAAGTTTATTATTATTAACGTCGTATAAGCTTTTTAAAAGATCCTAATGCTCTTAAATATCTATAAGATCCTAATATCCCTCCGCTAGAATATAGACGAGACGGGATTAATAAAAGGGAGTAATAAGGACTATTTAGTACTAAGTAAGTCTAGGAAGAAATCTACTTATGTCTAAATACTAAGAGACCGTACCTAGACCTTTATATTTAAATATATTTTTACGAATAGCTAGTACTTCTTATTATTAATAATTTTTAAAGGGCAGACCGTATAATAATAGTAGTTCCTTATAAAAATATTAGATTATACTTTATAAAGCTTTATATTTTCTATAAATAGGTAGACTTCGAATATAATTAAGTTAGAATAGCTAGTTAAGATATTTATCCTATAAACAAAGGCAGAAGCTAAGAGACTCTTATTTAAGTATCTATTTATTATTAATAAGTATAGTAATTACGTCTCTAACGATTTTATATAATAATATTACCTTAAGGGTATTTACTTATATTATTTACTACTATATTCTAATTATATTACGCAGCCCCTAAATATCTTAGTATTCTTATTATTTAAAATATATTATTATAATAAGCTTATAGATTACGGCCTCTAGCTTAACTTAGCGCTAATTAAGAAGTAGAACTTCCTTTACTATTACTTCTAGGCCCGAGTATAAGCGCTTATAAAATAGAATATATATATTAGTTAGAAAGTAATAGGGCTATACCTTATTAATATACGGCAGCCCCTATTTAGTAAATTTATTATTATAGCGCAGCCTATAGACGTTCTATAAGTACTACTATAGGAGCCCTTATTTTTAAAAGTGCTTAAGATACCCTAAAATTATAATATTATTACCCCTAAAAAGTCGGGAGACCTTAGGAGGTACTAAAAGCTCTAGGTACGAGGTAAGGGCGAAAATAACTTCGATTCCGTTACTTATAAGTTAATATTTAATAAGGTAAGTAAGCAATTAGACGCTTAGAACGTAGCCCTAGCTAATACCTAATTAGTTATTAAGTTACTAAAGGCTTAAGTATAATTATATAAGCTAATTACGAGAGTAAAAGTACGTTAGGATCTAAATAAGTAATTCGTACGAATTAAGGCTATTATAAGGGTAAAGAGGGAGGCTAAGGCTTGCCCATAGCGCCCGATTACGGTCCTAACGCCTATAAACGGTATAAAAAAAGCTTAATTTACTAATATATATTTAGAATTTTAGATTTAGTAGCGTTATACTACTAATAATCGAATTCGCAGTCATAAGGTCGAAAATACGAAGTCTAGAAAATTGTCTAAATTAGGTGATCTATCGTGGGGGGTGATCCGTCGTGTGGGGTGGGGTCTTAATAACTTTATTATTCCGGCCTATTCGCTTAGGGGTCTTAAAGATTTTTAAAAATAATTAATATTAGGTATAACGATATATAAGTATTAATAAAATAACTTATTAAAAATATCCTCGTTTAGTACGAGGTTAGGGTAATAATACTTACGAAATACTAAATAAGTCGGCTTATATATATTAAAGAGAGGGTAGGTTATAAAATCCGGTTAAAAAGAGCGTTAATTAAAGAATAAGTTATATTTATTATAATTAATAATATCCTACGATTTATAAACTTAGTAACTCTCTTTAGGGCTAAGCTTAATATTTATTTTTATCTAAGTAACGTCTTATTAAAAATAGTTAGTTTTATAAATTAGAAATATTTCGGAAATATTTCTATTTATAATACCGTCCTTTTTAAAAAGGATAATAAATAATACTTTATTATTTATAATAGCCTTAGGCTTTTAAGGGGTATTTAGGGGCATATCCTAGCCCTTTATAAATAATATTATTTTAATATAATATTTTATAAAAGACTGCTAATAAGGCTAAAAATATTAATATAAAATAAGAAGTAACTTATAAATAACCTCGAGGTTGATAGTAATAAAGAGGGATCTTTTATAAGAAATTATAAAGTTAATATAATAACCCTCTTTAAAGTACTTCTTAAGTATACTAAGAGACGATTAGTAATAGCTATTAGAGTAAAAGCTATTAGCCTCTAAGTAACGGTAATAGAGTTCTCTTAATAATAAGATTACTTAACCTTATTATTATATAAATAAATAAATAAATTGCGTATTTAATTATAATAATAGGGACAAAACTTATACCGTTAGTTTCGAATATAGGGAGATTCTTAGGCTAGCCCCTCTTATTATTAATATAGAACTTAAAACTATTATTATTATAATAATAAAAAAGTATCGTAGAATTAATTTAAAAATATTTCTAATTAATTATTAATAAATTTCGAGTATAATAGTAAGTTTTGTAATAAAAATTTTTAGTAAAAGTCGTAACGAAAAGTAAAAGTTTAAAAAAAGGGACGTAACTTAATTAAAATAAAAAAAAAGTATAAGTTAGAATTATTTCTTATTAATTAAGTAATAGTACCCTAATTAGTTATGATTTATTTCTAAAATATTTCTAACCTAAGTACCCTAAAAAAAAAAAAAATAAAGTCTAATTAGTTAAATTTAGCTAGGATTTACTAATATCTAAGTACTTATTATTATATACGGGACTCTTACCTCAACTAGGGGGGGTCATTATCAGTTTATGTATAGACTTAAGTGAAGGATTCAACCCTCATTGTCGGCGAGCAGTAAGTTTGGCGCGATTCAGGGAACAAATATAGTTCATTGTTTGAGAGTGATTAAATGCCGGCGACAACTGGTTGTCTCCAGTTATATGAAAGGAATGGGCTAACTTTAAACAACGGCACGGGCGTTGACCAACTCACGGACAAAGCGTGCTAGCTAGTGTATAAGGTCCGAGAACAGACCCTATAGGCTAAAGGGATAGGAGTAAGCAGCACCCGGCATGTTCGGACGAGGATGATGATCGCGTCTTGGCAGTTGAGAAAAGAGATGGATTAGATTAGCTATTGAGTAATTAATAGATTCATGCCTCAGGGGCAGCTAAGTTTGACGTTTCCCCCCTCCCCATTATACGTCCTTCATTACTACGATCCTCCATTTTCCAATCTGTGGGGGGAAGCTATCCAAGCCTCCTTTTATCCCCATGTTATTAAGATATTACTAGTTCGTCACCGAGAGCTAGTGTTTTTGCGAGTGCCGGCTTGCTAGATCGGGCGCCCCGTCTCTAAAGGGACGGGATCGACAGCAGGGAATTTAGACAGCAGGGACTGTAGGAGAGACAGGCACGCAGATGGGTGCGCCATTCTTCTCCTTGCAGACGTAGTTGGGAATGCATTGGACGGTAGAGCAGCTGAGAATTCCGGTCGGGGCAGGGATCAATGAGATCAAGGTGGTGGGGTTGATAGGAAGGATCGGGAGGGCGCGAAGAGGCAGAACCTTGGCGTTGATGGGCTCGCCCTTGACGTTGACGGGAGGAATGGCGGGCAGAGTAGGGGCGGCGGGCAGGTCGACGGAGCTCGGGACGATGTCGCGGGGGATTGCAGGAATAACAGGAGCAGGCAGAACGACGGGGGCAGTGAGGGAGAAGGTGACAGGTGCGACAGTGGGAAGCGGGACTGCGATTTCGCGTTCGGCCAACTTCGCGGGAGGAGTCGTCAGAGCAGCAAACAAGGAGCCGATAACCGCGGAAGCATCGACAGGCAAATCGCGCTTTAAGTTAATATCGGATTAGAAGTCCAATTCGACCGCGGCATACGGCCAACTACGCAGGGGCCAATTAGGGACCCTATTTATAATTATTATAACTAGCCTAACCTATAATTAGAACCTCCTTTTTATACTTATATAAAAATTTATATAATTTAATTAATCTCTTTATTAACCTATAGTTTAAACTAACTACTTTATAATAAAGATACTAATATTAATTAGTAATTAAATTCTATTATTATAAATTAGTAAAATATCTTATTATATAAAAAAAACGACCTCTTAATACCGCATAGGATAAGAAATTCGTACTAATTAACTTTATAAAAATAAAAAAAAAAAGAGGTAATTCTTAAATATTATACGAAATTAAGTAATCGTAGCCCTTTACTATTTATAAGAGGTTAACGTTTATTATATTAAACTATATTAATTAATAAAACTACTTAAATAACTAGTTTTTTATTATTACTTTAAGTAGCTTTTTTACTAAATAACTTTTTTATAACTAGCTTATAATTAAACATTAACTAGCTAGATTAGTAAAGAAAAAATACTTATATAATAACTACTTATATAATTAATTAGTATAATAAATAAACTTAATAATATAATATAAAAAAATACTATATAATTTAAAAAAAGGATTTTTAAATATAGATATTCTTAGTTAATATAATAAAAACTTATATAGGAATTATAAAACTAAGAAATCTATAGTATATAAAAAGGTTTATTATTATAAAAATCTTATAAATATAACTTTAAGCCCGTAGTTTAAATAACCTTTTTATAACTCCCTTAACTACTCCCCGGGTATTATTTTAAAATATAATATAAAAAACGGTTTTATAAAAAAAGAGGGGATTTAGAAGCTTTAATAATATTATACTAAGAGTATTATAAATCTTAAAAATTAATTTAAAAAAAAGGTAACTACCTTAAAATAGTCTTATAATCTCTTATTAAAATTATAATTAACTTAAAAAAAGGCTAAGAAGACGAGGATCTAAGGGGGAAAAAAAACATCCTCTAAAAAGCCGCTAAAGAGCTTCTTTTTTATACTAGCTCTTAATATAAAATTACTAATTTTAAAAAATTAATTAAGTAATAAAAAGAATTATTAATAAATAATAATTACTTAATAATAATTAAGCTATAAAAAAAACTACTTAAAAAATATAAAATAGGGTACTAAGAAGTAATTAGAGAAAAAGTCTTTAAGGTAATTAACCCTACTTAATATAAATAATAAAGTAATAAGTATTTTTAATAAGTCTTTTAAGTCCTCGATCTTACGAAAAAGAGGGCTTAATTTTACTAACCGTACTTAATTACTTATTTAGCTCTTAATAGTTTATCTAGCTCTTTTATAAGCTAGCTAGTATTTATTTTTAACTATTTTTCTAAAATACTACCCTAGAGGAGGTAAGTTAAAAAAAGAAGTAATTTAGAAATTATAAAAAGTACGAGGCTTAGGAAGTTAAAAAGGTATAAAATAATAGAAATTAGTAACTAATAAAGATCCTAAGATTAATTATTATATTTTTTTATAATAATATAAATATTTATTATTATTATTAAAAAAAGAATTACTAAAACCTACCCTTTTATACTAAATAAAAAAGAAGATTTTAATAAGTATAATAACTAGCGATTTAAAAGAGTAATAGTAATTATTAAAAATAATAAAAACGAGAATAATAATAAAGTAATAAGAGGAAGTAAGAATCGCCTAGACCTTAATAAATTCGTTAAGTAATAAAAATATAGATTTATTATAGCTAGCGTATAGATTAGATATATCCTTATTAAAATTAAATATATTAATAATTACTAATATAAGTATAAACTAGAGCATAACCCTTAATAAGTTAGAATAAGAGAGAAGAAAAAAAAACCTAATTTTAAATAAAATCCTAATCCCTTATAAATAAATAAATATTAACTTAAATTATTAGAGGACGTAAATATATAAAATTATAAATTAGCTTAATAATAATTAAATTAACGTAGTATTAATTTATTTAACTAAGGTTTATAAAAAAAAGGGGCTATAAAGATAACCCCTATTTTATAAAATCGTAAACGACTTTAGCTATTAGCTAAATGAATAGTTTATAAGTATAAGCCTAAGAATTATAAAAATAATTAATAAATTCTTTTATAAATAAAAGGTATTATTAACGTAATTATAATTATAAGAACTATATAAAATCCTAATAATAACGATTATAAAAAAGGAATTCGTATTATAAAACTAAGTATAGGTTAATAAAATATATAATTGCTTTAATAAGTTTAAAAAAAGGGTAAACGACCTAAATTTTTTTTTTATAATTACTAATAGTAATTTATTATTATAAAAGGATATATAAAAGCAAAATATAATATTAAATATATAATAATTAATAATTCTACTTATTTTAATCTATAGTTCGTTACTATTATTAATACGAAATTCGGTATTAATTAGCTAATAAAAAAAGAAATAAATAACTTAAGGTTATTAATAGTATATAATAACGTAGGGATCGTATATAAATACTAAAAATATAGTAGTAAGTATAAAGTAATTTATAGATTTTAAAAAGATCTTTTTAAAAAAGAAATTATACTCTAAGGAGAAGTACGAGGTTTTATAAAAAACCTTAATAATATTTTATAATTACTATAAAAAAGTCGGGATTAGGGAATATTAATACTATTTAATAATTAATATTGTATTTATAAGCAAAGCTTTTAATTATTATTACGAAGTAGTACGTAATTTTGATTAGAATAACTTTCTTAGTATTATTAATATAATTTAAAACTATTTTAAGATTTATAATAAGAATCTAGAGTTCTTATTTAAGTTATAAGTAATTTTTTTTATATTTATAACTAAGATAATAGAGGGTAAATTATAAATAAAAATCCTTAAAGAGCTTATTAATTAAATTAATAAGTTAATAAAAACCTAGTTAAATAAGGGGACTAATAAGTAAAAAGTTAAATATTTTTATACTATAGTTTAGTATATATTAAAAGCAAAAATAACCCTATACTAGGCGCTTAAAAACTACGAGACGCTCTACTTAAGGCTAAGATCTAGCTTTAATATTAAAATAAAAATACTATACTAAATATACTTATAAGTCTATAACGGCCCTTATTAATAATATTAAGTTAATTAAATATATATAAAAAAAAAAAAGAGACTAAGTATAGTAATCGCTAGTAAAGAGGCCTAGATTTATTAAATAAATAAAAATTTAACTCGTGAGCAAGGTAATAGAAGAAATAATACTTTATTTATAAAAAAAATAGATATTAATTAAATAATTACTTTAAAAAAGAGCGTATTAAATTATATAAATAATATAAAAAATCGAGGGTAGTAAATAGTAAAACTAGCCCTCGTTAATTTAGCTAATTCCTCGTTATATATAAAGGTAGATCCGGGGGTATAGAACTTAATAATAATAGCTATAGTAATAGCTTAGAATATCCGCCCCCCATAAGAAATTTAAAAAATAAAAAAAATCTCACCCCCTATACTAATAAATTAGATTATAATAAAATTAATAATATTAATTACTCTTTTTTTACCTTGTTAATATTTAGAGAATATACGAAGCTAAATAAATAAAAAGTAATAAAAGCTCTAAATAAGTAGGTTTTTATTTATAAATAATAAGGGAAAGTCCCTTAAATAACGGATATAAAAGTAAATAAAAGGATAAATTTAATAGCGTAGAATTCTATTTTTTTAATACTTAAAAAAAAAAATACTACCTCTCTTAATATTTAAAAAGAAAAAATATAGTACTAAATAATTCTAAGAGTAGCTAGAGGGGCCCTTTTTATACTACTTAGATTACTTAAATACTAAGCTCGTATAAGTATTTTATATAAATAAAAAGTATAGCCTAAATAATTTTTATAAAATTATCTTAAATACTAAGGTATTATAATAATTAATAAAAAGAAAGGAGTAATTCTAAGCGCTATAAAAAATCGCGTTAGTAATGCTTAATATATTAATAATAAGTATTATAAAAATTAGCTTCGGCTTAAGTAAAGAAATCGTTACCCTAAGTACGGTAAAAGTAAAAACGTACTTTAGAACGATAAATTTTTATATTTTACTTATTAATACCCTATTTCTCCTATATTTAAAAAATATAAATTAACTAGGTATTATATTTAATAATATGAGGAATAGAATCTCTAGTAGTAAGTATTTTAAAACGATTAAATAACAATAGGGGTATATATTTATAAAGCTTATTAATAATACGAAGTTAATTAATTACTTAATAGAAAATAAGCTTAAATAATTATATTAGAGATTTAAGTACTTATTAGTTATAAGGCTATATAGCTTTTTAAAATAATTAAGTAATAATAATATTAAAATAAGGGCGCTAGAGTAGTTAATAAAAGTATATTACTAATATTAAATAAATATATAGAGCCTACGTAAATTTAAATTTAAATTATATAATAAGCTTAATTTTAATTAAGAAATCGTTATTAATATTTTCTATTTAAATAGTTAACCGGTCTTATATATAATTAATAAGGCTATATTATTTTAAATAGGGCAATTCTTATAGGATTTATAAATAAAAATAGTATAAGTAGCCCTATAAAAATACTAGATTAATATATACTAGGGACCGCTAAATAGTATTAAAACCGACGCTAGTACGAGTTTTAAATTAATAAAATTAAAAAAAATATAATAGCTTATAATATATAATTAAAAATCGTATTTATAAAAGCGCACTATAGTATTAAAAAAATAAAAAGGGCACACTAGTAGCTAAAAAAGGCGTTTAGAATTATTAAAAAGGAAAATCCTAATTCTATTAATAATAAATACCTCTAAATAGTACTTAAGTACTATAATAATACTATAGGGCTTAATAAGCTTATATTAATATTATTAATATTTAAAATATATTTAAAAACGACCTTAGCCTCGTTATTATTACTAAATATAAACTAACGAGCCCGAGTAATTAAAAAAGTAATATAAGTACTATACGAAGTAAATATAAAAAAGTAAATTAATAAGGTAATTATTACGTATAATAGGCCTAATATAGAGGCTAATTTAAATATACCCCTAAATTTAGATATATAAGTATAGTACGAAATTACTTAGTAATAAGCTAGGCTATATAAATTAATTTTTATTAACGAGTAGTTTTACGTAGTTATAAAAGATCGTAATTAGCTATTTAAAATATTAATTATAATAGTTAAATTATATTATATAGATCTTATCGAGGTAATTTTTAACTTATAAAAAAAAAAAAAAACTAAAGGAAATAATATAACCCGTAGTAAAAACATAAGAAATTATCCTTAATAAAATCGTTATAGTAATACTAATAAATAATAAGAAAAAAAAAATCGCTAAAAGGGTACTAATATTATTAATAAGATATTATAAAAAACTATAATAATAAACCCTAACGTAATAATTTATTATTAATAACGAGGTATTTAATACTTATTATATAATAAAAAAAAAAGCTAATTTCGAGCTAATAATTAAATTATATAAAGAAGGTATAATTATAATTACTAAAAAGCTATATAAAGGATTAGATCTTATTAAAATAAATACTCTATATAATCGAGGGGTCTATTAATTTATCCTCTATAACCCTAAGAAATATAAAGGTCTTTATATATTTAAATTACGAATAGTACGTAAAATTAAGGGAAAAGGAATACTTTAACTATATAAGAAATCTAAGTATATAATTTAGGAGTATAATAATATTAAAAAAGTAACGCTACTTACTTAATTACTTATAGTATAACGTTATAATTAACGATTAATAATAGTACTAATAGTATCGTTACGGAAAAAGGGATACGAGATTTAGAGCCGTAATATTACTTAGGCTTATACTTAATTAGTTATAGAGCTTATAAAGAAAATCCTAGCCTATTTATTAAAAAAAATAGCTAGTAAGTACTTAAAAAGCACGATTATCGAAGTACTTAAACTATTATATAAGTTTATAAAATTGGGTATTTATTAATAAGCTATATATTACGATTTTTATATTAATTAATTATTAATAGTTATATTTATATACGACCTATACTTATTAATCTCTAAGTATAAAAGCGACTAATTTAGGATTGTTAAAATATAAATTAACGATATATTAAGCCTATTTAATATTAATTTTATAAAAAAAAAGAATAAGAAGCTTTAAAAAGCGGGCTTTATAACTAAGCTAAAAGAGGTCCTTATAATAAATAACTTATTAATATTTAATAGCGGGATTTTTATAATTAAAAAGAAAACTATTATTTTTTAATAAAAGAGGTAAGGTAAAAGAATTACCCTCGTTAATTTAAACGTAATTAATATTAAAAAGTAGTATAAAGCTAAGCTTACGCAAGGGGTATATATTATAAATATATATTAACTTAAAATAACTTTTAATTATACTAAAATAGTATAAGCTATAGAGCTAAATAAATAAAATATTAAAATACTTAATAAATAGCTTAAATAGTAATAAATAAATCTTAATCGAGGCTTCGTTTACTACTTAATTAACCTCGCTATTAATAAACTCTATATCTTTATTAATAAATTATTTATAAATAATAATAACCTTACTTTATAATTAGGGTATATTATTATCCTAACTAACGAGAGTATAAGTAAGAGTAAATTTATTATATATAGTAATATAATTTATTACTTATTAACTAAAAATAAGTAAGTAATAAGAAATATATTAGCGTTAAAAATCTATAGTACAGTTAATAATATTAACCTCGCCCATGCGATTTTAATAATACTAAAAAGGATTACTAATTAACTTAACCTTTTACTAATCCTAACGGTTATTTATACTAATTCCTACTTATTATATAAATACTTTATTAAATTAAGAATAATAAAAAAAAAGAGGCTTATAATTAATATTATAACCCTTAAGTAATTATATAAAAAGTATAAAATCCTTAAGATTTATTAGATTAATAATAATAATAACCTCGTTAATACTTTTATAAAAGTAGTACTTAATAAGGGGTTAAAATAATTTATAAATAATAAAAAAGTTAATATATAAATAGAGGAATAAGTTATATAAAAAGAGTAAAAAAAAGGGAGAAAAAGAGACGACTTAGTAAAAGGGCTTAAGGTTAAATTATATTTTTAATTATAATAAGTAAATTAATAAAAAAAAGAGAAAGTTAGTATTAAATTAGAAATTTAATTTAATTACGGTATATAACTAACTATATAGGGGCTAATTAAGGGCCCTATTTATAATTATTATAACTAGCTTAACTTATAGTTAGAACCTCCTTTTTATACCTATATAGAAATTTATATAGTTTAATTAATCTCTTTATTAACCTACGGTTCGAACTAACTACCCTGTAATAGGGATACTAACAGTTGAGCTTGGCGAGAGGGCTAGGCAGGGTAGCGAGGATGCTGCTGATAACCGCGGAAGCATCAATGGGCAAGTCGCGCTCCGGAAGCTTGGGAATGGCGGTAGGCAGAATGGCGACCAGAGAGCTGAGAACCGAGAGGTCAATGGCGGGCAAGCTGCGCTCGAGGTTCAGCTTCACGGAAGGGGTGGGCAGAGCAGCGACCAAAGAGCTGATGATTGAGGCGTCGATAGCATGCAAGTCGCGCTCGAGGTTCAACTTTGGAATGGCGGTGGGGAGAGTGGCAAGAATGCTGCTCAGGATGGTGGCGTCAACGGTAGGCAGGTCGCGCTCCAAGTTCAACTTCGGGGTGGGCAGAGCGGCGACCAGCGAGCTGAGGATCGAGGCATCAACGGCAGGCAGGTCTCGCTCGAGGTTCAGCTTTGGGACGGCGGTGGGCAGAACAGCAAGCAGAGTGCTGAGGACCGAGAGATCGATGGTGGTCGAAAGGTCGCGCTCGAGGTTGAGCTTGGGGAGACTGGGGAGCGCAAGGGGGGGCAGTGTAACCTCGACCGGGAGACTGGTGATGGCGGGAATGTCCCGCTCAACGACAACGCCGGGGGCATTGGGAATAGCGATACCGGGAAGAGCAACCGTGTAAGGAGCGACTTTAACAGCTGGCAGGGTAGGGAGGGGAGGGTTAGCGATTGAGATATCCCGAGCGTGCCTGCGGATTGGGAGTGCGATGGAAGTTGAGGGCAGAACAGGAAGCTCAATGCTGATGGAAGGAATCGCCGGGATCTCTCGGGGAACATTGACGGCGGGGAGAACAGGGAGGCCAGTGGCCTCAACGTTGACCGATAGCGAGAGAAGAGAAGACAGGATTGGGAGGTCCCGAGGGATATTCAGATCCGGGACCTCAACGGTCACTGAGACAGTAGAAGCCGGGACAGCCACGTCAACGGAAAGAGTCGGCAAAACTGGGAGTACCGGGGGTGCAAGAGTCGGAGCCGTAAGGCCGCGGGGAATGTTCAGGTCCGGAACTTCGATGGCCAACGAGATGGTTGAAGCTGGAATGTCAACATCGACAGACAATGTCGGTAGGGCTGGTAGCGCAGGAGGTGCGAGAGTCGGAGCCGCGAGGCCGCGGGGGAGATTGAGACTCGGAAGAGAGAGGAGAGCAGTGGGAAGAGCCGGAATATCAATGTCGGGAACGCCGCGGGGAGCGTTGACAGTAGGCGGGGTCGGGAGCTCGACATTGGGAAGAGTTAAGGAGAGAGAGACTGGTTCGAGCTTGACCGCGGCAGGGCCAATGGAGTCAGCGATGCCGGCTACAGCTTCGGGCTGAGGAGCAGGCGCAGGATTGGCGGCGACACCAAAAGCCAGGGCAAAGGTGGTAAGAGTGCGAATGGAAGCCATCTTGAGATGTTTGAACTGTTGATTCAAGGAACCTTTGCTGAAGATGTGAAGATGTCGGAGTTGCTGTGGCGAGTGAAGAAGAAAAGAAGGGCCCATGATGGAAATCTTGAGTTATTTTATACTCAATATCTCAGGCTTCTCAGTCCTGCTGAATCCCACGATATTCCCAATTCAGACAACATTCTAGTGATTGATTGACGAATGCAGTCATAGCTGGAATCAATTTTGCCGTTGTCAACATCCCCAAAGACTGAAGAATCGTCTCCTCTGTTGCCAGACTCGAGCCGAGACACAACGCACCTTTGAGCCATCAGAGAGACATCTTCCCAACTGGATGGATCACAGAACATCCGGAGGAATGGCTTGAGACGGGAGAAGGTCTCGCCAGGTTGTACAAGGCCGTTACTGGTCAAGTAGGACAAGCCTAAGTCCGCCGATGTCTCAGCCCGATCAGAGACACGGCGTAAGCTCCCTTTTGCCAGCCCATCGGTAGTTCCCGTTAGCTAGCCGCAATAGCCTGCCTCAAAGGCACAAGAAATGACGGAATCGCGCAGTTTTGATCGCATGCAGCCTTGCTCAAGAATGCGGCAAATCTGATCGGGGATCGTACAACTGTCAGTATATCGCGATGGTGGCGGTAACAATACCGCTGGGCAAAGTCTATGTGTACGATGAGCGAGTTTCGAGCAAAGAATGAGCAGCACAGATAGGTATTCGTTCTGGAAACTCCTACATACTAGGATGGGATCGACATGGTGGAGGACCCAAGAGCCAAGCAGGTGGGAGGCACGCAGGCACGCAGGTTACACAATGCCGGTATGGCGATCACTCGTGCTCCCATGGCGATCACTTGCAAGGGGAGGTTATCTGATTTGCTAGACTTTCCAGCGGTAGAATCAAGTGTAAGACATTCAACTGTATTCGTCACATTCGCCGTGATCTCGAGGCTGTCCGCCCCCTCACCACAAATACCACTGACTGAGACAGAGAGGACCTAGATCAAGCCAAAGGGGGGGTTCTCCTCCGCCCATCTCCACACGTCGGGATTTCCCGCAGTCAAAGCAAGCAACTTCCGTTCCCAGTACCCCGTCAAAGGCTCCTCGGGAAGCACACCAGCCAGCGGGAAGGCGTTGGGATGTTTGCTAGCCAATACCCATTTCCATTGGCTGTCTTCCTTCTGGACCGGATAAGGCTTCAAGACATCTCCCTCTGCGTCAAGATCCAACTTCCTGGTCTTGCCGTCTTTGAAGCTATCTGCCTCAGAGGCGTTAAGCCCGGAGCCGCGTTCCAGCTTCCACAGTCCACTCCCGTCATCGGCTGTGGCCAGAGCTTTGCAGTCCCAGACCCCATCATCGTCCATAGCAAGGCCTTGGCAAGCCAGTCTGACCCGCACGCTACTGTGAATTCTCTCGTTGGTGTTGAGCAAAGGCTGGTCCGTGTCTTGGTTCGTTTCCGGGTCCGTACGCATAAAGGTCCCAGGGTGACGGATTGTGGTTCCTGACCAGGTCTGGAGGCGGCTCGTCGGATATCGGATTTGGCCTAGTCCCCACGGACGAGCGGTTTTCCAGAGCTCTTCTGCACCACCGGCGGGATGACGATCTTTTCCATCACATTCAGCCTCATCCCGATGGATGCTTGATGCCTTTACCGGACATATCTTGGGATTCGCCCACGGCAGTTGTTGCCTCGGCCGGAGCCATGATGACCAGGAGCTGGGCACATACGAGAATGGGTGTCCAGCTGAGAACCGAAGTCCCTCAGTGAAAATGTCTGACATACGACCAGGGTTAAACTCCACACCAACGCTTGATAGTTGATCACACATCCCTTGTTTTTTCTGTCAGTTTCTATCGAAAAGCACACACCATGGCATGGGCTACATACAAGCTAGAGTGATGCTGGCAATTTGTTGCTCATGCCATCCCCCGCCTACACCGGCATGGTTACCAGGAAACCAAACCTGTCGGAGATTGGTCTTATTGCCCTCAAGCTTTTCCCAGAGTGCAGGGCGGAATGCAAACCGGGGTTCGTCTAGAGACAGAGCATGGAAGGCGTTTTCTACGCGGTCGGACACCTGAGTGTTGCTGAACTTCCATGTAGAACTTCTATGTTAGCGGTATTCAATTTCGGAATGCTCACAGTAGAGAAAAACTTATTGATTTGATGTCCCCTGGAGGCCAACGACCGGGGCCGGGGGAATGCCCAAGGCGCCGACGGTATCCCATACGCCAACCGCCTTGATGTTGATCTCGTGCACGCCATTTGCATCTTCATACGTGTGCCTTGTGAGGCCATTCTGAATCCTATCAGTATCACATCTTGAGGAGAGGCACTTCAGCAGCAGGACATACCTTGGAAAGCCATCTCTCATACTGTGATTTCCGATCCATCTCCCAGTTAGCCCGGGCTGCTCCTTTCTCACCGTTATAGGGAAGTACTTTTGGGTCCAAGAATAAACTCGGATCACGATCAGAGTCGCCCATGTTCTCATAATCTTCAAAGATGGCGTAGAAATGATCCAAGCCCGAAGGAGTTAGCAAGCCGACCGTCGCAATCATATCGGCGACAGAGCGCGCCGTGAAGGCGCCGCGGGAGAAGCCTATAAGGATGATGTCGTCTCCATCGACGTAATTGGTACATATAAAATTGTAGACCTCGCGAATGGCCTACGTAAAGCATTAGCTCCCTATCAAAGGAGAATGACAAGTCGCAATGGGCTTTACCTGGTCAAGTCCAACCCCAAATAGTCCACCTGTGAACTTGTCGACTACGCTGTCTGAGCTGCCAACGCCAGGATGATACATGATAATTTGGTGGGTGCCATCTTGACAGGTTCGCCGAAGGATCCGAGATATTCTTGTCACGTTAGATTGCGGCTCAGCGCTTTGCGTGCCGGTTAGCTGACGATGAAGCTGTCGCGGGAGACAAAGGTCAGTTTACCCCTTGCTGCCTAACGAGTCCATCCACGTTCCATCGCAACACACAATCAAGCGCTTGTGAGCGCCACGAGGAGTAGAAGCCATGTTTCTAGGTACAGGTGGGCATTGATTTTCGAAGATGAGCGTTAGTTGTCTTTTCGAGATGAATGGAGATCCAAAGCGTTCAAACAGCGCGGGGTTTGTGCACGGCTCCCAACCTCAAGGTGGCATGCAAGGGGGTTCAGCTTGGCCTTCATATCGGGTCTTACCTTAGTGTGAGTTGGTGGCTGTCTCATTGCATACAGCCGCAGCTGAAACTTTGGAGTAACTAGCCGGAGCTCCAATAACACCTGCGATGTCACTGATCGCTCTTGAGGCAGAGACATATCAATCGTGCTTCGTTGAACAATGTTTAAAAATGCTATTCGGTACAAAAGGATCGAGCCGAGAGAGCGATATGCATTAAGGTGTCACCGATGTTCACCTGTCGTAAAGGTAGATCATTTACCTTTTCAATTTCGCCACAGAAATGCTGTACAACGAAAGGCCGCCCTTGCTGAAAAGGTCATCGTCACTAATAATCATAATGACTGGGATTTTTTCAAACGCCCTAGAGATAGTCGCTCATTCGGTGGTCTGCAACCTCGAATAGGCTTTCATGTGAATGATTTAGGCTGCGAGACCAAAGTTGACTGGTCGGCACGCAAATCATCTTCCAAGATTTTCGCATAGTTTGATGGCTCAAAACTCTCTAGGTAGACCTGCCAAGGGAAGGCCAACAAGGTAGAGCCGTTGTTTTAGCCACTTCTGACATGCATCGACCGATGTTCTAGACCGACGGCTCTGGTACCAACCTCCCATTTGGTAATTACCATGGCAGGTGCTCACGCGGCTAGTCGCAAAAGTCACCCAGCTTGGCCACCCATGCATCTTGTCAATGCAGGCGTGATGAGAAATGTTGAATGAGTACAGGAAGGCGTTCCTGTACTCATAGTTTGAGGATGTCATCCAGACTAGAATCAGTGACTCTAATGCATAGAGAGGTCTACGTGACACTAGTCTACCTGTTTTAGTACAAGAGAAGATCAGTGATTAAACCCCAGTTCTTGGTACTCCTGATGCGAACAGCACAGAAACATTTGCGCGTTCCGAATCAACGCTATATTATGTCGTCAAACTTGCAAGTAAGTATCAAGTACCTTGAGAAAGCGACACAGAACACGTAGAGTAAATGCCAATAAGAGAAGACTTAGACAAATCGGCATATAAAATCTTTCTTTCAGTTTAGCACATCGAAACTCATTCTAATCTTGCCTACGGCGCTCAATCATCTTTACTCTTTTTAAATACGACAAATCCTGTACAACTAGCCATCCTCAACTATTTTGAAACCAAATTGCGTCAAGGAAAACATGCGACAAGTAGCCAACCACATATGCGAAACCATTCTTAGGTACTAGCCCTTGGTAGAGGGAAGTGCATCAAACTACGACCCCTCCCTCAGTTTATGCAGCAATCGGTGTCATTAAGACAAAGAGTTCGTCTTCTAGAGATCCTGGTGTGTGGCGACCGTAGGTCTCAGGGCGGGCGATTTGGACACTGAAGTTGGAGAACAGACCAGCCAAAATGTATCCGAACACTGAGGTCGAGTTAGCATCTTCCTGGGAATCATCGATACCTATCGCAGAGCGAGGATGCATATATGTTTGCCACATGGAGAGATGACTTACGATAGTACGTCAGTTGTGTTCCTATACAAGCCCTCGGACCGGTGACGAAGGCCCAGAGAGGAGGCATATCGGTCCTTTCTGCGCCATTCGGGTCCAGCCAGCGTTCAGGAACCCAGGCGTTTGGCTGTGTCCACATTTCAGGGTTCCGGTGCAAAAACCATTGGAAGCAGTTGACCCGAGTGCCCGCTGGAATACCGTCGACTCCCGAGATGCTCACAGATTTATCGTGAGGTGTGATGCGTGGTAGCGGGGTGCTGTTGGGTCTCATGCGCAGAGACTCCTTGATGACAGCCTGCAGATATGCGATCGACTCAATTGTTTGAGGCGAAGGCAGACTATTAGCGTCACTGTGACCGACTTGATTCACGTGCATTCCGAGTCCCGCAACCGCATGCTTCAACATTTCTTGCTGAGCTGGATTCTGAGCAAGATAGTAAACCGCGTAGGCAAGAACGAGGCCTGATTAGTCAAATTAGCAGGTAAAAGTAGCTTGAGTGAAATTCCAGAAACTTACCAAAAACCTCGCGAGCGCCGGCTACAATAGACAGAGATTCGTTAGTGACAGATCATTGAAGGAGTTCGGTTACCTTACGCATGTGATCAAAAATTTCACTGGCGATAGAGATTCTAGACAACTCTTCCGACGCCTGCATATCGAGGAATTTGCCGTCTTTCAAGTTAGACATAGCCTTTCGTAGTTGATTGTACACAACTGGGATGTCTTCCGCAGGAGGCTGCTCGCCGTTCTGCATGCGTCGATACATTGCCTCAGACTTGTCGCAATGCTCCAACATCCAGTTCTCGATCCATTCGGTCGACTCATAGTGCTTACGAGGCATCACATCGAGTCCGATCTTACGAAGCCCGTGATAGAGGTTGGGGAGTTCCTGAAGCCAGAAGCCCTGAGGACTGTATCTGTTCTCGTAGTGCTCCAGCCACATCTCTGTCAACTCAGGGTTTCGAGTAAAGTCGGGTCCGCTGGAAAGACCCAAAATGTAACAGTTGAGCATGTCCAACCCTGAGGCATAACAGAGTCTCAGAAGCTCTACCGGTTGTCCGTGTGCAGAGTGATGTTGGAGGACTGGGATGAGACGTTGGTACATGATGCTGTGAGTTACTTTGCTCAGCGTCTCGGAGGCAAAGAGTGTCGTCTTGGAGTAAGACGAGGAGACCCGTCGGCGGCATGCGGCATGGTCTGCTCGGCTCCGGCTGGCAAAAGAGTTCCGCTGTCTAAAACACAAGTAGGTTAGTAAGTGAAACTGCCACAACTTGGGGGTATCAGAACTCTGAGAGTGGAATTGAGCAATCGTCGGAATTGATGCTAACACTTACCCATAGTATTGGAAGAAATCGAAGTATCCCGGTTTTTCGAACCCGGCGTTGTAGACTTGACGAACACCAGTCTCATAGTCGCTAATGCTGATCTCTTGCGGCGCGACTCGTACAATCTTGCCCAGTCTTTTATGAGCTGCGAGAACAGCTTTCAATTCCTTCCCATGGTAGCGCTGCCAAAGAATCCAAATGGGACTGAAAGAGCAAGTCCAGTGAGCGGAGGGGACTTTCGAAAGACCTCCTGTGAAAGTTCGGTACACAAGTTGGAACAAGAAGACTCCAAGAAGCAACAGGATAGCCACGAATGGCAGCGCCGAGTCGAGTATCAGGAAAGGCATGTCGGCGGTCTTGGGTGGTATCGGTGTCTTGACCCAGTCTTCGATGACCTCTGACTGACTTCTTGACATGATAGTCCTGTTTATTTAGGCACATGTTGACATATTCTGAAAATCATCATTCTCTTCCGCTGACTGTGCATCAGCGTCGACCTGGAGGTCTCCGAAAGCTATTGCGTGAGAATGCAAAACTTCAAGCCACAATCAGTTCCTCACATCAACACGTTGTCTACTTCTCGTGTCATTCCCAAAATTCGGGATGACATGCATGCACAGACAAAACTCAAAAGCGTTGGCAGATCCACCGGGGGTGCCCCCTCCTTGGGTCTTCTCAACATGCCAGGATCAGGATCCATTATACATATGCAATGTCAGCTACGACGTGTATTCGTAGGAAGTCTGAAACCTGACGCCGACATGGATAGCCTACGTTGCATTCAATGGTGTAAGGAGAGTGCCAAGTCGTAAGAGAGAGCTAAGGTAACTGAAGAAAGATTCATTCTAAATTCGGTGGCGGTATTCTTAGTGAGCAACAGTAACGCCTCTCATGAATAAGCGGACTACGGTGTGTTCTTGAAAGCGACGTTCTTGGGGTAGATTACTTGTCTCGCTGGCAGACTCGGGTGAGTCAGGTCTAATTCTCTCAGTGAAGCGGCGTTGAGCATGGTGGCCAGTCTACTTACGTGGTAAGGAGCTGTGTTCCTTGGGTGGCATAGACGAGCAGCGGATAAAAGTGTCGTGGAAAAGGCGAAAAGACAGCAGACAGCCTTGCAAACATGAGTACATGTACATAGAGATGTTGGTTATCTGATAAATGTGAATAATCGAGTCCTGCCATAACTTCTTGGGTTCATCACTCATCTTGCGTACCTAGCGTAGTCTGCATATCGCATGGGCTCGTGGTTCTGCCCATCAATCAGCCCCATCCCATAGCTATCCGGTTCTGCATCAGGTACCTCTCCATATGTCTTCATCTTTTTCCGGTCGTTCTTGATTCGATTCTTCTCCTCCTTGGCTGCCTTGCGCTCCACCTTAGCTGCCTTTCTTACCGCCTTTTTCTCCTTCTTCTCCTTACGCTTCTGTCGGCATCCTTTCCTGGGGAACTCGCTATTCGTACCCTGAAGGACTCGACCAGGATGTATGATGGCGAGAATAAGCAATGCCAACATCATGGGGAAGGCGTCTAGGGCATATGCGTATGCTTCTGTGAAAGGTATTGGGTTCTCTTCAGGAGTCATGCCTCCGGTAAACTCGACGAGACGGAAGATGATCCGGGCCTTGGCGTGCCAATAGCTGTCAGTCAAACTGCGTTCAAAGGCATCGTAGAGGGCAGGATGAGGGTGGGACTAACCGTGATTGCAAGCAAAGCTGCATAAAGTGCAAACTGAAGGGCTTTCCAGTTCCGTCGTGGCATGTAGCCTTCTTCATCCTCGCGGTCGTACGACCCGCCTTCCAGTCCGTACATATCTTCCCTGTTCATTTGTAGAGCACGATAATGGAAGCGAGCCATCAACATCAAGAAAACCACAATGAAGCCCTCTTGAACACCCATGCCGATGATGTAGATCTTGACCCCCTTTGCCCTTGTATTAGGCTCTACTGTTGGGCCAGCCATGACACCTCCCGTGGCCTGCACGATGAATGTGGCGATGTCGGCAACGACGAAGATGCGCCCGAGCCATCTTGCTGGAATGTAGCAAACTCGAGGCTCCCCGCCTGGTCGGAAGAAGTAAACCATTCGCGCAAATGTCATGTAAACAAAGGCGTTGAGCCATACAGGAGCCAACAGGAATAACACCTGATGGCCTGTGGCGTACCCCTGGGCTTGTTGATCTTGCGAGCCATATGCGTGAAGAATGAATGCGCCCATTTCCCAGCTTGCCGCCATAAGAACTGTCCATGTGAAAGGCTGTCCGGCGATTGATGTCAGTACTTATACTCTTCACTAACTTATTCCGATGGATGGCATTGCTCTTGGTGGAAACAGAGGAAGATTTCAAGTGGAGTCTCGGATGTATCATCATACCTTTCGGTACCATATCGCTTCGATAAGATGAACTAAAGTCAGAACACCAAATATCGAAGCTGTTGCAATCGCAGGTGTCAATTCGGGATGGAAGTTGTAATTTGAATTGCAGGCGTCCCAAGGAACCGCTCCATTCGGTCCCGGCACCGCACTCGTGCAGTCTGTTCTCGGAGGATCATCATCGCCATCGTCCCGAATTATCAGCGTTGGTGTTGGGAACATTACGCTTGCTTCGGTAGTGCCAAAGGAAAATAAGAAGAGAAAGATGAGGATGAACAAATACTAGTCCTTACAGCGAGCAAACATAGGAGGACGTCTGATCTGGTGATCGTTGTGTCTAGAAAATGTGGATCGGCTGTTTTTCCACTAGATATTATTGACGACTTTGTCAAACCAATCCTTCAAGTTGGCTTCGATATCCAACTTAAAGATGCTGGGCACTGAAAGACTATCTCAAAGCGGCATTGACTACGTTCCGAGAGTTTAGGGTGCCAAGGCTGGTGCCTAGAGGGAAAGCAAGTTGGTCGACCTCTGTGTCTCGCAAATGACGCGTCCTCCCTACAGCACCGCCGGCGACTCGGCATGATCGACCCTCCATTGATCCTCCGGGGTCACTTCTAAGCGGGTCTAGTTGTAACAGACCACTATCCAACCAACACGAGAAACGTGTGCAACAGGGGTAAGGGGTCTGAAATGTGACGACGGTTAGCGACTTTTTGAGCTTTTGTGGTGACAATGCTTCTTTTTACAGAAGAAGCTTTGACGAGCCATTGGTTCAAGTTGGTTCTTACAAGAAACCGGACTTTGGCTGGGCGGTTACTCCGTCTCTTGATAACGCCAACCTGTGTTTGTTGACCTAAAAAAGCCTTTCTCCGATTCTGTGTACCAACCGTGGAATCATCGTCTAAGACCCGATCATCGAACTCAGCTCCTGACAATACAAAAGAGACTCAGTGATCCCTTACGTGCTTTTAAAGATAGAGCCAAAAGTGTCAGATCTTTCAGATGGTGTATTTCAGGTAATATCAATATTGCAATATAACCGCCGGGGAGAATATTTCTACCCTGCCATGCCTTCGCCTCTTTCTGTAAAGTAGTCTATGAATCCTGTATTGCAATACTCGCATCCATGTCTAAGAGTTCTTGGCGCTAGCCATACCCATTGGCTTACAACTAATGTGCCTCTCCCCCCTCTCAAGGAAGTTGAGAAATGATTTTGACCACCGCATCGCCGAATTGGCTTGTTGTCGCCGTTCCCCCCAAGTCCGAAGTCCGGATACCAGACTCAATCGCATCGCTAACAGCCTTGCAGATAAGATCAGATGCTTCGGGCATGTTGAGAGAGTAACGGAACATCATGGCAACAGAAAGGATCATGCCAACAGGATTGACCAACTGCTTCCCGGCGATGTCTGGCGCGGATCCATGAACTGGCTCATACAAGCCTTTGATCATGCTGCTGCCGGATTGCGGTGGGATACCTCGCAAACTAGCGCTGGGGAGAAGACCAATGCTGCCAGCAATGGCGCTTCCTTGATCACTAATGATGTCACCAAATAGATTGCTCGTCAACACGATGCCGTTGAGCTTGGTCGGGTTGCAGGCCAGAGTCATGGCGGCACTGTCCACAAGCTGGTGCTCGAAACGGACATCGGGGAACTCTTTGCTCAAGATTTCGGTGACGACGCGACGCCAGAAGCTGCCGCAAGCTGCGAGCACATTTGCTTTGTCAAGGCTGATGACGGGCTTAGGCGGTGTTGTTAACCTAGCCAGGTTGCCAGCCAACCGCGCCGCTCTTGCAACCTCTTCATAGGTGTACTGGTCCGTATCTTTGGCAATGAGATCGCCGCGCTCTCGGTGCCCAAAATAAATACCACCAGTAAGCTCGCGAACGATGAGAATGTCAGTGCCTCTGCAAATTTCAGCTTTCATTGGCGACGTGTCAACTAGGGACGGGGCGGGGAAATTGATCGGACGCAGGTTGCCGAATGCATCTAGTTCGCGGCGCAGAGTTCCGAGACTCGCGGCTTCAACGGATGGAACTTGTCCAGCCCATTTCTTTGGAGCTCATGTGGTCAGCAAGGCGGTTTGTCGAAGGCGGTACCGGCATGGGTGTCTTACAGGGCCACCGACTGCGCCTAGAAGGATTGCATCGGCCTCCTTTGCATCTTGAAGAGCTTCGGGAAGGATCGGCTTTCCGTGGAGATCAAATGATGCCTGTAACAAAAAGGGTTAGAAAGCGTAACAATACGCGGTTTGGCAGAAACTTTGATGTCGACATACTCCGCCTATGGGGTGATGCGTTAGGTTGAACCTGATTTCGGGGTGGCGGAGGGCGACTTCATGAAGGACCTTGAGCCCCTCAGACATGACCTGCATTTATGATTAATGACTGGACTCATCCGCCTCAAAGGGTGTGTGGGTGAACTGGGGAAGTTGAGCATACCTCTGGCCCAGCGTAATCTCCACCAAAAACAACGATCTTGAACGTAGCAGACATTTTGACAAATTAAAATTCTCGGTGGTTTGGCTGAGAAGTTAGATGGAAAAGCGATTGAACAGAATTGCACAGAATTGCAGAATCTTCGTAAATGAGATCTAGATCGAGTTTTTCTTCTTCAAGTATACACATGGCTCCCAATTGAATTTGTCCATTCTCATGCTTGGTTTTGCAATTGTTTCCTTCGAGCCGAGCTCGGCCAGACAAAACTTGAGGGTTCATGATGTTGACGCTGCTTGCCTGCCGGACAATGCATTGGAAGTAAGCAGTTCCAGTGACAGAGAGAGAAGACTGTGCATTCAGGCTGAGGATGTGACGGGAATGCGAATCTATCCGAAGATCAGGGGCTCACCCGCCCTGCGAGTATGATGATTTTGCTGACCTTGCATATGGCCCTGGTCCCGGCTAGTCGACCGTCTTACGATTCCAACGAAGAAACAAGGGTCCATTAGTCTTTTGGCCCTGGCGCCCCAACAGAACCCCCTTCGATTCAGTCAATCGGAACTCGGCGGCAAGACAATACTGATTATAGGCATCCTCCGTGTGACCGTGTCACAAAACCCCCGAGAAAGTTTAAATCCCCAGGCCCACACGGCCGTCCCCAACGGAACCATGGAGCAGCGCGTACAGCCAAGGGACTTTGCATACGGCACAGCCAGTTAAGATTGGAGACGGGCTCAATGAGATACTATGGCTAGAGTACTGCTACTACAGATAGTGCCGTTCCCGATACGTCGGACAACGCGTTGTAAGACTTCCACAGCTGTATGGTCAAGCGGCAAATGCTCAAGCTAGAGATTGTGGTCAGACGCTGACAGTCAGCTGTTGAAGATAACCAACTTGAGAGTGCGGATTAACGTAATTAGCGTCTCGTTCCCGGAACCAAGCATTGCAGTACAATAGAGCCGTATTCGAGCGTGATTCAAATGGGGGCTATCGTCACTTTGGTTAACTCCCATTGTTGAATTAACCTGTCATTCTATCACTACAACTTTTCTGTAGTGACTTGTTCTACCGGCTGTCGGCACCACAATTCTCTTGTTTCTTGCGAAACATCTGCTACCATGGGTTCTATTCCCGCATACTCTTCAGCGCCTGGCGAGAGCGAGAGCGAGATCCTCTTCGGAGTTCGCCAGCCGAAGACGGACGTAGAATGGAGCAAGATCGGCTTTACGCCTTTTCAAGGTCAGTCCATTTGTGAATGGGGTCACTATGGTCTGATGTCAGCCAACATGGTGCAACCGATGACACCCGTTAAACGAGCTTTTGGGTTGGATGGGTGGTAATAACCGTGCTTAGTAAACGGCCACATCGAATGCACATTTACAGTCAAGTCCGGCACTTGGAGCCAACCGCGCTGGGTACAGGAGCCTTACATAAAAGTTCACGGCCTGTCCCCAGCGCTTAATTACGGGCAGCAAGCCTTTGAGGGGCTACGCGTCTTTCGCAGCGAGTCAGGTAGCGTCCAGCTTTTCCGGCTAGCGAGCCATGCGGCCCGGTTCGCGCGGTCTGCCGCTGCCGTTGACATTCCGGCCGTCCCGGCCGACTTGTTTGCCAAATCGGTGCGGTTGGCCGTTCAACTCAACAGCGATTTTGTACCTCCGTTCGAGGGTGGGTGCTCCATGTATGTGCGTCCAGTCGTCTTTGCAAGCAGCCCGACTATGAACATGTACACGGCGGAGGAGTACACGTTCGCCGTCTTGGTCACGCCGGTCGGGCTGTTGTATGGGGCAACGGGCCTCAAAGCGTTAGTTGTGGAGGGATTCGACCGTACGGCGCCGAAAGGCACCGGCGCCTTCAAAGTCGGTGGGAATTACGGGCCCACCATTCCGATAATGGGACGGGCACGAAAGCAAGGTTACGGCTTGACGCTCCACCTAGACGCCGAGACGCAGTCCTTCATCCACGAGTTCTCTGCTAGCGGCTTTATTGGAATCAAGGCAGAATCTGCGGAGACTGGAGCTCCGCCTACGATGGTCATTCCCAAAGACGAGCATATCCTCCCAAGTATCACAGTTGACAGCGTGGGACAAATTGCCCAGGAACTTGGATGGAAGGTTGAGAAGCGTCCCGTAAGTTTTGAGTTCCTCGTTTGATCCACCACCATGAGCCAACTGCTCCCTCAACGTTCCATTCCTCTCTTCAACATTCCATGTGGGGGAGGACCGAGATCTCGGCGGAAGTCTTTGAGTTTTATGGGAGATTACCGCTAATAATGTCCCGGCGCCATGGCTTTAGATCCCGTTCACTGATCTTGGCGACTTTTCTGAGGTCTACACCGTCGGCACCGCATCATCGCTGGTGCCCGTAAGCGCCATTGAGCGCGAGTCGACTGGCGAGCGGTTCGCGTTTACCGTCGATGCGCAGTCTCCGCAATCCGCTTATGCCAGGTTGACAGACAGGTTGCAAGGAATCAAGCGGGGCCTGTATAAAGAGCCGTGGGGTTGGGTGGAAGAACTCGATGGCGTAGCTTTGCGCAATGACATTGAGCGGATCACCAACACTGGGTCAGTGAAGTCTCCGGAGTAACTCTCGGTACCGAGGTCTTGAGACGGTGAACGACTCACGTTTTTTGTTTTTGAATTTGTAGGTATCATACAAAGCGGATAGACTCCAACTGTGGCCAGTGGGCGGAGATGGATAGAGTTGCGCATTGCTCAAGATAGATTGCTTTCCCAAGCCCATCAGGGTTATTCCGCTCAAATACGCAGTACGAATACGTATGGAGCTTTGCTGTGTGCTTTCGTTTCTTAAAAACCGGGCCGGTGGGCATCCCCTTGAAACCCACCAAGGCGTGCTCCGTGTTGACTCCTGGTGGAATCAATAGGGGACTGGGTATCCGTAATATATCGTGATTTCAGGAGATGGATCCACGAGTAAGATGCTCGAGCTACGGGCGTGTTCATTTTGCGGGGGTCTTGGAGACTTGAAGTATTACAGCTATCCCACGTTGCATCTATAATTGTGTTCTAATGATTTCGAGTGACAGCGCAAACATTACCCAGGAAGAGTATCCTAGTCGTTGAGTCAGTCAATCCACTAAACTCGGGCAAGCTAACTAGAATGTCGGTTCTAGAGCAGGTAGCCAAGCGTTGCAATGCTCCTCTACAGACATGACTTAGGCCAATCATTCTACCATGGGTACGATGCGATCACATCTTCGGCCGCTGTTTCGCAGTTTGCCTCGCTTGCAGAAAGACATACCTTTGCTACACTACTTCAGGTATTGGCGATGTGGGATATAGTTTCCGATGAACAGCCGTTGTATTCGCTCGAGTCAGTCACCCGCCTACATCGTACCACAGCTGCTTGCGATCCAGAAATGCCATACGGAACATGCAGCATGGCCAGAATTTGGCCCCGGCTTCCCCGTCTGAACCCCAGTAACAGCCATTCTAGGCCTTTAAGGTCTGCCCTGGCTCCTACTGATGTAGCCTGCAGCCACTGCAGCTACTGCTGACCAAAGATGGTGTAAGGGTCTTTTGGATATGGACCTGGACCCCGAAATTAGCTTTCCAAGGGTTTCTACACCGAGGTCGTCGCTGTCCAATGTCAATACTTGGTCTATAGGGGTAAGTTTAAACTCCCTACCAGGTAGCGTGGGTCTGGCCAGGGTAGAGCAGTGACTCTCAATGGCCAAATTTGTGTTCGACGTGCACAAGAATCTCGAAAGTAATGCTGCTGATGTAATCTCGAAAAGCACGGGCGAAGATACCTGATAAGGGGGTTAAACTTTGGCCTGATACCGTAGTAGTCGCGCCTAGACCTACATGAAAACTGCGGAAAACAATATTCAGGATTGGGCTTACATTGCCAAGCTGCCAACACACAAGCACCGAAATCATTGACAGTCACCGAAGACGTAGCGCGCGCGCAAAAGCTTGGAGGCCATACTGATACCCGTACGGTATACGCTTACACTCTATTACTCCGTACACTAAGTACCTAGATATGGGACGACTACGGCCTGTTCAACTCCATGCCCTGCTGAACTACGGGTCGAGACCCTGCATAAATCCAGCCCCTTCCACCATCCGTAGAGCCCACATGTGCATGATCACCATGCCATGACATCTCGGGCAGGTTTAGCCTTGAGTTCCTTTGCGACACCGCCCTGTGAGGCTTTGCGACCCGTCAAGACGTCGTAGATGCGTTTGCCAAATTGGTTGAAGGCATTTGTCATGCCGCCCATCTTGGTCAGTTTCTTCTCGAGCACGGACAACTGAAATTCGAATGTCTCGCCGTCGACAGTCAGCACGTTGCGATCCAGGTCGATCTCAATGTTGGTTCCTGTCTGCGCCTTCTCGTAAAACAAGGGATCGTCGATGGTGAAGCCCCACAGACCCAAGGACGGCTGGTTTCGGCTGTAAATGAACGCGAATGCCTTTGCAATCACACATTCGACACCGACGCCTAATACAGTAATGTCTGGTCAGCCCACCATTACGAGCGAAGGAACGGCACGAAGGAACGAAGGATGGTGATGATGATGATGATGATGATGATGACTTCGGAGAGTCATTTCTGCCGGCGGACAAACTCATTGACGGACAATGCGGCGGTAAGAATCGCCGAGAGCGAGGGGGCATATGTGCAAAGTAAGATGCAAAGGATTGAGGGAATGAGACTCCGACGCACCTAGTAAAGCTTGCACAGCCTCTTGACGACTAGATCCACAGCCAAACGCATCGCCAGCAACAATGACTTTGTGACCTTCCTTAACGAGCTGCCGGAATTCCGGGTTGGTGAACTCGAGGCAATGAGTGCCGAGCTCCTCGTTGTTCTTGGATGTGAGAAGGTATTGTGCAGGCGCAAGCTATTTGCGGGACGGCCCGTTAGAACATTGTTTCTTGTGCGTCTCTTTTGCTGGCTTCATGTGCGATTCGCGAATCAGAAGCAAAGCAAGGGAAAGGTGGCTTACCGCATCGGTGTCAACAAAATCTCCTAGACGGAAGATCTTACTCCTAATGGTCCCGGAGCCGGGCTTAGCCTGATCGGCGGCCGCGTCCTCGCCGGACGGGCTGGGTCCCTGGTCCTCCGCGACGTCCTTCGCATCCTCTTCGGCATCTTGGCCTGGTGGCTCCACCCATTGCGGTTGGCTGAGGATACCATCGGCAAGGGATCCTTTACCCTTGACGGCGGCCCATCGATCCGCTGGGATGAGGTCAATAAGATCTTGTGGAGAAGTGACAGCCATGTCAAAAGACGACGCAGCCACCGTTGCAGCGGACGCCAAACTGCCGATAGCCCCTGTCATGCCAGTTATTAGCTTACATTGTCCAGCGTTGCACTTTCTCAGCTGAGTTTGGGTCTCGAGAGGGTCTTGAGAGGGGTTTCTGGTGCAATATCACAAAACTGCTCGCGGGTCCACCTGGAAACGGGGCATATCTGCGGGCAGTTTTGGCCAAAAAGGGACAGGCAGGGAAATAAGAACGATCGTGAGTGTATCCCACGAGACTTACCCTTGCCCATACGGTTCTCGAAATTGCGGTTCTGACTGCTGAGCCAGACTTCCCCAGGTTTGGCCATGTCAGCGCCCATTCCCACACAGTAGCTGCATCCAGGGATGCCAATGATGAAGCCCGCTCTCTCGTAAATGTCTGCGAGGCCTGTCTTTCGAAGGTAGTCGGCGATGGGGCGGCTTCCGGGGACAACTCGGCGCTCTCCTCGGGCCACCGGCTTCCTTCCCGCGTCCAGGCCAGCCTGCAGCACAAGCGCGCCCATGACAAGATCCTCCTCCGCTGTTGTGCAAGCACCGATGAAGACACCATCAAGGTGAGTACCTGCCACATCAGACACCGGCACTACATCATCGGGGCTCGGGTACTTGGCCACAAAGGGCTCGACCAGAGAGACGTCGATAGTATGTGACTCCGCATAGGAGCATCCTTCGTCGGGCTTGAAGTAGTACGATGCGGTCCTATGATGGGCTGTTTTACGGGCATCGATAAAGTCCTTAGTGACTTCGTCGGGAACAAATATCCCTGTGATGCCACCAAACTCCTGATTTCGAGGTTAGCAACCCTGAAACTTCGTGCAAAGTGCCAAGGGTCTGCATGCCGTGCCGGCGGGATAAAGAGGAATCGAACCAGTGAGACCAAAAAGGGTAAAAACAAAGGCAATTGCTTACGGTAGTCATGTTTGCAATGGCAAAGCGGGCGTCAGAACTCAACCATCGGCACCCGGGGCCCGTATACTCAACTACCCGATCCGCAGCCACCGTATTCCGTTTGAGCTGCTGAAGAATATAGAGGATAATATCTTTACCTCCGACTCCGCGCTGGGGCTTACCCACAAGGTGGATCCCGACGACCTCGGGAACTTTGAACCAGATCTCTCCAGTAACCAGAGCCATCGTGACCTCGGTTGCACCCAGTCCAATCGCAAGACAACCGTCGGCCCCAGAGCTACACGTGTGCGAATCCGAGCCAATGATGATTTGGCCTGGTTGGGCCCGCTCACGGTAGAACTCGGTGTGCATGATGGTGTAATTATTGCCCTGGAACTGTGTCATCTTGAACTTCTTACGAGCAAAGTCCATCTCGCCAACCAGCTTCTGCACAAGGGGCGTATCCATCAGCCTTGGATCAACCACATGATCGCCAGCCAGCCAGAAGTTGGAATTCGAAAAGATTCCAGGGTCTCCCAGCTTGTTGTAGACTTGAAGCATGCCCTAGTTCAACGTCAGCAAGCCATCCAAGCCTGTGAGGATTTAGAGGTGAGGGTAAAGTGTAAACATACATGCCAGCTAGCCTCGCTAGCCATGATCCAGTCGACAGAAACTCTAATCGTATCCCCTGTTCGGACCCATCCTGTGCGAGTCACGTCATGCAGAGCAAATATCTTCTCTGTAACATTCATGGGGCGGCGGCTGGCAGGCCGGCTTACTAGGGGAACGATCGGTCCCCCCCGTCGATCGCTGGAATTCAGACTCTCGAGCCCTGGTGAAGGAATTTGGTCCCGATCAGTTATCATTCAATAAAAGCGGCAAGGCCAGGGGTGGGCTGGAAGTTCGCGGCACAGAAAAGGAAAGGAAGTATGCTTACATGCTGATGTGAGCAGAATCAGCTCGCTGCGGTCCGTTGCGCTTGACTCCCCGGTCCAGGTCAAACCCATACCGCCGTAGTCGGGGGACGCCGTGGCGATGCTGACGACCTGCAGAATTGTTTTCGCCTCTTTCTCCTTGCCATCTCGCTGCAGTCTAGCTGCCAAGGCAGAAAGAACAACTAGAGGGTGCTCGGAGCTTTCAGTCTCTACATCCGACGTTCCTAATCTGGGCATCAGGTCTGTCTAGCGATGAACAGGGGATATGGACATTTGGATACTTACCACCGTTAGGTGTCCGCTCGTCTTTCAAGTGGAGATCTCGTGTTGCAGCCAACAGCTGCAGGAGCTGCTCGTTGAAGCTCTGTTCCGCCATGCTTGTGTGAAGTATTCAGCAATGAACGATGTGCAACCTTTGATTGAATCTTGTAGATGCTGTGTATTACCCCGACGGTAGAATGGGCGATCAAGACACAAACCTGGCCCAAGGCTTCTTTAATAGATATAATAAGGTTATCATGAGCTTCAAGATTGAATTCAAATTACCATTGATTTTTTATTCTGTCATTAACCTGGCGCTGGGAATGTCTCGTCAGCTGGAAAAGCGAAGGTCAGATTGGACGCAAAGTCATCCCCTGATCCATCCGTGCGGGCGTCTGTGCAGCGTCTAAACAGCTCGTCAATCTCAATGTCTACGACAGGTGTATGTGACTTCACTGCTTCTCATATTTCAAAAGTGTTCTATTCCAGTCGTATCCAAACCAGACACGTTGTTGTGACAGACGCTGCATCGTCAGCATGTTTGAAAAGCCATGGCTGCAGGGGGGGATGAAATCATTCTGGCTCCGATGCTGCGGTGGCCGGCCCCACAGAGAAGTTCCGTCTTCGGGCGCCCTCCTCTGTTTAGTGAGTTGCTCTGTAAGCTCAACCACTTCGAATGATCGAAAGACATCAATCGTTCCATGCGTTCATCCGGAGTCCGTGTATCTACCGAGCTGGGCTAGATGGCTATGCGAAGAATCCCATGTGCTGATTTGATAGTTTGGCTCTGCTTGCTTGGCCAAGAGACTGAAATCGCACATCTCCTGAATTACTCGTGAGAACTAAGACGGGTTCACGGCATGCCTTGCTCCACAATACGAGCTTCTTTACATGGGCAGAAAAAGTTAAACATGACTTCGATGTCTTGTCCTTTTGGCGACCTGGGCGTGTGTAACGTTCAAGATACGGTTGAGGCTGACTGAGAAGCACAGGCATCAGAACGACCCGGATTTTGGCACACATGGGTCACCTTGCAATTTGGCACCACATGAGAAGTGGGTTGAGTAACACGTATAGAATGATATTGATTTGTGAACATGTTTGATAACAGGCCTATTCTACACCAGCAAACTTAGATAACCACCCAATTTGACAATACTCCTCCGTTTCCCATGCTACTCTGACTCCGTGCCACAGTTGTTTGTTTCCGTTTCTGTTACTTTCCTAGCTCAGCTTCGCTCCATGTCGCAGTAAACGCTCAACCATTGCTTTGTTCCCACTTTCTGCCGCTCTGTAGAGAGGCGTGCAACCGTCCGGGTCCAAGAAGTCGACGTCAGCTCCATGCTCCGCAAGCATGGTCACCATGGGACCTTGGTTGTTTTGCGTCGCGTAGTGAATTGGGGCCAGCCCAGCTTTATCCGCGGCATTGACATCCGAACCGTGGAGGATCAGCGTTTTAGCCACATTGATGTGGCCGTGTGTTGCTGCAATGTGCAAAGGGCTTCCTTGAGTTGGTCTCGCAAACTTTCCCCATATTGTCAGCAAATGGACGTGCAAAGTAATGGAGCTTTTGATCGTTGCTGAGATTTAGGGCAGAAAAATGAAATGTGAGAGATTCCAGATGAGTACTTATATAAGAAATCCTCATCTGTGCTCTTAAGGAAGTGATGGTGGGACGAAGTGAGATATACAACTTACCCCTAATGTGAGGATATCTTCTGTTGAAAGGTCTGACATGTCTTCGTGTCTGCTGTTCGGTGTCATGAGTGTCATGCTGGCGTCTAATGTCCACGGCTCGATGAATTCGACAGTGTTCAAGTTGTGGGGGATTCCAGCCGAATATGAGCTCGCGTCAAGGTCATCAGTGACGGCGTTTCGTTGCAGCGTCCGTGGAGCAGCTTCTCCAGACACTCCCATTTCCGAAGCAGGGAAAATTACTGCTGCCTGCCCAAAGTCTTGGGTCGACTCATGCGGCGGGGTCTGAAGTGAACCGAACGGATCGGCAAGTGCTGCGGTGTATGTGAGGTCCTGCAGAATCTCATTAGCCCAGACTCTCGTGACAATGGTACCGTAAAGACGCGTAAGCACACTTGCTGTGACCGTTGGGGGTGAAGAAGAAGCGCTTCTTGACCTCCTCGTCGTTGTTGCTGATGTTGCTGTGGATGATGACGCGACATGGCTCGTTGCTGAGGCGGCTGCTGCGGCACTCTTTCCCTTGGCTCCTAGAATAACTCGACTTGTTGGTTTCTTAACGTTTCTTCTCTATTGGATGGATGATAACGGATGATGTTGTGGCATGTGCTCTGGCATGTGCTGTGGCATGTGCTGGACTGGGCTGGGCTGGGAGTGAGGGTAAAGATAGTGAAGTGAGGGTGTAGGCAGGGTAAGGTATGTTGGTTTTGAGGTTGCATACGGGACTTTCGCTTTGCCAGTCGGTTTTGTGTTCTCCTCCGCTCGGCCGGGTTGACTGTAAGGGCCATCAAAAGAGACCTCATGTCACCCTCGCAGCTCATGGTGTTCATGGTGGCGGCAACTGTAAATAAACTACTCAGAGCACAACCTGCACTCGGTCCGTATAGCGAAGAAAATAAAGACTAAAAGAGTACGGAATGCAGTCAAGCGCTGAACTTGCAGGAAGCTGCAGAAGTATTTCTTAACCGCATCAGACACACCAGAGACAGACAGGCCTCAAGACGGGCCGCAGCGGGCAGGAACACTATGAATATCGGCAGCACGTCATGGAGTAAAGCCCGTCCTTCCGTGACACTATTCAACAACCTGGGTCTCTCGAAATCCTCCTGCACCTTAAACTTTCGCCAAGGCAGTGTCGGTGCTACCGAGGCTGAGGCGTTTGTATCCACACCGCCGGCGAGTCCCACAAGCTTCCAGGGGAAGGGGGAAGGATTCTCGCATCAAATCCTAGTGCCAGCATAGCGACCCCGGTGCCGAGATCCCGGGGAAAATGCAACGGGAGGGCTCCGCGTGGGATCAACTGCGGACATTATTCCCCGCGCCGAAGCGCGCAAACGGCCGCACCTCCAAGCTCGGTCTAGGCATGCCAATACATATAGGGTTTGAACGTTTGATTGTCAGACCACGAAGGAAGCACGTTTCTTTCCTACTGGGGGAAAGCGAGTCAGCCAACGTGTCCAAGATCAGCAGCTCCTTAATAATGCTGAGCCTAGGCGTAACGCTCTCAAACCAGACCCTTTGTGGTCTGCTGGCGATGCAATGTCAAGACACTTTGAGAAAGTTTCTTGGTCGAGCCGTTTACGAATGTTCCCGTTCGTTTTTTGTGGTACTATGCTACTCACTAAAAATGATCCTCCCCCACCGGAACCATTTTCCATGTCCCGTCTCTTGACAACCTGTCAGGTCCCGATGCTACCGGTTCATCCGACTAAACATCGGCTCTGCTCATGAAACATCCTGTCTCTTTCGGAAACGGAGTTTACAGTTAAGCCCCTTCGGCAAAGCATCCTGTGTTCCCCATTGTTCCATAATACGACTTGGATCGTCCAATGCAGTCTCGAACGTGAGAAGAACAGCAGATATCAACATCTTCACCTGGAGAGTTGCAAATGCTTTGCCCAGGCATAGACGGGCACCATACCCAAATGGGATGAAAGACCGCTCCAGTCTTAACAAGCCTTCAGGCTTGACGTCTAACCACCGCCTTGGGTTGAATTCCAGCGGCTCGGGAAAGACTGACGGGTCCAGGTGCAACGCAATGGTCGAAGCGGATGCAACGGTCTAGTTTTTACATGGGTAAATGTTAGAACGGCGTGTAGAATACTGGCTTGGGTTCTATGGCAGCGGGAGTGCAACCGGCAACTTACGTATGGGGGAATGTAAACATCGCCGTATCGGGTGCCCTTGGCCAATATACGCTCGGCTCGCCCACTAGAAACTGGATTGATCCGATATGACTCTCTTATGCATGCTTCTAGAATAGGGGCTTTGTCGAGTAACTGCCAGACTGGGAGGCCGTCATCTTCCCGCGGTAGCGCCTCAATCTCAGCTCGAACCTTGGCTTGCCAGTCAGGGTTCCGGCTCAGGTGGTAGACCACATACGTCAAGGCAACAGTGACGGTAGCCTGAGCCGCGTGGAGGTTATCGATCACCTCGCATGCCACGTAGTCATCAGAAATATCACGACCAGCAAGTCGGAGATCTTGAATGAGGCGAATAAGCGACCAGTCAGACGATGACTTTGGATCAGAAAGTGAGTAAGCCAGGCGCTGCATGGCCCAAACATCGAGGTCTCGCTCCGCCGAGAGGAATTTGGATGAGCCAGTGTACATGGAAACGGCCTTTTCCATTATGTTGTGGGCGAAAGGTAGATTGAACTTGAGAGAGTTCCACATCTCGGTGTTCTTGAGCCTGGCAAGAATGTCGCGATCTGTGTAGTCTCCTTGCACAGCATGAGAGCAGTGCCTTGGTCCGTAAACCAACGCGGTGATGTTGTCCCATGCGTAGTGGTTGATGACGGGAAATACATCGATGATTTGCTCGAGCTTGGAATGTCTTTCAAGTGTCTCTCGGACTCCAAGCGCCTTTTGCCGGAGAGGCTGTTGTATCTCTGACTTGTAGATGGAAGTTGCCTGGTAGAACGCCGAAGATAATCCTCTCTTCGCCTTGTGCTCTTCATACGGCTTCTCGGCAAATATTGACCGCTCTCCGTGATAAATGAAGTGGTCAAAGTAATCGCTCTTGGGGTTCCTCTTGGAACTGCTGTAAAGGTCTCGCATAGCCGTAACGTCGGAGATTGACACTTCTCCTGGTGCAATAAGCACGAAAGGGCCATATTTCCGATGCCATTTTGCGATGGCCTGAGGCCTTTGACGAATCAATTCGAACAATGCAACATAGTGATGAGAAATTCGGCATGGCCAGGGGCCTGGAATATGCCGGTATTTTGCCACTCGCCATAGTACGAAAGCGAGACCGGAAATAGTCAAGACTAAGGCAAATAAGCCGATATAGCGAGAAAAGATCTGGAAATTGATAATATTGGTCATGGTGCTCGTATCAAAAAGGCTAGGAGGAAAGGAGTTGTTGTCTCTGTAGGATGCTCATCCATAGATTTTTGTTTGAACAGGAACGTGGCTGACGAATACTTGTAGGCGCCATCTATCCCTCCTCCAGAGGATTTCACTAGCCGTGACGATCGTCTTTGTCGATTGCAGCCTCCATGATGCTGTTTACTACAGATGGTGTGACAGTACAGGCATGTTGTATGGGCCCCAAACGTCCGCTGACTTTGCATTGCGAGCGGAGACTCGCATAAGCGACTCCTGATGTTGGTGATAATTCGTCAGACGGCAGGGCTTGTGGCTATGGCAGTTGCTTTCATGAGGTTACGTCGGAGGTTTTCCGCGTCACCGCAAGAAACATTGTACCCAACATAGCTGGGACGGACGCATCATTGCGCTGCAAAAACTACCTTAAGAACGAATTTCTCGGCATCTTAAGTAACGCATGAAGGTTGTCTCAGCTAGATACTTGAGTACTTGTTATTCTGCAAATACCTGTTAGATACAGCAATCTCGGAGACTACGATTTAGGAAGATTGGCCTCAGACAATCTTCACGATACATTAGGTGCAGAAGATGGGCGCCACGATAAGTCTTGCTATGGTGGATCATATTCCTACAGAATTAAAAAGACTTAGACTCATAATTGACACCGATCCTGTTGCCTCAAGATCACTTGACAAGCAATAGTGTTGGATTACGAGGCAGAAAAGGGCCCTATTAGGTAGTTAGGTAGGGGTGGTAGGTAGGCAGTCTGGGCCCGTGCAGACGGACCCTTCCACCTACTTACACCCACAGAGGGATCGTGGGCTCTGCCCACGAACTTCCTCACCTACACACACACATATACACACGCGCAATAGACCTATACTAACTTATTAACCTCGTTATAACTAAAAAATCTAACCTACCTATATATATACTAACACTAATTAATAATTAAATTATATATATATTTCTACTATAAGTTAATAAGGATATAATTATAAAAAAAATAACCTCGACTTACTTTATTAACTATTTTAACTTATTAACTTAGTTTTATCTATTTAATTAATAATAAGTAGCTTAGTTTATACTACTTTAACTCTCTTCTACTATTACTAGTTAATAACTAATTAACTAATTAAGGGCTATTAAGAGCGTACTTTATTATATATAATCTCTTTTACCGAGGCTACTATTATAAAAAGATTAACCACTTTATTACTACTATTAACCTCGCCTCTATTATTAATATTATCTTCGCTAGCCTTATTATAATTACTAACTTCCCTCCGAAGCGCTCGGTAATAGCAAAACTTTTAAAATTATAAATACGTTAATAGCGAAGTATTCTTTTGTAGATAGTAAAGTATTCCGAGATACTGAGGAAAAGAAAAGATCTTAATAGTAGTAGTAGTAGGGATCTATTTTATATTACTAGTAAATCTACCTCCTTCTAACCTAATAGAAGCTCTGAGACTAGACTAGTAAAAATAAAATATAAAAAGTACTAAAAAGAATTGCTAATTAGTAGCTAACGGAATCCTCTATTTACTACTAGAAGTACGGTTATAAAAAGCCTTTCTTCTCTTTCTACGACCTTTTACTAACTTTAGCAACCTTCTATTTACATGCCTCGTTAAGCTAAGTACCTAAAGAGCATACCGAATAAGTCCCTCGAGTAATTCGTTAGTAAAGGAATTATCACAGTTAAAATAGAAGGGTAAGTAATACGGAGTTAAAATAGTAGTATACTATAAGCAGTAAGTTATCTAGCGAACATATATGCCTCTTGGGCTTTAGCTTAGAGAGAAATATATATATTTAGGGCGTAATTAAACTAATAAAAAGCTCTTTTTTAACTATACTAAATTTAATAATTTCTAAGGAGTTTAGATATATAAATTATATATATTAGAGGATTAGGAAGTAATTAAAAAAAGGGAATAATAAAATTTCTATATAAATAATTATAATAAAAACTATACTAAAATTTTAATATATAACTTTAAGTACTTCTAAATAGGGGATTAATAGTAGATTCTACTATTAGTTCTTACTAGCAGGGGACCTAGCCCCTATTCTACCCTTTTTTATTACAAAAGTAGAAGACTACTAATATTAAATTACGAGGCAGAAAAGGGCCCTATTAGGTAGTTAGGTAGGGGTGGTAGGTAGGCAGTCTGGGCCCGTACAAACGGACCCTTCTACCTACTTACACCCACAGAGGGATCGTGGGCTCTGCCCACGAACTTCCTCACCTACACACACACATATAAACGCGCAATAGACCTATACTGACCTATTGACCTCGTCGCGACCGAAAGGTCTGACCTGCCTACGTGTATACCAACAAATAGTAACCTGATACTCAAATGATCGTATTTAGCATGTGGGCATGAAGACGAAGGTCTATCTCGTGTACGGCATTATGTTATGGGAACGAGGTCTACCTTGCACTAATTACCCTTTTGCTCCACATATGACCTTGCTGCTGTCTCGTATGTGACGAATTCCACCTGTGACCCCCAGCTTTTCAGCCAGAGTAGCACATCCTCGATGGCTCCTGCGATATGTGCCATGCCTGAGGTATCAGGATGGAGGACCAAGGGGAAGACGAAGTCACCGGGACCATTTCCGTCAGCGCCATGGCTCCACAACCAGGTGAAGCGGTCTTTCCACATCTTCTCGATCGTTTGAACCGACACAAAGCCGTGAGAATTCTCGACGTTGGGCCAAAACTGGAGGGGGGTCATGTCTTCCATGTACCAGTTGGCAGGGATTTCAACAATGCCGGTAGATTGCGGCTGGACAGAGGGCTGCATCCATGTATGTGCTGGCTTAGAATAGTCGACTGGGGTGAGAGAAAAGCCTCGGTCGAGAGGGTACAACTGTGAGTCGTGGCCGCTGAGTGAGGTGTCATAAAGAAACCCCTTTTTCTCCAATAGAGAAATCGTCTCATGGCGGATTCGGTACAAAGGAGCTCGGAATCCGACAGGGCGCTTCCCAGTCAAAGACTCGGCAAGGGCAATACACTTGTCCAGGACATCTTCCTCTTGCTTCGTATCAAGCTTGGTGCAGTCTTCGTGGCAATAGCCATGAAGTGCAATCTCCGCGCCTGAGTCTACGATACATTTCGTCTCCGCTGGGAACGTTTCCATAGAGTGACCTGGTATGAACCATGTTACCTTGTCGGAGACGCCGATACGGTGAAAGAGACCCAGAAGGCGGCCTACGCCAACTCGGCCTGCGAAGATGCCCGATGAGAAGTCGGCTAGGCAGTTGTTGGGATGCTGCCCTGTGCCCATCCAGCCCGACACCGCATCAAAGTCGACTGACACAAGTATTTGAACACGGCGACGGGCCTCAGAAATTGGTCGAGGGATCCTGGCGAGAGCCGTAGTCAGCTGCAGCTGCCCAACGAGATCCTGGAATGCAACAGCTGTCTTCGGATTTTCGTCGACAGGTGTGATCCGAACGCGGACGCCCCCGATTTCAACGACTTGATGAGCAGTCAGTTACAGGCATCGGGATAAAGGCGGGTCGATCTGGATTCCATACCGTGTTCCATCTTCAGATTGCTTAACAGAGAATTTGTCCGGAGATCTCTTGACAAAGTATGGTTGAGATTGACTACGGCCTATGCGGTGATCAAATGAGTGATGACCAGCTGGGGTTGAATTGGAGTTTGCAGTCTGCACGATCGTGTGTACCTCTCCTCGTGTCTGCTCTTGAGAGTTCTGACCCAGTTATAGTAATTCTTATTGATAAGATAATGCACGATAAGGACTAAGAATATGCGGTGTCGTTGCTGTCTCTACATGATTATTGGACCCCTCTTGGAGATCTGATTAAACTTAACTAAGGCTCTCCCAAAAACTCAACTAGTGGAGCTCTGAGGGCCTCATTGATGCCAGCGACACCCCGCACTTTGTCAGCATCATGACCATGTTCGTCCTGCACTGTCTCAAGAATCTAGAATATGGAGAGCATGGATGGAAGTAGGTAAAGTTTATGCAGGTTTTATCCAGTGACTGTCGTTGGGTGTCTTGGTCATTATGACGTCGCTTATGTGCTCTCTGCGACCCAGCATGGATGATTATGACCTTGCATATGAAGGGAGGCGGTCAATGCGTGTTCTGAGGCAACGTCCTCTCTACCTGAGTCCATCGTGGAATCTGAATGTGGGGTTGAACGCTGGCTCATATCATCAACCGACATCGCGTAAAATACTGGATTCAAGAGGTATGAGGATCTACGACTGAGTTATACGTATCTTAGTGTAAGGAAAGTGATTCTTGTTCAAAGACTAGACTACCACGATGGCTTCAACATTTTCAGTTGAGAAGGCTAGGGCTCAGTTCCCAGCTTTGGCAAAAAACCAGATCTTTGGCGACAACGCTGGTGGAAGTCAAGTGCTTGGCACAGTCGCAAAGAGGTAAGAAAGAGCCGGTCAAACATAATTCTCTTGGGGATCAGGCACGGTGGGCAACACTGAAGCTACCTCATTTACTGACATCAAAGAACAGCATCTCGGAATATCTCGTGAACAACAACGTGCAACTGGGGGCAAGCTACAAAACCTCCAAGATCTCAACGGAGACTTTCGACAAGGCGTACAAAGTTGCCGCCGATTACGTTAATGCCGATGTCGGTGAAATTGGTAAGGGTCACCCATCACCCCACGCCCAGATTCAAAGGGAAGGGCCCAACATCCATGGTCACATGTACTTACACTCCGTATTAGTAATTGCACCATCAACAACTCAAGCTTTCCGTAACCTTGCAGCAGCTCTAAAGTTGAAGGCTGGTGATGAAGTTATTCTTTCCGAAGTTGACCATGAGTCTAACATTGACCCTTGGCTCCACTATGCAACTCTCGCGGGCGCAACGGTGAAGTGGTGGGCGCCTTCTGATCACTCAAACCCCAAACTCGATGTGGTGGCACTTCGGAACCTCTTGACACCGAAGACTCGTTTTGTAGCTTGTACACACGCCAGTAACATCCTGGGAAGCATTCATGATATCAAGGCATTTGCAGATGTTGTGCACGAAGTCCCGGGGGCCCTGCTCTGTGTCGACGGGGTTGCTTATGCGCCGCACCGTGCGATTGATGTAAAGGAGATTGGGGCTGATTTCTATGCGTTTTCATGGTACAAGGTAAGCGATTCTATGAGGAAACCACCTGTGCGGGATAAACTGACTGTGTACAACTCAAAGGTATACGGTCCGCACATATCTTTGCTATACGGATCCTTCAAGGCACAGGAGCAGCTCCAGTCACTCGGACACTACTTCAATCCGTCTGGAACTTTGATGGACAAGCTTGAGCTGGCTGCGGCTAGCTACGAGCTCACACAAGCGGTCATGCCGCTGGTGGCATATTTCGGGGATAACCCAAAGCAGACCTGGGCTGAGTTTGCTCAGCACGAAGAAGTCTTGCAGAAGCATCTTCTCGAGTTTCTGAAGTCGCGGCCTGATGTATCCATTCGAGGCGACGTTTCTTCTGCAGCTTCAACCCGGGTTCCCACTGTGAGTTTTACCGTAAAGGGAAAATCATCTCAAAGCGTCGTAGAGGGAGTCGAGGCCCAATCCATTGCTGGGATTCGGTGGGGTCATTTCTTCTCAAAGCGGCTGGCCGAGAAAATCCTCGGTCTCGGCGAAGATGGCGTTGTCCGAGTGAGTTTGGTGCACTACAACACCGGTGAGTTACGGTCTTCAACCCTTCTGGATGATCCAGAGAGCTGACCTGTCTTCTCGTATTTAGTAGAGGAGATTGACGTGATTATCGAGGCTCTGAAGAAGGTTCTTGGAACTTCATGAGAAATTATCTGTAGACATAACGATGTGGGTAGAGAAAACTAGGGTGCGAAACGTTATTCTATTGTAGTGTTTGAAGTTGCTTTGATTTGAGTTTTAAGGAATTAGTTGGTTTGAGTCTTCTAGCACCTTGTCTGAACCCAGCGATCCATGGTGGAAGATAGGCATAATCTAAACTAAATGTATCCAAACCTTGGCAAAGTAGGTGCTACTTACTTTGATCAGCTCACCCGGCAAACCTGCTTCATTTTGAGCCCACACTAGATCAAGTCGATCTCAGTAGACATCAAGTTGCAACATAGGTACATGAACTCAGTAATGGAGATCATGTGGTGTAAAGAAGCATTACCGTTTACGGATCAATCTTCCAAATTCTTTGGTATCCAATTCCTGGACGCCGAAACCCGCTAGATCACGATTGAGCGGAAGAAAAATAGAGAAAAAGAGGTGGTTGTATGCGTATTTCCTCGAGGCTTGAAGATGCGTAGAATTCGATAAAAGCGCTTTTTGCTACCTGGTCAGCATTTCTGACTTCCATGTCTGTGTCTTTATCGGATTGGAAGTCCAATTCGACCGCGGCATACGGCCAACTGCGCAGGGGCCAATTAGGGGCCCTATTTATAATTATCGTAATTAGCCCAACCTACGGTTAGAACCTCCTTTTTACACCTACGTAAAAATTCATATAATTTAATTAATCTCTTTATTAACCTATAGTTCAAACTAACTACTTTATAATAAAGATATTAATATTAATTAGTAATTAAATTCTATTATTATAAATTAGTAAGGTATTTTATTATATAAAAAAGACGACCTCTTAATACTATATAAAATAGGAGATTTATATTAATTAACTTTATAAAAATAGATAAAAAAAGAAGTAATTTTTAAATACTATATAGAATTAAGTAATTATAGCCCTTTATTACTTATAAAAAGTCGACGTTTACTATGTTAAACTATGTTAATTAATAAAACCGCTTAAGTAACTAGTCTTTTGCTATTATTTTAAATAGCTTTTTTATTAAATAACTTTCCTATAGCCGGCCTATAATTAAAAATTAACTAGCTAGATTAATAAAAAGAAATACTTATATAATAACTACTTATATAATTAATTAGTATAACGAATAAGCTTAATAATATAATATAAAAAAACACCGCGTAATTTAAAAAAAAAATCTCTAAACGTAAATATTCTTAGTTAGTATAATAAGAACCTATATAAGAATTATAAAGCTAAGAGATTTATAATATATAAAAAAGTCTATTATTATAAAAATCTTACGGATACGACCTTAAGCCTATAGTCTAAATAACCTCTTTATAGCTCCCTTAATTACCCCCTAAGTATTATTTTAAAATACTACTTTAAAAAAAATAAATTAAAAAAAAAAGTAATTTAGAGGTTACGGAGAGTATAAGGCTTAGGAAGTTAAAAAGGTATAAAATAATAAAAATCGGTAATTAGTAAAATTCCTAAAATTAATTATTATATCTTCTTATAATAATATAAACGTCTATTATTATTATTAAAAAAGGAACTACTAAAACCTACCTTTTTATATTAAATAAAAAGGAGGATTTTAATAAGTATAATAGCTAGCGATTTAAAAGGGTAATAGTAATTATTAAAAATAATAAAAACGAGAGTAGTAGCGAGGTAATAAAAAAAAGCGGGAATTACCTAAACTTTAATAAATTTATTAAATAGTAAAAGTACGGATTTATTATAATTAGTGCGCAGATTAAATATATCCTTATTAAGATTAAATATATTAATAACTACTAATATAAGTATAAGCTAGAGTACGACCCTTAATAAGTTAGAGTAAGGGAGAAAAGGAAGAAACCCGATTTTAAATAAAATCCTAATCCCTTATAAATAAGTAAATATTAACCTAGATTATTAAGGAATATAAATATATAGGATTACGAATTAGCTTAATAATAAGTAAATTAATATAATATTAATCTATTTAACTAAGGTTTATAAAAAAAAGGGGCTATAGGGGCAACCCTTATTTTATAAAATTATAAATAACCTTAGTTATTAACTAGATAAATAGTTTATAAGTATAAGCCTAGGAATTATAAAAGTAGTTAATAAATTCCTTTATAAATAAGGGGTATTATTAACGTAATTATAATCGTAAGAACTATATAAAATCTTAGTAATAATAATTATAAAAAAGGAATTCGTATTATAAAACTAGGCGTAAATTAATAGAGTATATAATTATTTTAACGAGTTTAAAAAAAGGGTAAACGACTTAGATTTCCTTTTTATAATTATTAATAATAATTTATTATTATAAAAGGATATATAGAGGTAAAATATAGTACTAAATAGACGATAATTAATAATTCTACTTATTTCGATCTATAGCTCGTTACTATTATTAATATAAAATTCGGTACTAATCGGCTAATAAAAAAGGAAATAGACGACCTAAGGTTATTAATAATATATAGTAACATAAGGACCGTATATAAATACTAAAAATATAGTAATAAATATAAAGTAATTTATAGATTTTAAAAAGATCTTTTTAAAAAAGAAATTATACTCTAAGGGGAAGTACGAGGTCTTATAAAAAACCCTAATAATATTTTATAATTACTACAAAAAAATTAGGATTAAAGAATACTAGTACTATTTAGTAATTAATATTATACTTATAAATAAAACTTTTAATTACTATTATAAAGTAGTACGTAATTTTAATTAGAACGACTTTCTTAGTATTATTAATATAATCTAAAGCTACTTTAAAACTTATAAAAAAAATCTAAAGCTCTTATTTAAGCTATAAGTAATTTCTTTTATATTTATAGCTAAGATAATAAAAAGTAAATTGCGAATAGAAATCCTTAAAAAGCTTATTAATTAAATTAATAAACTAGTAAAAACCTAGCTAAATAAGGGAATTAATAAGTAAAAAGTTAAATATTTTTATACTATAGTTTAGTACGTATTAAAAATAAAAATAACCCTATATTAGGTATTTAAAAATTACGAAACACTTTACTTAAAACTAAGATTTAGTTTTAATATTAAAATAAGAATACCGCGCTAAATATACTTATAAATATATAACGGCCCTTATTAATAATATTAAGTTAATAAGATATATAATAAAAAAGGAAAAGAGACTAGGTATAGTAATTATTAGTAAGGAGGCCTAGATTTATTAAATAAGTAGAGATTTAACTTATAAATAAAGTAATAAAAAAAGTAATACTTTATTTATAAAAAAAATAAATATTAGTTAAGTAACTACTTTAAAAAAGAGCATATTAAATTATATAAATAATATAAAAGATTAAGGGTAATAAATAGTAAAACTAGCCCTTATTAGTTTAGCTAATTCTTTATTATATATAAGGGTAGATCTAGGGGTATAGAACTTAGTAATAGTAGTTATAATAACGGCTTAAAGTATCCGCCCCCTATAAGAAATTTAGAAAATAAAAAAGATCTTGCCCCTTATACTAATAAATTAGATTATAATAAAATCGATAATATTAACTATTCTTTTTTCGCTCTATTAATATCTAGAGGATATATAAAGCTAAATAAATAAAAAGTAATAGAGGTTCTAAATAAGTAGGCTTTTATTTATAAATAATAAGGGAAAGTCCCTTAGATAATAAATATAAAAATAAATAAAAAGATAAATCTAATAGTATAGAATTCTATTTTCTTAACGCTTAAAGAGAAGATATTACCTCTCTTAATATTTAAAAAAAAGAAATATAGTACTAAGTAATTCTAGGGGTAGCTAGAAGGGCCTTTTTTATACTACTTAAATTACTTAAATACTAAGCTGATATAAGTATTTTATATAAGTAAAAAGTACGGCCTAAATAATTTTTATAAAATTATCCTAAATACTAGGGTATTATAATAGTTAATAAAAAGAAAGGGGTAATTCTAAGTATTATAAAAAATCGTATTAGTAACGCTTAATACGTTAATAATAAGTATTATAAAAATTAGCTTCGGCCTAGGTAAAGAAATCGTTACCCTAGGTATAATAAAAATAAAAATATACTTTAAAACGATAACTTTCTATATTTTACTTATTAATACCCTATTTCTCTTATATTTAAAAGATATAGATCAACTAGGTATTATATTTAATAATACGAAAAATAAAATCTCTAGTAATAAGTATTTCGAGATAGTTGAATAATAATAGGGGTATATATTTATAAAGCTTACTAATAATATAAAGTTAATTAATTACTTAATAAAAAATAAGCTTAAATAACTATACTAGAGATTTAAGTACTTATTAGTTGCGAGGCTATATAGCCTCTTAAAATAATTAAGTAATAATAATATTAAAATAGGGGCGCTAAAGTAGTTAATAAAAGTATATTATTAATATTAAATAAATATACAGAGCCTACGTAAATTTAAATTTAAATTATATAATAAGCTTAACTTTAATTAAGAAATCGTTATTAATATTTTTTATTTAAATAGTCGACTGGTTTTATATATAATTAACGAGGCTGTATTATTTTAAGTAGGGTAATTCCTACGGGATTTATAAGTAAAAATAATATAAATAGCCCTATAAAAATACTAAATTAATATATATTAAGGACCGCTAGATAGTATTAAAACTAATATTAATATAAGTTTTAAGTTAATAAAATTTAAGGAAAATATAACGGCTTATAGTATATAGCTAAAAGTCGTGCCTATAAAAGCGTATTATAATATTAAAAAAATAAAAAAGGCATATTAATAGCTAAAAAGGGCGTTTAGAATTATTAAAGAGGAAAATCCTAATTTTATTAATAACGAATACCTCTAGATAGTACTTAAGTATTATAATAATATTATAGGGCCTAATAGGCTTATATTAATATTATTAGTATTTAAAGTATATTTAAAAACGACCTTAGCCTCGCTACTATTATTATAAAAAGAAACTCAAAGTAGGTCGAAACGCTACTATATTAGCCTAATTAACTAAAGACTTAATATAAAGAGGGAAAAAATAAAATAATAAGTAAAAGCTAGTAAGCTAGCCCTTTAGGCTTAGTAGTCTAGCTTATTATATAATTATAAAGAGCTTAGCCTCGTAACTTAAAGCTAAGCTACGGGGCTTATAAAGCCCTAATACTTATTATTATAATATTACCCCCCCCTTTATACTAAAGGGTACTATTTATAATATTAAAAAATAAACCTCTAAATTACCTCTTAATTTAGTAAATCCATAGCCGTAATTATTATTATTATATTATTATCGTCCCGTAGTAATAATAAGTTATTAATTATAATAGCTTTTATTTATAAATTTAAGTTCTATAGCGGGCCTTTAGTAATTAAGTATTAGTAATAAAACGCTTAGAGTATTACTAATACGTACTAAAAACTCTTTATATTATATTAAGTTAGATTTATATTATACCCTTTTTAATTTATTTAGTACTATAGCTTTTTTTTATATAAATATAACTTAATAACTTTAAAAACCTCGTACTCTAGCTCGTTATTATCGTTAGTAATTAATAATAATAAGTCTTAGTTCTACCTAAGTAATAAGTCGTTAATAGCCTTCTTTAGTTTATTTAGGTAAAAAACTAAGTATACTTAGCTATTTATTAATAATTTTATAATTTATATACCCCCCTAGCTAGTATTAATAATAGGCTATAATCTAGCCTATAGTTATTATAGCTTATTTATATTAGTAAATTTCTAATATAAAGTATTAATAAAAACCCGATTTCTTAGTTTTAGGTCGTCTAGGCGCTAGTAGTAGTTAGTATATTTTTTATATTATACTTAAGCGATTTTTATATTACTCCTAGCGGTCTCCTAGGCCTCGTATATTTTTTAAACTATACGCTACGTATTAATACGGTTTAGCTTCTCTTTTATAAAGCTAAATTAGTAAGTTCTCTTAGACTAGTTAAAAAAAAGCCGTAGCTAACGGCCGAATTTTATTTTATATAGTAATAGCCCCGTAGTTTTACTAAGCTAGGTAGTATAAGTAAAGTTAATTACGGGTAGCATATTACTCTAATTATTTTAGTACTAATTAATTAGTAATCTTAATTACTATAAGATATACTAGTTTAGTACCTCTATTTAGCTATTTATTTATAAGTAGTTTATTATTAATAGTTATAACTTAACTTTATAGATCTTATAAAGCTCCCCCTAGAAGTTAAAAATAAATTAGGGGCCTTAGTTTAATATAATAATTTCTAATAAGCTAAAAATAAGTAGTACTTATTTATAAAATATTTAGCTTATATTTTTTATTATAGTAGTTTTATAATAAAAAATAGATATTACCCTCTTACCTAAATAGTTTATTACTACTTAAATATTATTAAATCTTTTTTAATTAATAAAAATAGTTATAAAGTCCGTAGAGATATATTATTATAAATAATCGGGTACTAAGAGCGGTCTTAGCTCCCCTAGGGGCTTATTACGTAGTTTTTATAATTAATAATAAGTATAATAGTTCTATACGTACTAATAAGTATCCGCTATTAGGCCTAGTTAATAATATCGCTATTTAATTATTTTTATAACCTTATTATACCCTAGGTAAATAAGGAGCTTTTATTTATAAACCTCGTAGATAATTATAATATAGAGGTTCTCCTTTTTAAGTACTATGAGCTTTTTATTTATTATTAATAATCCGTTATTTTATATAAATTAGCGCTCGTACCCCTTAGTAATTAGTACTTATATTAATATAAGGGATATGATAATAGGGTTTTTATTAAGCTTTAGAATTTTCTTTATTAATAAGTACCCCTAGAGTTCGTCTTTTAGTCTAAATAAGCCGACTATAAGCTATAGTTAACTAATAATAATACTTAATAATACTCGTAATTTTATTATAATATTAAGGAATAATAATCCTAGTAGTAAGAGGACTTATATCCTATTAGCCTCCTTTAGTACTTACTAAGTATAAATATCCTCCGTCTTCTATAATAAAGTATTAGTTAGTACGTTCTCCTTTTTTAAATAGTAATAAATTTAAAAATTAAAATTTATTAATATACCGGCCTAGCGGGCTTATTATAAGTTAAGTAAGTATTTAGTTATAAAAAATAGTAATAACTAGTAGTTTATAATAATATTAAACTTATATTTATAACTTATAAGCTCCGCGCGCTATTCTTTAAAATAGAGTATTATTATTAATATTTTTTTATTATAAATAGCGTAATTAAGCTCTACGCTACTTATAGTTTTTAAATAAAAGGTTACTAAGTACTATAGCTTATTATTTTCTTATTATTATAATAGTACTTTAGTATATACTAAGTTAGAGGCGTTAGTTTTTAATTATATTAATAGCTTTAGCCTAAAGTAGTAGAGGATAAGTGCTAATATTAATACTAGCTTTATAACTTTAAAAGCTATTTTATAATTAGTACTAAAGTTAAAAAAAACTCTTTTACTTATTAGTCTTATAAAGGGCCTAACTAGGCAGCTATAATCCCTTATAAACCTCTTATAAAAGTTATAAAACCTAAAGAAAGACTAAATATTTTTAAATAATATAAGTAGCTTCTAGTTTCTAACTATAGAAACCTTTTTTTTATTAAGCTATATACCCTTTATAAAAACTACAAAGCTTAGGTACTTTATAAAAGTAATATTAAACTCGCACTTCTCAATATTTACTTATAAACCTACTTTTTATAAATAATTTAGTACTTTAATAACGTATTCCTAATACTAGAGGGGGTTATTAAAAAAGATTAAGATATTATTTATATACACTATATAAAAGTCGTCTAAGTACTTTATTAGTATTTTATTTATATATTATTAATATATAGCCGGCTTATTATAAAGCTTAAAAAGTATTACTTTATATTTATATACTTTATAATAAGTTCTAAACGTTATTAAGTCCTTAGAGGCTAGGTTAAAATAAATATAATAAAAAGCTTATTTAATATTTAGTTTAGTAAATACCTTTATCTTACTTAATTACGTAAGGGTCTTATTAATAAGTAATAATAAGTAATAGTCTTTTTTTATAACCTTATTAAGTTTATAAAAATTAATATAAAAGCGTAGGCTATTATTATACTTTTTTATAAATAATATTAATAATATAAAAAGAATATTACTTAGCTTAATAAATCCCTTTTATAAATACTTTAATAAATAAGCTCTTATAACTTTTAGCTCTAGTACTAACTACTTATATAAAGGGTAATAAGTTAGCTTTTCTTTATTATTATTTAAAAGCTCGATTTTATAATTATATAGCTTATAAAACGCTAATATATTATTAACTACTTTATTAAAAACGTTAATCTAAGGCTATAAGTACTTTAATAAGTTCGTTATTATAAAGTTATAAATAACTTAGTCGTTGTTATATAGGGGGTCTACCTCCTCTTTTTTATTTTTTATAATATAATTTAGTTTATAAAGTAATATAAAGCTTATTTTAATATCGTTCTATTATAAGTTCTTTTTAAATACGGGGGTACTAATAAAAGTAATATTTATTTATATTATTATTAAGTATAGCTATTACTATACCCTCTCCGCGGGGGTAATAGTAGTACTATTAAGGGTACGTTCTATCTTCCTTATATTCTTAACTTTATTTAACTACTATATCTAACGGGCTATTATTTTTAATAAGCATAGTAATATCCTAGTTAATATACTTTTTACTCGCTATTACTAGAGCTTTTAGTTATAATAAGTTATATTTATTTTAAATAGGTCCTATTACTAATTAATATTAATTTAGTATTATACGTTAATAACTTCTAGGGTATATAAGTCCTTAATATTTTTAATAATAATAAAGAGCGTTTCTTATAGTAATAGGTCCTTAGGCTATATTAGCCGTTAGTAATAAATATTAGGGTTTACTTTATAATATTCGAACTACTTTTACTTTAAGATTAGGTTATAGCGGCCCGTATTAAGCTAAAAGAGGGGTATTTTTAAAAAGACCTATTAGTTAATATATAAGTTAGTAGTCTATACTACGTTAGTATTATTTAATCGCTCTTTATTAAACCCGGTAGTAGGGATTAAGTATAATAATTTATAAAAGGGGGCCGTATAGAACCGCTATAGTAGAGGTATTACAGCAGTGGGCATTAGGGCCCTATGGGCCCCGTGGCTTAGCCTTAGGCTGCGAGGCTAAGCTCCTAGTGGTTACGTAACGAGCTAGACTGCTGGGCCTAAAGGGCTAGCTTACTAGCTTCTACCTATTATTCTATTTTTTCCTTTTTTACGTTAAGTTTTTAGTTAATTAGGTTAATATAATAGCGTTCTAACCTACTTCGAGTTCCTTTTTATAATACTACTTAACGTTATTTAATTAACTATTTTCTAAAAATAGAATAATAATATTTTAATTAATTAACTACTTATTATACTAACTAGCTACTCTTATTAAAAAAGTGCATAAGAGAGCTAAGTAATAGCTAACTAAGTTAATTACGCACGAGTAGCGTAATTAATACTCCCTAAATATATACCCCCTCTATTAAATATAATAATTAGAAAATATAGCTAGGGAGGCTAGGTCTCTTTTTATATTAATAACTTCTAATAGAGTTACTATTTCTATAAGTCTTAATAAAGCGTCCTAGGCCTTAATAAAGGTACTAAGCTCCTAGTTATTAACCCTAAGGTCTCGCTATTTAACTAGTTAGTAAAGTACTTTTTACTCTCTATTACTTAAGCTAATTACTTAGTATATCTTAGTAACGTAGTTAACTAGCTTACCTTACCTATTTATATCTATAATAATATCTTTTTTAAAAAAAACACTAAGTAGAGTATTAATTTTAACCTTATTTAGGAGCTATATTTTAAAAATAATAAAAAGACCTTGCTTAAGTAGATTAAATAATAACTAAAAATATATATTACTTAGTACTAACTAGAGCAGGTCCTAGCTTCTATTATTAGCTAATTAAGTAATAATACTAAGCGCCTATATATAATAACTTATAAAAACCTTAACTTTATATATATTACTATTATAGAGCTTTATATTATAAAAAAAGCCCTTATTTAAGCCTATGTTAATAATGCGGCTATAGCTAAAAAATTAAAATAATTAAAAAATAGCTCTTAGGCTAGCTCTATTTAAAATACTGCTACCCTTAGTACCTTAGAGTAGCGGCTAGTATACTTAGAGATATAAAATAACTATAAGACTACTCTAGTCTCGTCCTATTCCGTCCCCTATAGCTCTTAGAAAATACTTAATATACCCGTTTTTACTAATAATAATATTAGCCTTAAGTTCGACTATTAGTTTTAATATATTATAAAGTATTTAAAGAATACTAATTATAATATTAATAAGTACTACTTAGAATATATTATTAATAAAATTAAAAGTAGTACTATAGAGTTTATATACTTAATACTAACTTCTAACGAGATTATTATAGCTAAATAGTTATTTTATAAGCTTAAGTCGGCTTATATTAGCCTAATTACTATAAATAACGCTAGTTATAAGCTAAATATACTTATAATTATACTTAAAGACGTTTATTAAAAGTACTTTATATTTACTAAGCTTATATATATTAATAAGCTCCTAGAGTCTTAGTAAAAGTGCCGTTTTTATAATAAGCTACTTATATATCTTTATAACTAGGCTATATTAAAATACTTAAATAATATAGCTACTTTTTAGAAATATACTAAGTACGTTACCTAGCTAACTAACGTAATATAGCCCCCTTTTATAAAAAACTACGTAGTTAAGGCTTCTAGCTAGACTTACTAAACCTTAGGTAGAAATAATAAAAATAATAAAAATAATAAAAATAATAGAGGTACTAAAGGTACTAAATAAGACTAAAGTTATACCTCTACTTATAAAATAATCCCTAAAGCCCTATATTAAAAGCTTAAGGATAATAGCGCTTATTTTATTTATAATAATACTAGATATATTTCTAAGGACTACCCTAAGAAGCTAAAGACTACTATAGCTATTATTAACGCTACTATGGGCCTTATTAAAATAGAGTTAGGTTTAGAAAACTAGACCCCTTAGTAAAAGTAAACTCCTAGCTAGGGGATATATATAAAAAGAATAGAAGATTAATAATTAATTTAATAAACCTATAGGATTTTATAGGGGGTTAGCCCCTTAAAATAGAACTTATATTAATATTTAATAAATATAGAATTTGCTTAAGAGCCTTACTTAATATAAGAGCTAATAAGTACGGATTTATAAATAACTACGTAACTCCTTTATTTTAGTAGTTTTATATAGCCCTATTTTATAAATTACTACGCCCGATCCCTATTACTAAGTTTAATAAGGAGCGATTAGATAATACTAGCGTAGTATAGACTACTAACTTATATATTAATTAATAGGTCCTCTTAAGGGCACCCCTTTTCTAGCTTAATATGGGCTACTATAACCTAATCTTGGGATAGAAGTAGTTTAAATATTACGGAATAAACCCTAATATTTATTATTAACGATTAATATAGCCTAAGGACTTATTACTATAAAAAACGCCCTCTATTATAATTAGGGATATTAAGGACCTATGTACCCCGGAAGTTATTAATATATAACACTGAATCGATACTAACTAGTAGTAAGACCTATTTAAAATAGACGTAGCTTATTATAACTAAAGGCTTTAATAATAATAGGTAAAAAGTATATTAATTAGGATATTACTACGCTTATTAAAAACGATAACTTATTAAATATAGTAGTTAGATAAAGCTAAGAATATAAAGAAGATAGAACGCGCCCTTAATAGTATTAATATTACCCCCGTAGAGAGGGCTAAATAATAAAAACTATACTTAGTAATAGCTTAGATAGATATTACCTTTATTAATACCCCCGCTTTTAAAAAGAACTTAAGGTAGAACGACGTTAAGCTAGGCTCTATATTACTTTATAAGCTAAATTATATTATAAAAAATAAGAGGGAAGAGGTAGACCCCTTATATAATAATAACTAAGTTACTTATAACTTTATAATAATAAACGTATTAAAATATTTATAGCCCTAGACCGACGTTTTTAATAAAATAATTAGTAATATACTAACGCCTTATAAGCTATATAACTATAAAATTAAGTTTTTAAAAAGTAATAAGGAAAAGCTAACTTACTACCCTCTATATAAGTAGTTAGTACCTAAGCTAGAGGTTATAAAAGCCTATTTATTAAAATATTTATAAAAAGGATTTATTAAGCTAAGTAATACTCTTTTTATATTATTAATATTATTTATAAAAAAGTACGATAATAATCTACGCTTCTATATTAATTTTTATAAGCTTAATAAAGTTATTAAAAAAAACTGCTACTTATTACTACTTATTAATAAAACCCTTACGTAGCTAAGTAGGGTAAAAATATTTACTAAACTAAATATTAAATAGGCCTTCTACTATATTTAACTTAACCTAGCCTCTAAGGACTTAATAATATTTAGAACTTATTATAAAGTATATAAGTATAAAGTAATACCCTTTGGGCTCTATAACGGGCTTACTATATATTAATAATATATAAATAAAATATTAATAAAGTACCTAAATAACTTCTATATAGTATATATAAATAATATTTTAATCTTTTTAAATAACCCCCTCTAGTACTAAGAGCACGTTACTAAAGTACTAAACTACTTATAAAAAGCAGGTTTATAAATAGATATTAAGAAGTATAAATTTAGTATTATTTTATAAAGTACCTAGGCTTTATAATTTTAATAAAAAGTATATAACTAGATAAAGAAAAAGTCTTTATAGTTAGAAACTAAAAACTACTTATATTACTTAAGGGTATTTAGTTTTTTTTTAGGTTTTATAACTTTTATAAGAGGTTTATAAAGGATTATAGCTACTTAGCTAGGCCCTTTACGAGGCTAATAAGTAAGGGAGTTCTTTTTAATTTTAGCGCTAATTATAAAACGGCTTTTAAAGCTATAAAGCTAGTACTAACGTTAGTACTTATCCTCTACTACTTTAAGCTAGAGCTACTAACGTAGTTAGAAACTAACGCTTCTAACTTAGTATATACTAAAGTACTATTATAATAATAAAAGGATAATAAGCTATAGTACTTAGTAGCTTTTTATTTAAAAACTATAAGTAGTATAGAGCTTAATTACGTTATTTATAATAAGAAAATACTAATAATAATACTATACTTTAAGGAATAATATATAGAGCTCATAAGCTATAAATATAAGTTTAATATTATTATAAACTACTAATTACTACTATTCTTTATAACTAAGTACTTATTTAACTTATAATAAGCTTACTAGGCCGGTATACTAGCGAACTTTAATTTTTAAATTTATTACTACTTAAAGAAAGAGAACGTACTAATTAACGCCTTATTATAAAAAATAAAGGATATTTATATTTAATAAGTACTAAAAGAGGTTAATAAGACCTAAGTCCTCTTATTACTAGGATTACTATTTCTTAATATTATAGTAAAGTTATAAGCGCTATTAGGCGCTACTATTAGTTAATTATAGCTCGTAATAAGCTTATTTATACTAAAAGATAAACTCTAGGGGTACTTATTAATAAAGAAGATTTTAAAGCTTAATAAAGACCTTATTATAACTTTTTTTATACTAATATAAGTACTAGTTACTAAGGGGTATAAGCGCTAGTTTATTTAAAATAATAGATTATTAATAATAAATAAAAAGCTCGTAGTACCTAAAAAAGAGAACTTCTATATTATAATTATTTACGAGGTTTATAAATAAAAGCTCTTTACTTACCCAGGGTATAATAAAGTTATAAAAATATTTAAATAATAATACTATTAGCCAGGCCTAATAATAAATACTTATTAATATATATAAAACTATTATACTTATTATTAATTATAAAAACCGTATAATAAGCCCCTAGGGGAGCTAAGACCGCTCCTAGTACCTAACTATTTATAATAATATATTTTTATAAACTTTATAACTATCCTTATTAATTAGAAAGGATTTAATAATATCTAAGTAGTAGTAAATTACTTAGGTAAGAGGGTAATATTTATTCCTTATTATAAAACTACTATAATAAAAAATATAAGCTAAATATTTTATGAATAAGTACTACTTATCTTTAGCTTATTAAAAACTATTATATCGGACCGAGGCCCCTAATTTATTTCTAATTTCTAAAGGGAGCTTTATAAAATCTATAGGGTTAAGCTATAACTATTAATAGCGGACTACCTATAAATAAACGGCTAAATAGAGGTACTAAATTAGTATATCCTATAATAATTAAGACTACTAGTTAACTAGTACTAAAATAACTAGAGTAATATACTACTTATAATTAATTTTACTTATATTACTTAGCTTAATAAGACTATAGGGCTATTATTATATAAAATAAAATTTAGCTATTAGTTACGGCTTTTTTTTAACTAGTCTAAGAGAACTTACTAATTTAGCTTTATAAAAAAGAAGCTAAACTATATTAATATATAGTATATAGCTTAAAGAATATACGAGGCCTAGGAAATTACTAGGGGTAATATAAAAGTTACTTAAGTATAATATAAAAAGTATACCGACCGCTATTAGTACCTAAACGACCTAAAGCTAGGAGATTAGGTCTTTATTAATACTTCGTATTAGAAATCCGCTAATATAAATAAGCTATAATAGCCGTAAGCTAGACTATAGCTTATTATTAATACTAATTAAAAGGGTACGTAGATTATAGAATTACTAATAAGTAGCTAGGTATACCTAGTTTTCTACCTAAGTAAGTTAAAAAAGGCTATTAATAACCTACTACCTAAGTAGAACTAAGACCTACTATTATTAATTATTAATAATAATAATAAGTTAGAGTATAAGGTCTCTAAAGTTATTAAGTTATATTTATATAAAGGAAAGCTATAGTACTAAGTAGATTAAAAAGGGTATAATATAAATCTAACTTAGTATAATATAAAGAGCTTTTAGTACGTACTAATAGCGCTCTAAGCGTTTTATTACTAATACCTAACTACTAAAGGCCTATTATAAAACTTAGATTTATAAATAAAAGCTACCGTAGTTAATAACTTATTATTATTATAAAATAATAATAATATAATAATAGTAATTATAGCTATAGATTTACTAAATTAAGAAGTAATTTAGAGGATTATTTTTTAGTATTATAAATAGCGCCCTCTAATATAGAGGGGGGGATAATATTATAATAATAAGTATTAGGGCCCTATAGGCCCCGTAGCTTAGCTTTAAACTACGAAGCTAAGCTCTTAATAATTACGTAACGAGCTAGATTACTAGGCCTAAAGGGCTAGCTTATTAACTTCTATTTATTATTTTATTTTTTCCCTCTTTATATTAAGTCTTTAGTTAATTAGGCTAATATAGTAGCGTTCCGACCTACCTCGAGTTCCCTTTTGTAATAAAGGGGTTATATAATTATTTATAAATCCGTACTTATTAGCTCTTATATTAAATAAGGCTCTTAAGTAAATTCTATATTTATTAAATACTAATATAAGCTCTATTTTAAGGGGCTAACCCCCTATAAGATCCTATAAGTTTACTAAATTAATTACTAATCTTTTATCTTTTTTATATATATTCTCTAACTAAGAGTTTATTTTTACTAAGGGGTTTAGTTTTTAAAACTTAACTTTATTTTAATAGGGCCCGTAGTAGTATTAATAGTAGCTATAATAGTCTTTAGTTTTTTAAAGTAGTTTTTAAAAATATATTTAGTATTATTATAAACAAAATAAGCGCTACTATCCTTAAGCTTTTAATATAGGGCTTTAGGGATTATTTTATAAGTAGAGGTATAACCTTGGTCCTATTTAGTACCTCTAGTACTTTTATTATTTCTATTACTTTTATTACTTCTACCCAAGGTTTAATAAGTTTAACTAGCGGCTTTAACTACGTAGTCCTCTATAAAAGGGGACTATATTGCATTAACTAGCTAAGTAACGTACTTAATATACTTTTAAAAAGTAGCCGTATTATTTAAGTATTTTAATATAGCCTAATTATAAAGATATATAAGTAGCTTATTATAAAAATAGCGCTTTTATTAAGACTCTAAGAGCTTATTAATATACGCAAGCTTAGTAAATATAGAGCGCTTTTAATAAACGTTTTTAAGCATAATTATAAGTATATCTAGCTTATAACTAGCGTTATTTATAATAATTAGGCTAATATAAGCCGACTTAAGCTCGTAAAGTAGCTACTTAGCTATAATAATCTTATTAAAAGTTAGTATTAAGTATATAAACTCCGTAGCGTTATTTCTAATTTTATTAATAATATACTCTAAGAAGTACTTATTAATATTATAGTTAGTATTTTCTAAGCGCTTTATAATATACTAAAGTTAGTAATTAAACTTAAGGCTAGTATTATTATTAATAAAAACGGGTATATTAAGTATTTTTTAAAAGCTATAGGGGATAGAATAAGACGAGGTTAGAATAGTCTTATAGCTACTTTATATTTTTAAATATATTAGCTACTACTCTAGGGCGCTAAGGGTAGTAATATTTTAAATAGAACTAGTTTAAGAGCCGTTCTCTAATTACTCTAATCTCTTAACTATAGTTATATTATTAATATAAGCTTAGGTAAGGGCTTTTTTTATAATATAGAGCTTTATAATAGTAGTATATATAAAGTCAAGGTTTTTATAAATTATTATATATAAATACTTAGTATTATTACTTAGTTAGTTAATAGTAAAAGCTAAGACCTACTCTAATTAGTACTAAGTAATACGTATTTTTAGTTACTATTCGATCTATTTAAATAAGGTCTTTTCGTCGTTTTTAAAATATAATTCCTAAATAAGGTCGAGGTTAATACTTTACTTAATATTCTTTTTAAAGAGGATATTATTATAAATATAAATAAGTAAAATAAGCTAGTTAGCTACGTTATTAAAGTATATTAAGCGATTAGCTTAGGTAATAGAGGGTAAAAAGCGCTCTATTAGTTAGTTAAATAGCGCAACTTTAGGGTTAATAACTAGGAGCTTAGCGCTTTTATTAAGGCTTAAGACGCTCTATTAAGACTTATAAAAGTAGTAATTTTATTAAAAGCTATTAATATAGAGGGAGACTTAGCCTCCCTAGCTATATCCTCTAATTATTATATTTAATAAAGGGGGTATATATTTAAAGAGTATTAATTATATTACTTATATATAATTAATTTAGTTAGCTATTACTTAGCTCTCTTATATACTTTTTTAATAAGGGTAGCTAGTTAGTATAATAAGTAGTTAATTAATTAAAATATTATTATTCTATTTCTAAAGAATAGTTAATTAAGTAATATTAAGTAGTATTATAAAAAGAAACTTAAAGTAGGTTAGAACGCTATTATATTAACTTAATTAATTAAAAACTTAATATAAAAAGGGAAAAAATAGAATAGTAAGTAGAAGCTAGCGAGCTAGCCCTTTAGGCCTAGCGGTCTAGCTCGTTACGTAACTATAGGGAGCTTAGCCTCGTAGCCTAAGGCTAAGCCACGGGGCCCACAGGGCCCTAATGCCTACTGCCGTGACACTATCGCTAGATATAAACTAACGAGCCTAAGTAATTAAAAAAGTAATATAAGCGCTACGCGAGGTAAGTATAAAAAGGTAAGTTAATAAGGTAATTATTATATATAATAGGCCCAATATAGGGGCTAATTTAAATATACTCCTAAATTTAAATATAAGAGTATAGTACGAAATTACTTAGTAATAAGCTAAGCTATATAAATTAATTTTCGTTAATAAGTAGTTTTACATAGTTATAAGAAATCGTAACTAGCTATTTAAAATATTAATTATAATAATTAGACTATATTATATAGATCTTATCGAGGTAATTTTTAACTTATAAAAAAAAAAGAGCTAAGAGAAATAGTATAACCTATAGTAGAGGTATAGGAAATTATTTTTAATAAAATTATTATAATAGTATTAATAAATAATAAGGAAGAGGAAATTACTAAAAGGGTATTAATATTATTAATAAGACGTTATAAAAAACTATAATAATAAGCCCTAATATAATAATTTATTATTAATAACGAGGTATTTAATATTTATTATATAATAAAAGAGAAAGCTAATTTTAAGCTAGTAGTTAAACTATATAAAGAAGGTATTATTATAATTATTAAAAAGCTGTATAAGGGATTAGATCTTATTAAAGTAAATACTTTACGTAATTAAGGGGTTTATTAATTTATCCTTTATAACCCCGAGAAATATAAAGGTCTTTATATATTTAAATTATAAATAGTACGTAAAATTAAGGGAAAAGGAATACCCTAATTATATAAGAAATCTAGGTATATAATTTAGGGGTACGGCGACGTTAAAAAGGTAACGCTACTTACTTAATTACTTATAATATAGTACTATAGCTAATAATTAATAATAGTATTAATAATATTATTATAGAAAAAGGGATATAAGATTTAAAGCTATAATATTACTTAAGCTTATACCTAATTAGCTATAGGGCTTATAAAAAAAACCCTAGCCTATTTATTAAAAGAAATAGTTAATAAGTACTTAAAAAGTACGATTATTAAAGTACTTAAACTACTATATAAGCTCGCAAAATCGGGTACTTATTAGTAAGCTATATACTACGATTTTTATATTAATTAATTATTAATAGTTATATTTATATATAACCCGTACTTATTAGTCTCTAAGTATAAAAGTAACTAATTTAAGATCGTTAGAATATAAATTAATAATATATTAGGCCTATTTAATATTAATTTTATAAAAAAAAAGGATAAGGAGCTTTAGAAAGCGGGCTTTATAACTAAGCTAAAAGAGGTCTTTATAATAAATAACTTATTAATATTTAATAATAGGATTTTTATAATTAAAAAAGAAACCGTTGTTTTTTAATAAAAGGGGTAGGGTAAGAAAATTACCCTTATTAACTTAAATATAATTAACGTTAAGAAGTAATATAAAGCTAAGCTTATATAAGGGGTATATATTATAAATATATACTAGCCCGAGATAACTTTTAATTACGCTAGAGTAATATAAGCTATAGAGCTAAATAAACGAAATATTAAAATACTTAATAAATAGCTTAAGTAGTAATAAATAAATCTTAATCGAGGCCTCGTTTACTACTTAATTAACCTCGTTATTAATAAACTTTACGTTTTTATTAATAAATTATTTATAAATAATAACGACTTTATTTCGTAATTAAAGTATATTATTATCCTAATTAATAAGAGTATAAGTAAGAGCGAATTTATTATATATAGTAATATAATCTATTATTTATTAACTAAAAATAAGTAAGTAATGAGAAGTATATTAATATTAAAAATCTACGGTATAGTTAATAATATTAACCTTACTTATACGATTTTAATAATACTAAAGAGGATTACTAATTAACTTAACCTTTTATTAATCCTAATAGTTATTTATACTAATTCCTACTTATTATATAAATACCTTATTAAATTAAAAAAAAAAAAAAAAAAGAGGCTTATAATTAATATTATAGCCCTTAAGTAATTATATAAAAAGTATAAGATCCTCGAGATTTATTAAATCAATAATAATAATAACCTTACTAACGTTTTTATAAAAGTAGTACTTAATAAGGGGTTAAAATAATTTATAAATAATAAAAAAGTTAATATATAAATAAAGGAATAAGTTATATAAAAAGAGTAAAAAAAAGGGAGAAAAAGAGACGACTTAGTAAAAGGGCCCGAGGTTAAATTATACCTCTAACTATAATAAGTAAATTAATAAAAAAAAGAGAAAGTTAGTATTAAATTAGAAATTTAATTTAATTATAGTATATAGCTAACTATATAGGGGCTAATTAGGGACCTTATTTATAATTATTATAACTAACCTAACCTACGGTTAGAACCTCCTTTTTATACCTACGTAGAAATTCATATAGTTTAATTAATCTCTTCGTTAACCTACGGTTCGAACTAACTACCCTATAATAGGGATACTAACAGTCTTGCACCGACCGACGTTGAATGTGTGAGCCAAACATGAAATTCGGTTTCTAAAACTGACAACAGGTGCGTCTGACTTCCCGTCCTGATCCGGGGACGGGGGCTTGCTGACCGATGGTATTCCCAACATGTCAATTGACGCGCTGGGAACCTAGTCGTTTGGACCCCTTGAAGTTGGGCCGAGACTTGGGCCCCTGTTGCAAACACAGACCAAGCATGAAGACCGCTGTGTCACTGCCACGTTGCCGCCCCAGGTAAAAGCCCACGTTATGCAATGTCATAGCTGCATAGTCAAGAACTTTCTTTTCCTTTGGTAAGAAGCTCGGATGATAGACCCGCGTCTAGAACATAGGGCATTTCCCGCCAGATTAAGCTGATTGATACATATACCTTCAAGTGCCAGTGGGACCAAATAAACATCCAGGGTGTGAGCATCTCAACTGATAATCTGATTAACAACCTATAACATCATTAGTCATATTGTGCTGTGATTTGTCGTGTTAACTCCATTTTCAATCCTCCGAAGATTACAACCGGTCAAGATGTACGTGCTCCCCAATTGCAGCGCATTCCCTTTGCCATCCGTAATAGCTGGCTTACTTACAGCTATTGCAAAAATAGGCTTCCCGACCCACACACCAAGTACACAGGATTCCAGCAAATCCACAATCCAAACCGAAAATGGCCCAACCAGGTTTTGACGAAGCCTCCAGTCTGGCTTTCAACTGATTTGCGCGATGGCAACCAATCTCTCATCAACCCTTTGGTAAGTTTAACGCATGTATTTGGCAATCAAACCTATGGGAGGCTAATTTTCTTTCATAGACCATTGAGCAAAAGTGGGAATATTTCCAGATGCTCGTTGAAATTGGTTACACCGAAATCGAAGTATGCTTTCCGGCCGCATCCCAAGTCGAGTTCGATTTTACGAGACGTCTGATTGAGACGCCCAACATCGTCCCTGACACTGTACGCCTGCGGGGTCTTTCTCCTACGCGAGAAGATTTCTTGGCTCGCACCGTCGCCGCTCTCCGTGGCGCCAAAAGAGCGTCCGTTTGCACTTATATCTGCGTCAGTGACAAGCAGCTCAAATACCAGGGCTTCACACGAGAGAGAGCACTCGAGCAGGCTGTTAGATCTGTTCGATATCTGCGATCTATTACCAAAGATGACCCGGAATCGGCGGCTGTAACGGACTGGACCATGGCTTTTGGCCTCGAGTCCTACAACGAAGCCGACCACGAATACGCTGTGCAGATCACTGAGGCTGTGAGAGAGGCCTGGGAGCCTACTGTGGAGGACCCTTTGGTCGTGGTTTTGGCCACTAGTACCGAGGTTGCTACTCCCAACGTGTTTGCAGACCAAGTCGAGACCTTCCGAGCCTCTCTGTCTGACCCCGAAAAGATTTCTATCTCAATTCACACCCATAACGACCGTGGATGTGGTGTTGCTGCAGCTGAATTGGGCATGCTTGCAGGTACTGACATGGTCGAGGGATGTCTGTTCGGCAACGGAGAACGCGCTGGCAATGTTGATCTCGTCACCCTGGCCCTTAACTTGTACTCGCGCGGCATCCACCCCGGTCTCGACTTTTCAAAACTTTACGAGATTAAGAGAAAGTATGAGAAGCTCACTGGTTTGATCGTGTCTCAGCGTATGCCTTATACTGGTGAGTTTGCGCTTCAAGCATTCAGTGGCAGCCATCAAAATATCATCCGAAAGGGTATTGCGCAACGAGTCGAGGCCGCCGAGAAGGGAATTAGGCCGATTTGGGACATTCCATACCTCCCTCTCGATCCAGAAGACTTGGGCATTCCTCTGGACACAATCATTCGGGTTAACTCACAAAGCGGCAAGGCTGCTGCGACCTGGATTCTCAACAGGCGTTGGGGCCTTGACATACCCGTCGAGCTTCAGATCAACTTTGGAGGCCGAGTCCAGATGATGTGCGAGGCCCTTGCGCGAGAGATCTCCCACCAGGAGGTTATCAACCTCTTCATTGCCAGCTACGCACTTACGCCAAGTGAGAAGTACGATAGTGCCTCCAGCATCGGCAACATTTCTGTTACTAGCGATGGCACATTGCAAACTGTTGTCGGAATGATCAATCCTGCCGACAGCTTCGCCATTCGTATCGATGGAACTGGACCTGACATTGCCTCCGCCGTTGTTAGGGGCTTGCACTTCATGAAGGACGTTAACGCCATGGCCAAAATTCATCATACCCAGCAGCTGTCTGAGCGGTTCGATGGGAAGTACTGCGTCCTGGCAACCTGCGTGGAGGAGGATAAGACCACATGGGGATACTTCATCGATGAAAACGAGGAGAATGCCCAGGCAATGGCGGTTGTTTCGGCGTCATTGGTAAGTTATTCTCTACTTCGTCTTTGTCTTTTTCTATCACTAACATCAGTTATAGCACATGTACCGTCGCAAATTGTCAACCCTGCCGCTCAAGAAGCAAAACATTATGGCCAAAATCGCAGCCTCAAGTGTAACCCAGACAGCGGCAACAGCTTAAGCGCTTTGAAAGGTTTAATAATGAGGAAGTTGAACTCCTGCACGGATGTACTGGTAAATAAAGTGCTTGCCTGTAAATAAAGATGAATGTCATAAAGTCACGACCTGAACAATGAGCTAGTAATCTTGGAAGCGTGTGCGTTTGGTGATTCTCGTAACGGTTCGGGATGAAACGGGGGATTAAGGTACTAAGTTAATTGAAAGCTCTCGGATATGATCACTTTGAAAGGACTCATAGTCGTCAGTTCATATGTCATGTTACAAATGCCAGCAATGTGCGATTTTGAGCAATAGACCTCGTCGGATAACTCTGCGGATAATTGAGAGAAATGATACGTATTTAACGGAATGAACGTGGATCGAGCCAGTTCGCCAAGTGAAATGAAATCTCATGAACAAATAATCAAACCACCAGACCCAAGCGTGCGTATTTGGCAACAAACTGCATAAAACAACAGACCCAAGGTGCTCCTTGTACACTATGGCCGTCCACAATGATTTACGTATTAATCTTTATCCTTCTCAACGATAGTTTCCGTGGTTGTTTCGGTGTTTTCTCTGTCCTCGGGCTCGGTCACTCCAGTCCCGGCTGATGTGACTGGCGAAGGCTCACAGGTTTCTGCGTCTTTTGGCTTCTTTTCCAAGATCCTCGTCCACTTGACCAAAAGTGATGCAATTGTCATGGCAATACCAGCCGCCAAAGCCATGTAAAACACTTGAACAATTGAAAGGTTGTAAAGTTCGAGAACTTTTGATAGCAATGATGGATCAACGATGTGGCGAAGCTCGGTCGCGCCACTTCGGATGATCTTGTCTACATCGACGCCTTGTACTGGACGAAGGTTACCTTGAAGCTTGTTGAGGAAGACCGCCTGTGCAATGGCAAGACTGATCGCACTGCCCACCATGCTGCTGAAGAGCATCATTGAGATGGCAGTTGGTGATAGCTTGGTCTCGACAGCGTTGTGGGCCACAACAATGGGCTGCTGAGACGCCAAAGCAGCGAAACCGGCCAGTGCCGAGATTCCCATGATACGGGAGTCAGTGCTGGCCATAGTAATGGTGCTGAAAAGACCAGATACGATGGCCGTAAGAGTACCACCGAGAAGCATAACAGGGTTCGCGCGACCGATGGTGTTCGCCAGAAGGCCACCTGCCATCACACCAACAGCGGAACAAGCGTTTAGGGGTAAAAGCAGGATGCCAGAGCGTGCGGCCGAGTAGCCTTTGATGACTTGGTTCCAGAGCGGTATCTGCGGTGTGTTAAAATCTGGCTCATAGCAGGTGTGAGGGACACCACTCGATGAAGATTGTACTCACGTAGTAGTCAAACAAAGCCATAGCCATACCAGCCGCGACAGCAAAAGCTGCGGCGAAAGAGATGCTGCGGTTCTTGAACAGTGTTAGGGGAATGACAGCGGCCTCGCCCTTTCGGTGCTCCCAGGATACGAGCGCCACGAGGAGAGCGAATCCCACTGTCAACATGCTGATAGACTGCGCGCTGTTCCATGCGAACGTGTTCCCTCCAGACTGAACGACGAACAAAATGAGAGCAATGGCCGGAGTTAAGATGAGAATGCCGATGCCGTCAATCAACTTTAGCTCTTGGAAAATCGTCTTCCAAGGCTTTCGATGGGTCCTGAGCAAGAAGAAAACGACCGCACCAGCCACTGTTCCCATGGGTACATTTATCAGGAAGCACCATCTCCATGATGCGTTATCCGTCAGGGCACCACCAATGAGAGGACCAGTAATCTGGCCGACCAACTCCATAGCACCCAAGACTCCGATCATGAGTGGGAGACGGGCAGGTGGTAGAATTTCGGTTACGAGTCTGGCATCAGGACAGGCTAGTCAGCGAAGGAGATTCTGAGCATTATGTTGAAGAACACTTTGACGTACACTAGTGAGGTTGATACAACTCCAGAACAGCCTAGGCCAGAAAACGCCCTACCAACGATACACATTGTAGATGTGTTCGCTAGTCCGGCAAGCAGACAACCGAGCTCGAACAGGAAGATTCCTGCAATGTAGACATGTTTGTGAGGGACTACTCGGTTAAGGGCGCCAAAGACAAGTTGAGACGCTGCTGCTGCTAAAAAGCTGAGCCGTATCTGTCAGTTCGTGGGCGAGACTGAGTTGGGTGCATCAAAAACGCATTCAAACACATACTAGGCAGATCCAAGCCAACCAACATCACCAAGACTTCCAAGATCGGTCGTAATTTCAGGAGTTGCTACGCCCACAATTGTGCCATCCTGTATTTCGTCATACGTTAGCGAGTTTTCACTTGAGTATTCACAAGAAGAGTGGTATGCAATGCCATCTACACCCATTTCGTAGGTTCGGCTAGAAGAAAAGTCCTTGTACACACCATGCCAATCAGTCCAACAGTGAGGGACAAGGCAATGCACACCGCTAGTGCAGAGAGAGGTATTCCGAAACATGTTCGCTCTGGTGTCTCCAGTGAATCAGTATCTTTCGCGCTCGTCATCGTGCCGATTGCTATGAGCGAGTGTTTTGGTTGTGATGTGGTAAAAGAGTGATATGAGTTTAGGCAGCCACTTTGAAGGGATTGAACTGGAGTAGGTTGATGGCAATTCGTTGAGACAAATGCAACATGGAAGTGGAAAGTTGGCACCGGTCCCGTGGCAACGGATGTCTTGTCTTAGAACTCCAGATATGACGGTGGGACGGGGTCAAACTTAGAGTCATTCAAGGATACATAAGAGGCCCAGATGACACCCTGACAAATGGCATGTCGTGCTCGCTCCCGTGTTCTTGAAGCACCAGCCGGATCCCGACTAAACCGCACGTGCGGATACGAGTGTTCCAGGTTTGAAGTGTGGCAACGTTCCTTCGCCCTGAAAGCCTGAGACTGTCGGCATGGCTCAAATCTCCGTGGCCACTGGCGGACTCTCAAGGTCAAGTTGGAGTTATTCAGCCCAACTTCGGCTCTGCATTGCTGCCGCGCGGGCCGCATATAGATTCGATGTACGGAGTAATTCCTCTCACACCTCCCGTGCAGGATTTAGGAACCCTTGGTATTCCGATTGTTTGGTCTGGGTCAGCAACATCTGCAGTTGCGTGATGACCCGGCTTACCCGTGGTGGTACTGCTCTTACCACATTAGCCCTAGGTTTCCGGAAATGATATCTTGCAGCAATCTAAATTCCCCGTCGGGCTCGTCCTGCGTTTGAGCCACGCCGCAGCCAGGGAATATTGCTGACCTTGCAGCTTGGCCCCACGATCCGGATCCGTCTACGGCCCCACTTCGCTTACGAAGAATCCGGAATCCTAACGAGTTTTTCGGCTGAGGTTCGTCTGATCATAGGAACAAGACCGGGGTAACCTCCGCAGAGGCTCACTCTCGCGTCGAAGCCGAATAAAGCGGAACCTTGCAGTCATGTCAAGCTAGGTCGACGGGCGATGTGACCCTGCTTTTCGGCGAAAAGTGCGATGTCTCCTATTCGCTGATATGTATGAACGCACCACATAACATAAGTCTGGGACCCAAGGTGGAACTCGTGGTGACATGCCGGAGATTGAAACAAGGTCACGACTCACGATCCATACTGGCTTACTGAGCTTGTGTAGGAAGCTGGAGTCACTGGAGCTCCGAATGCGACTGTTGTCGATTCCTTCCAAACCCTCGCGTTTGTGCACAATGATGACTGCACTGCTTGTCGAAAGGATCAGTCTACCGTCTTAAGGTTTGGGCAGGGTCATTCACGTTGCCCTTTTGGGCTTTGAGCAACAGTGGCCGACAGCCAAGACTCCCTGGTAACACGCTCTTTAATTTCCATCAACACCGAGCGTTGTTTTGGCAGTGTCAGCGTTTGTGATATGACAAGAGAAGACGATACTGACTAGGGGTGGGGGAAGGAACGGAAGTTTCAATCACTCAGATAATTACTGCATGAAGCCACTTCACCATGAGCCTGAATCCGTGGTACTACGATATTCTTCGCTGAACCTCGTTTTTCGACTCTACCAGTCCATCTGTCCTAATACGACTAATCAACAATCCTTCGGTAGGCTGTATCATCAAATTACTTTTTACCATACAAAAATGAAGTCTACTGCGAAAAAGCTCGTGGTCTCATCACAAGCCCTTCGAGAAGCCTGCTCCAGGCTCAATTTACAGCCCAACTCCTTTCTCAAAACTGCATGGGCAATCACAAGCCACGTGCACACAGACTCCGACAATGTGAATCTGGCAAATCTGCATCAGAGTGATAGTCATGAAGATGGCCTCTATGTCACGATGCGCAATCTCCACAGTGGTCCTGATCCCGTCACGGTCGGCGCCGTCTTACATCAAGTGAGCCAATCCACAGTAGCGGAAGATGCTGGTGTTTCTTTGAGACTCAGCGATTGTCCTACCCGGTTTCTCGTCACAGTGGATGAGCCACCTTCGTCAATCGCCCATATTGCTCCTGAGGAGGTGAGTAGAATTGAGAGACGCCATGTTGACACTACATCACTAACCACTTTCCAGCTTTTCTACACACTTGTGCTGTCTGATCAAGAATCAAATCAGTGCCACATCAATGTCTCCGGTGCAGCACATGAGCAAAAGATGGAGGCTGTGGTAGCCACTTTCCGAATCATCTGCCATCAACTGCTCAGTCCCAGCATTAGCTTGGATTTGGGGATCGACCAGATTGACCTGCTGCCTTTCCATGAAATAGCGCAGCTCTCCAGGTGGAATAACAACATTCAATCAGACAGTCAAGAGTGCATTCACACCGTTGTCACTGCTCATGCATTCCATCGCCCAAGAGACTTAGCGCTCTGTGCTTGGGATGGTAGCTTCACCTACGCCGAGTTAGACTACTACTCCGAAGCTGTGGCCCGCCACTTTGTTGCCAAGGGATGGGGTCAAGGCGCCTTCATCATCTCCAAGATGCTGAAATCGCGATGGAGCATGGTTGCCATGCTCGCTATTCTAAAAGCTGGCTGCGTCTTTGTCCCTGTGGATCCTCGAGCTCCCGCAGAACGTGTGGCTGCAATTGCTAATGAGGTCTCGGCCAAGTGCCTCATCACCAACTTTGTCGACGAGACTCTGCCAGACTTTGGGGATGATATCGAAATCATGGGAAACCTCCCACAAATAGCTGAGATCAGCATTACCGACGCGGAGCCACTCCCTCAGGTGGCCGCAACCGCTCTCGCAACTGCATTTTTTACTTCTGGAAGTACGGGAGTCCCCAAGGGCGTCCTGCACGAGCATCAAGCCATTTGCAACGGCATCAGAGACGTTCTTCGACCCTTTCACATCGACCAACACACCCGATGCTTGCAGTTTGCTTCTCCCGCCTTTGATGTCACAATGTCAGAGACTCTGACGATCCTTTACGCTGGAGGATGCGTATGCATTCCCAACGGCCAGGAGGTTGTTGATGACATCAACGCTAGCATGGCGAAGCTTCAAGTCACGCATGCATTCCTTACACCGACTGTCGCCGCGCAGGTCGAGCCGACAATCGCTTCCTCTCTTAGATATCTCATCGTTGGAGGTGAACCTCTGCGGAAGTCGGAGGTGATTTCGCTGAGTCCGAAGTTGAATCTCATCAACACTTATGGCGGCACTGAGATGGGCATCTGGGAGACCTCTACACTCTCATTAACACACGAGAGTGACAGTCGGAATGTGGGCCACACCGTAGGTGCCAAGATCTGGATTGTCCACCCTCACAATCACGATATCCTTCTTCCCATTGGTATGCCCGGCGAGATTCTTGTCGAAAGCATTGCACTTGCCAGAGGCTACTACCGACCGGTCGACAGACGAGCATTCATCGACGAGCCCAAATGGCGTGGCAGATTCCTGAACCGTAACACGGCTCGGTTCTATCTCTCAGGAGACCTGGGACAGTATGAAGCTGACGGAACTCTGATGCTACTCGGTCGAAAAGACACTCAAGTGAAACTGAGAGGTCATCGTATCGAGCTGGGCGAAGTTGAACACCACCTTGGCAAGAGTCTTCCCGGCCAAGAACCCGTTGCTGAAGTCGTCAAGGACTTGGCATCATCCAAGGGCTCAACTACTCTGGTGGCCTTTGTTGTGTTCCCCGGATCTGGAGGGGAACAGCCCAGCGAACAGCAACTCGCTGCCGCGGCAGAAGCTAAGACGCGAGTCACAGTCGAGCTCTCCCGTTTGTTGCCCGCCTACATGATTCCAGCTGTTCTCATACCCATTCCCTCCGTACCTTTGACGGTATCTGGGAAGACCGACCGTCGCGTGCTCAGACTGTTGGCGCAGCGACTGTCGTCGAGCCAACTGTCAATCCTTCATGGTGCTCAAGGGGCTGTCCAAGCACTGGAGACTGAGGCTGAGCACCGATTGCAATCAGTCTGGTCTTCGATCCTCGACATTGATCCCACCTTAATCGGAAAGAATACCTCCTTTTTCGAGCTCGGCGCAGACTCCATCGCTGCAATGAAAGCGGCCAGCGCGGCTAGAGCTATTGGTTTGCCGTTGGGCCTGTCAGACTTCTTCAGGTACCCAAAGCTTTCCGATCTAGCCAAATTTGCATCAGAAGTATCGACTGGAGCGGCTGAGAAGCAGGTGGCGCCATTCTCACTTGTCCCGCTTGATACTGCTTTGGAGTTACGCCGGGAAGCTGCTCAGCAATGTAACACCTCTCCCGCGGACGTCGAAGACCTCTACCCATGCACACCCCTGCAAGAAGGCCTGATCTCACTTTCATCCAAGTATGACACCTCAGAGGCGTACATCAGCAGGAAGGTTTTCAACCTGCCCAACCATATCAACATGTTCCAATTCGAGGAGGCATGGAACATCACGGCCCTCGCACATCCCATTCTCCGTACCAGACTTGTCAACACCGCGGACCAAGGGATGCTCCAGGCTGTGGTCAGAGGTCCTTTGTCTTGGAACTTCGGGAACGATCTGGATGCGTATTTGGCCGGAGACGCGCAACAGCCGATGACTTTCGGCACGCCACTCTGCCGATATGCCTTGATCGACGTGGACTCGGGGGCACAGAGGAGCTCAGTCTTCGTCTGGACTATTCACCATTCCATTTATGACGGATTGTCAATGTCCATCATCCAAGACGCTTTCTGGAGGGCGTACAGCGGTCAGAATGTTGCCCCTTCTCCCCCTTTCGGTAACTTCATCAAGTTCGTCAACAGCATCGATACCAATGCTTCGCAGACTTTCTGGAAATCCTATCTCGATGGGCCAGACTTGTCATTCTTCCCGCCAGTCCCATCCTCCATCTCTACGCCAAAGCCTGACTCGACCGTGGTACGCGAATTTCCCTGGACTTGGAAGCCGACGAATGGTCTCAATGCATCTACGCTCTTGAAAACGGCGTGGGCTATAGTTGCGGGCAGGTATTCCGGCTCTCGGGACGTCATCTTTGGAAACACTTTGAGTGGCAGGAATATCCCGGTAACTATTCCAGGTCTCGACGTTATCACCGGGCCGACCATCGCGACCGTTCCAATTCGCATTCGCTGGGAGCCGAAGATGACAATCATGGAGCTCCTTGAGGCCGTCCAACGTCAAGAGTCCGACATGCGGCATTTTGAGCAAACCGGCCTACAAAATATCTCGCGCATCAGCTCGGATGCTCGAGGGGCATGCCAGTTCTCTTGTCTCTTCTTGGTACAGCCTCCTCCCACTGCCGACCAAGCTAGACTGGAAGAAGTCTTTGGAGTCGAGAATCGCGACAAGTCATCAGAATACGACGACCATCCTTTATCGATCGAGTGCGAAATGGGTAAGCATCAACTACGCGTCATTGCCACCTTCGACAGCCGTGTTCTGCATGAGGAGCGACTAGAGAGAATCGTCACTCTTTTCCAGCAGACGGTCTTGTACCTGAGCAGCAATTCCCAGTCCCAGGTTTCCTCTCTGAACCTGGTCACAGATGCAGACATTTATCAGATCCAGGAGTGGAACGCAATACCGCCAACGGTTGTCAGGAGGCAGGCTCATGACTTGTTTCGCCACCAAGCTAGGCTGCGTTCGACTCACACTGCTCTAAGCTCTTGGGACGGTGTGATGACTTACGCTCAGCTCGATAGTGCGTCGGATCGCCTTGCGGGTCATCTCCATGCCCTCGGTGTTGGGCCGGATGTCTTGGTCCCCATCTGCTTCGAGAAGTCCATCTGGGCTGTCGTTGCGATGCTGGGTGTTTTGAAGGCTGGTGGCGCTTTTGCTGTTGTCGAGCCCTCTCATCCTCTCGACAGGAAAGAGGTCATTGTTCGGCAGCTCGGCGCCAAGGTTGCTGTCGTGGCGCCATCGACTGAGTCACTGTTCCCATCGGGCTGTGTAAACACTCTTGTCGTCTGTGACGCTTCTATATTAAAGCTGTCACTGCCCAAGAGGCCCTTACCGAATGGCAGCCCAGACAACGCTATGTATGTCATCTTCACATCTGGATCGACGGGCACTCCAAAGGGGTGTGTGACGGAGCATTGGGCCTTCTGCTCCGCCATGTACGAGTTTGGCCGTGACAGCGGGTTACGATCCGACGGACAGGTTCTGCAATTCGCTTCCTACAGCTTCGATACCAGCTCGGAAGAGATCTTCTGTACCCTCTTTGCAGGTGCTACCCTCCACATTCCTTCGGAAGCATCACGAATCAACGACCTGGCTGGTGAGATCCGTCGGACCAAGACCAACTGGGCAGAGCTCAACCCTAAGGTTGCTTCACTTCTCACTCCTGAAGAAGTTCCTTCCCTCAAGACCATCATCCTTGGAGGTGATCGATCTCACGGAAGTGATGTCAGCCGATGGCCTGAGAGCACCAACCTCCTCAACTCATATGGTTGTACGGAGGCATCTGTCACATCTACCCTTATTCCTCTCAACAGACGCAGCAACGAGGAGCCTCCCATCGGCAAAGGCGTGGGCTGCAACCTTTGGGTCGTTGATCCGGATAATCATGACATGCTCGTTCCTGTCGGTGCGCCGGGCGAGCTTCTGATCGAGGGGCCGGGCCTTGCTCGTGGCTATCTCGGGGATCCCGAGCGCACCGCGAAGTCATTCATCTTCGACCCGGCTTGGTCCAAAGACGGATCGGGAAGACGGCGTCGCTTCTACAAGACTGGTGATCTTGTGCACGCCAATGACGAGGGTGCTGTTTTCTACCATGGTCGCAAAGATACGCAGATCAAACTCCGAGGTCAGCGCGTCGAGCTTGGTGAAATCGAGCATCAACTGGCTCAGGCACTGCCAGAGTTCGATGTATCTGCCGAGATCGCCACAATGCAGGCCAACAGCCAGGCTCCAGACACACTCGTCGGGTTCATCGTCTTCCCCAACGACGAGGAGCAATCTGCCGAAGTCACTACATGTCTTGATGCTACGACTGTGGAGAAGCTAGTTACCATCAGACCCAAGCTCATCGCAAATCTCTCACGCTCTCTGCCAGCTTACATGGTCCCAACTCTGTTTGTTCCCATGAACAGAATGCCCTTGACAATCTCAGCCAAGGCAGATCGCCGAAAGCTTCGTGCACTTGCGCAAGGACTGAGCCCTGAAGACCTTGCCCTCTTGCAGGGAACCTCGGATGTCAAGGAGCAGCCGCAGTCCCAAGCTGAAGTCAACATGCAGACGGTCTGGGCTAGAGTTCTCGGCGTCAAGGCTGAGACCATTGGTCTCGACGACAACTTCTTCCGAATTGGCGGAGATTCAATCACTGCCATGAAGATGGTCCCCGCTGCACGTCAATTCGGTCTTCACATCTCTGTTGCCCACGTTTTCCGCGCTCCTATCTTGAGGGATCTGGCTTCTCAAGCTGCCGCGAGTGGCCAACAGTCCCAGATCGAAAAGATTCCTGTTTTCTCTCTCATTAACCAAGGCGAGAAGGAATCAATCATCGTTGAGGTAGCTAAGCAATGTGGTGTACGACCCGAGGAGGTCGAGGATGTCTATCCTTGCACACCTCTTCAGGAGGGACTTATGTCGCTTTCGGCGAAGCAGCATGGATCGTACATCATGCGTCAAGTTTTGGTGCTATCGACTGATATTCGAATGGCTGACTTTCACCAGGCTTGGGAGCAGGTTGTCCAGGCGCACCCGATCTTGCGGACACGGATTGTCAGTATTGGTTCCAACATGTATCAAGCCATCACCACTCGGTCACTCTCCTGGGACACGAGCATCGACCTTGACCACTACATCACCCACGATGACTCTCGCGAGGTCGAATTCGGGGCACCTCTCAGCCGATACGCCATCATCCCCTATTATGACCGATTCTTTTTCGTCTGGACGCTGCACCACTGTATCTATGATGGCTGGTCGCTCCCACTTCTCCTCAGCGACCTCTCCAAGGCATACAACAAGATCTCGCACGGAGACTCGGATATTCCAGGATTCAATGCCTTTATCAAGCATCTGAATGGGTTGGACAAGACCGAATCAGACACCTTCTGGTCATCTTACCTCGAGGGGCCGAGTACCACTTTCCCTGCTTCACTCCTCCCGAACCAGACTGCTCAACCTAGTGCGACGCATGACGAGAGTATGGGCTTCGCTGTCAACGCCATTGATGGCATCACTTCGTCAACCATTCTACGTGCTGCTTGGGCTCTGCTCACGCGAAGCTACACTGGCGATTCGGATGTGGTCTTCGGCATGACAGTCAACGGCCGCAACGCGCCTGTTCCTGGCATCGATAGAATGAGTGGCCCGACCATTGCTACTGTTCCTGTCCGTGTCCGCTGGGATTCGAAGGGAAGCAACACCATCCGTTCCTTGCTCGAGTCAGTGCAGCAAGATGCCACAACTATGATTCCCTTTGAGCAGACAGGCCTGCAACACATTTCTCGTCTCCATGAGGACGCTCAAGCTGCTTGTCAGTTTGGTACCCTTTTCGTTGTCCAACAAGACGACAGTGAGGAAGACGAAGCTGTCGCGAGTATCATGGAGCTCTACGACGCTTCCGAGGACACTTCGGCCCAGTTCACCACCCAGCCATTGTTGGTCGAGTGCGTCATGGGGGCTTCATCAAAGACCGTTACCCTTCGAATGAGTTACGACCCGAAGCTACTGGACTCTTTCCTCGTTTCTGGAATGGCGAAGCAGTTCAGACACATTCTCTCCCAGCTCGTCGAAACTGAGAACCTCGACAAGCCAATCGGTGATCTCCATCTCATCAACCCAGCCGATCATGAGCAGGTCATCAAGTGGAACGAGGGACGAGTCTGCCCCATTCAGAAGACTATGCACGACCTTGTGGGTGCTGCCACCGTGGTCAATGCTACACGCCCTGCCATTAGTGCCTGGGACGGAGAGATGACGTACGCGGAACTTGAGTCGGCATCTTCGCAAGTTGCTGGTCGACTTCGCAGTGTCGGTGTTGGTAGCAGTGGTCAAGGTGAAATGGTATTATTGTGCTTCGAGAAGTCTCGATGGGCCATCGTCTCGGCACTCGCAATCCTCAAGGCTGGCGCGGCTTTTGTTGCTCTTGACCCAGCCCAGCCGAATGACAGACTTGCAACGATCATGAAGCTATCGAAAGCTCGCCTTGTCTTGACTTCCAAGGGCTTAGAGGAGCGCTTGACTCGACTATCCAAGAACACGCCCAATGTTGTATGCACCTCGGAGCTTGTTGCTTTGTCAGACACCGCCGCTCCCTTCGTCAAGCGGCACAGAGCTTCTGGCAGTGATGCCCTCGTCAAGGGAGTCTTCTCGTCGCCTGAAGATCTTGCCTACGTTATCTTCACTTCCGGCAGTACTGGCGTCCCCAAGGGTGTCATGATCAGTCACCGCGCGGCATCTTCGAGTATGATGGCTCATGCTGAGCGATTTGGGGTCGACTCCTCCAGTCGCACGTTACAGTTCTCGTCCCTAACATTTGACGCCTGCATCTTTGAGATCTTTACAACGCTTGCTACCGGCGGCTGTATCTGTATGCCTTCAGATGCTCAACGTGTGGATGATCTCGCAGCAGCTATCAACTCTTACTCCATCAACACCGTTATGCTTACTCCGTCCGTTCTGGCGCTGCTGTCCCCAGAGGACACGCCTTCACTTCGCTCCATCATTTTCATCGCCGAACAAGTCACCGACAATGATATTTCACGCTGGTCTAGCCAATGTCGCATCCAAAATGGGTACGGGCCTACAGAATGTACTGTCGTCTGTGTCGTCAATCCCGATCTTCGGGACGGTGGTCGCATCGGTCACGCTGTTGGTTGTCGTGCCTGGGTCGTCGATGCCGATAACATCGACAAGCTGGTACCGATCGGGTGTGCTGGCGAGCTCCTCATTGAAGGACCCAGTCTTGCCATTGGGTACCTGAACGACGCCGAGCGCACTGCAGAATCTTTCATCTTCAGTCCTGCTTGGGCACTCAGCGATGAGCCTTCGGCAACGCGCCGTTTCTACAGGACGGGTGACTTGGTGCGGCAGACAAGCAATGGCTCCTTCATCTACCTCGGACGTAAGGATACTCAGGTCAAGCTTCGTGGTCAGAGGATCGAGCTTGGCGAGATTGACTTCCACATCCGCCGTGCTCTCCCATCAGCCACTGTACGCTCAGACATTGTTGATCTTCAGCAGCAAAAGGCTGGCAGCGGAACGCTCAAGGCCCTCGCTGCCTTTGTCGTCCTTGAAGGCGTTGACGTGAACATTGAGAGCAATGCTGGTATAAGCGCTGATTCACTCAAACAGGTCGGGGAAGCTGCCTCGACCGCTGTCGCTGCGCTGGCTCGCTCAGTGCCACCCTACATGGTCCCTTCGATCTTCATCCCCATCTCCAAGATGCCTCTCACGGTCTCCGGAAAGACGGATCGGCAAAAGCTCAAGGTCATCGCAGCCAAGATCCCCCACAAGCATCTCGACACCTTGCGAGCCCTTCAGCGCGGAGCAACAGGCGATGGACCTAAGGTTGCACCTCGTAACGATGTTGAAAGGCGCATGCAATCCGCTTGGTCAATCGTTCTCCAGCTGGACCCCGAGAGCATTGGCACCAATGACAGCTTCTTCCGCCTCGGTGGAGACTCCATCTCCGCGATGAAGCTTGTCACAGCTGCGCGATCAGTCGGCATCTCCATCACTGTGTCCGACATCTTCCAGACACCCGTTTTGGCCAATCTTTGCCGGTGCAGTAGCAACGAGAGCGATGAGATTGAGCTCATTACGCCATTCTCTCTCATTCCAGCATACGACACTCTCATGCATCAGGAAGCTGCCCGGCAGTGCGGTGTGGCTCCCGAGGCCCTCGAGGACTTGTATCCTTGCACTCCGCTTCAACAAGGTCTCATTTCGCTCTCGGTCAAGGAGGAGGGATCTTACATCGTTCGTGAGATCTTCCGCCTGCGCAGTGTTCGCGTGAGCCGGTTCCAGAAAGCGTGGGAGTACGTCGCAAACATCCACCCCATTCTTCGCACCCAACTCGTGCACCTGGACACCTATGGAACTCTCCAGGCGGTGATCAGCACTAAACAGGCAATGCGATGGCGCACGGCATCCTCTTTGGAGGAGTACCTTGCCCAAGATGAGAAAGAGACAATGGGCCTGGGTACGGCTCTCAGCAGGTACGGTCTTGTGTTGCCGACCAACCCGGCAGATGATGCCATCTTCATCTGGACTGCTCATCACGCCATGTACGATGGTTGGTCGATGCCCATCATCAAGGAGGCGGTTGCCACAGCGTACATGGAAGTGATGCTCCCTGAGGCTCCTGCTTTCAACACATTCATCAAGCACATCCAGGGAGTTGATGCCACCGCTGCTCAGTCATTCTGGAAGTCTTACTTTGACGAAGCAGGCGCTTCTCCTTTCCCCGCCGTCCCTCATGGGTCTTCTCTGGAGTTCCGAGCCGACAGGTCCGAGAAGGTAAATCTGTCGTGGAAGTCACAGCAACGCGATGGGGTTACCGTCTCGACTCTGTTACGTGCGGCATATGCCATCGTCGTTGGGACGTACACCAGTTCCTCTGATGTTGTCTTTGGCACAACATTGAGTGGCCGCAATGTTCCTGTCCCTCGTGTTGAGACTATCGTTGGCCCAACTATCACGACTGTACCAGTCCGCTTGTCCTGGGATGCCAATATGACAGCAGAAGAGCTCCTCCAGAACGCCCAGCGCCAGGCCACGGAGATGATGCCTTTTGAGCAGATGGGTCTGGTCAATATTGCCAAGATCAGTGAGTCGGCCAAGCTATCGTGTCAATTCCAGAGCATCTTCGTCGTCCAGCCTGAGAGAGACGACGATAGCCCTGCTTGCGAGAGTCTCTTTGGTGACCAGCTCAGCAACACCTCCAGAAGCGATGAGGCTGTTTCACCTCAGACTTACCCACTAGGCATTGAAGCGACGGTCGAGAACAATGAGCTTGAATTGTCTGCCACCTATGACAGTCGCATCATTGATCCCCCCGAGATGCGCCGCATCTTGCACCAGATCGGGCATGCCGCCTCACTCCTCGACCAAAACCCCAACGTTCCGATCTCGGCGTTGAACCTGGCTGGCAAGTCAGACTTGTCTCAGATCCAGGCATGGAACGCTCGTGGTCCTCCAGCTGGAGCACGAGAGGCCGTGTATACCATCATCGGTCGCAACCCTTCCTCGGCACCCGCTGTCAGTGCCTGGGATGGCGACTTGTCATATGCCGACTTGACCAGACTCTCCAATGGCTTGGCCCATCGCCTCCGCAGCATGGGAGTTGGCATTGGCGCCGAGACTGTGGTCGCCTTCAGCCACGGGAAGTCTAAATGGATTCCAGTTATCATGCTTGGTATCCTAAAGGCAGGCGGTGCGTTCGTTGCTTTGGATGCGGCTCAGCCTGAAAGCCGTCTCAAGTTCATCGTCGAAGAAGCCAGGATCAGCGTCCTTCTCACTTCACCTGAGCTGGCAAAACTCCCCTCATTAGCAAATCTGCCTGTCACTCCAGTCTTCCCAGCGTCGCTGGAATACTCGACCGAGGAGAAAGAGACCACGCCGCCACCTGCTCACAGTGTCTCTCTACCTGACTCCTTGGCGTATGTTGTCTTCACGTCTGGCAGCACAGGTGTGCCAAAGGGAGTGATGGTGTCTCATTCTGCTACAGCTTCCAGCACTTTGGCTCACGGCTCCGCCATGGGAATCACTTCCGAGAGTCGAGTCTTGCAATTCGCCTCCTACACTTTCGACGCCTCTGTGCTCGAGGTACTTGGCACACTGCTCGCTGGGGCTTGTGTCTGCATTCCATCGCCGGAGGAAGCTTCAGAAGATCTGAATGCAGCAGTCAGGAAGTATGGCGTCGACTTCGCTGCTCTCTCCCCCCGAGTTGCTTCTCTACTTCGTCCCAAGGAGGTCCCGGCTATCAAGGCTATTGCACTGGGTGCTGAGGTTGTGACAAGCTCAGATATTCAGCGATGGGAGGGCCGCCGTGTCAGTAACGGTTATGGCCCGACCGAGTGCACCGTTGTGTGCGTCTTGGAGTCCAACAATCACAAGCCTGGACGCATTGGAAGAGGTGTTGGTTGTATCTGCTGGATTGTGGACCCCGAAGATCCGAACAAGCTGGCACCCGTTGGCGCGCCTGGAGAGCTGCTCATTGAGGGACCTTGTCTTGCTCGCGGGTATCTTCATCAGGAAGAGAAGACCCGCGCCGCCTTCGTGCAGGACCTTGCCTGGACTCGAGCTTTCCCCAATCCTGGCAGTAGGGCCAGACGCTTCTATAAGACCGGCGACATTGTAAGATACGACTCAGATGGTGGCATCTTGTTCATTGGCCGAAAGGACAACCAAGCCAAGCTCAGGGGCCAGCGCATTGAGCTCAGCGAAGTTGAACATCATATGCGTCGCGCTATGCCTGAGTGCCACATCGTCGCCGATATCGTTAGCTTCCCCCAGCAGAAGAACGACTCCATGGCCTTGGTTGCATTTGTCGTTCCTTCGAGCAGTAAGGCGTCGGGCAACTCCCTTGGATCCATGCTCCCACTCGACAGCAAAGCAGTCAAGGCCTTCGCTCAATCTTGGTCGAAGGCAACCGTGGAGATGTCTCACGCAGTGCCGCTGTACATGGTTCCAACGCTCTATATCCCTCTTGACGCAATCCCGCTCACCTCGTCGAGCAAGGTCGATCGCCGCAGGCTACAGGCCATCGTCGCAGATGTTACTGTCGAGCAATTGGAACTTCTTCGTGGCGTTCAAGGTGTCAAAGAAGCTCCTCGCTCTTCTCTAGAGAAGAGCATGGTGTCTGCCTGGGCACAGGTCCTTGGACTTGATACGAGTAAAATTGGCATCCGGGACAGCTTCTTCCGTCTTGGAGGTGATTCCATCACGGCTATGCGCCTCGTGCCAATCTTGGCTGAGGGTGGTCTCACGCTCCGTGTCTCTGATGTCTTCAAGTATCCCGTCTTGACCAGTTTGTGTCGCCATCTCCAAGGGGATGAAGATCGCACAGATGGTTCGTCCTCGACAGATGAGTGGTCAGATCTTGGCGGTAGTCAAGATCTCACCCCAGACGCTGAGCATACTGATGATGGTGAGGCCCTGCAAGTTGCCATCGCCGACATCGCCATTAGTACCGAAGTGTCTTCCATGACACAGACTTCTTCAAGCAGTCCAGCCGAGTATCACATCACACCCGCGTCAGACTTCCAGGCTCTTGCATTCGAGTTCTCTCAGCTCCGAAACCGCGGCTTCGTGAACTACTTCGTACTCCGCTTCCTCGATCGCTTCAGTCATGAACGCATCCGCAACGCTTGCACACAACTGGTTCAGCACCATTCGATCCTTCGCACCAAGCTCAAGCTCGCCAACGGCCGACTCTGGCAGCTTGCTGCTTCGGAATCCTCCTTCCAGCCCGCTTTCGAGTTCTTCCGCGTCACTTCGGATGACGTTGTCTCCTTCACGACACGCTTGATCGAGACTGACGAGGCTCGTCGCTTGGGTTCCGATGAGATTCCTACCAAGTTCTTCATCGTCGAGTCCGCCTCGCAAACCCAACTTGTCATGAGACTTGCTCACACCCACTACGACGGTCTGTCCTTCCCACTTCTCCTTCAGACGCTTTCTCAGGCTCTGAAGCGCAGTGAGCTAGCTCCCGAAGTCTCATTCGCCAAGTTCTCTTCCAGTATCCAGGCTCTTCCTTCTCGACAGTCCTTGTCATACTGGCGACGCCTCCTTGACAACTCGCAAATGACTCCAGTCATTACCCCTGCTGCCATCACCGCCAATGACGGAATTGAGGGTCACATTACTCGACTTGTGACCTTGCCAAATCTTTCTCAGGCCAGCGTGACCTTCGCTAGCGTTCTCAAAGCCGCCTGGGCCATCGTCCTTGCCCAGCACTCGAGTCTATCTGACGTTGTCTTTGGTTGCCTTGTGTCTGGTCGCTTCGCTCCGGTCCCTGGAATCGAGTCTGTGGTGGGACCTTGCGTCAATCTGTCTCCTGTCCGCGTCAACAACATCTTGAAGAATACCAGCACGCGCACTTTCCTGCAAGCCGTCCACGCTCAGCACACCAAGAGCATGGAGCATGAGCACGTTGGATTCCGTCGCATCATCACGGGAGCCACGTCTTGGCCAGCCCGGACCTCCTTCGCGGGCGCGTCCATCGTCCAGCACCAGAATATCCCATTGGCCGCCGAGCTGAACGAGACAACGCCTGACCTGCCTTTTGAATTGAGCGCCAAGGGAGGTACCTCGAATGCTGCTGCTATCTGGATCATCACGACTTCCCGCCCCTCGGAGGGCCTTTTGAGTATTGAGCTTACCCACGCCCTCAATACGATCAACCACAACACCGCCGAAACTCTTCTGCAGGCACTGTGTGTCGCTATTGAGCACTTCGGCCACCACTGGGACTCGGAAGCACCGCTTCCTGACACTCGAAGCCAGAAGACGAGGACGAACAATGCGCCACTCTTGCCGGGCGGCCCATCTGGCAATGACGATGAGTCTGTCGCGTCTTCCGACATGCAGAGTCCTGACGAGCATGCACGTGCCGTCGTCAACCAGGCGTGGAGCTTGCTGCAAAAGGCTCATTCCCGAGACACATCGTCAGAAGAAACCCCTACCTCCATGTTCGAGGTGTGGAATGACAACCTCGTCGCTGTGGCTTTGAAGGGCATATATGAAAGCCTGGACGTGTTCCTCGATCTTGAGCAACTTCTTCAGCATCCGACGAGGGACTCGCAAGCAGGCTTGCTTGCTTCTCTGGGCTTTTGAGATTTTTGCTTGTAATTACCGTGTTTTTCTTTTCTTTATATCTCTGTAAAAAGAAGGAGAAAAAATGTCTTGGTTGTCTCCCGAGAGCAGTGCTTGACTGCTAGGATGGCGTTTGGTCCTCTGCGCGGTAGATAGGAGCTTGGCGTAAATTTAATTCCTTATTGACCGTCTTTGGACCCCGCAACTTCGCGTTCCAGCTGAATTGTCCGTTGCGCCAACTGAAAACAAGCCTTAAAATGTGGAGTTGTGAAGACTGAATTCCAGTTGTGCTTGTTCATAAAGCGCGACCATACCAAATGGGGATCGTGTTTCGACAATGCCAAGATGTACGACTTTATGCCGCTTTTCCGGCCGTATCCCGACGGTCTTTCAACGTTAATGATGGCCCCCAAACACAGCCACAATCAGGAAAGTATCGACACCACATCTCCATCTGCCTCAAGATATCGCCAGTGTGTCTCTCTTGAGGGTTGCTGCAGTGTGTCTCGGCCCCTACGCACCACCGTCCGACACAATTCGTTTCCCCAAGTCCAACCGAAAACTGAGAATGGTCTTCTTGGGCCGGCCGTCAGAGGCGTGCTACCCCTGTCGCAAGGGAAGACTCAGGGTTCGTACTCCATCTTGTTCCTAAATCCCCCCTCCGACTGGTCCGCTCGTATCTTCAGCCCCGAGCCTCGACCCGTCAGTCCCTCTGGCGGTCTGTACGACACCACGGCACGCACACTTCTGTGTGCTGTTGTCCAGCGCGTTATAACAACCAACATGAACCACACTCTTCGGATATGAGCCAAGGCTGACATTTGTCTCTTTCCGTTCTCGTTCTGCAGTGTGATCGCCTGCAGCCCGGATGTACCCAGTGCTCCCGGAAGCAGATAGTTTGCCCCGGCTACAGGGATCCTTCGGAATTCTACTTTAGAGACGAAACCGCCAACGCTGCTTTTAAGGTCCAGAACAGGAAACCAAGGAGGCGTTTGCCCGCCAAAACGAAGCAGCAATCGCAATCAGTGGCGGAAGCAGATGCGCAGAAGCAACATGCAGGTTCGAGCGGTACTCCAACCATAGCGGCCACACCAAGGCAAGCTGTTGGGGCTTTGGTCAATCACTGGTCTCCATCAAGTTCATCGTCCTCAAGTCCACCGTCCGACGGTGAGGTGGTTCGCTATCGAACAATCTCGTCGCCTATCAAGGATTTAGCACGCACTTATTTCATGACCGACTACATAGCGACTTCGCCATTTGATTATCTACCTGAACTCTGCCCTTATGGATTGACAGGAAACGATGCCATGTCAGCGTCAATACTGGCTGCCAGCTTTGCAAGTCTGTCGCTGAAGATATCGGATCCAAAACTCATGAAGCAGGCTAGAGTCCAATACGCCAGCGCACTATGTCAAACGAATCAAGCACTTAGCTCTCCGAAACTTGCCGTCGAGGATAGCACTCTAGCTGCCGTTCTGCTCCTGGGACTGTTCGAGGCCATCGTCTTTTCCGGCCAGCAGTCTATGGATAGCTGGAACCAGCACACGCTTGGATCCGTAGAGTTGTTACGCCTGCGTGGAAGTCAGCAATTCGAGACCCCCCTCGGCCGCAAGCTTTTTGTTCACTCTGCGAATAACATCCGCACGAGTTGCGCGCACAGTAAAACACCTGTCCCGACCCGATTCATAGCGCTTTACGATGATGCGCAGCCGTATCTTGATCACAACGATCCCTTCCTCAGAGTCACCCCTATTCTCGACAGGGTCGCCATGCTACGGTCAAGAATAGCCTATTTGGAGGACTCAGAGAGACATGAGGTTCTTGTCGAAGCTCTGGATCTGGACGCGGCGACAGCGAAGCTTGGGCAGGAAGTCTCGGCAGAGTGGAGGTTCACGGCAAGGAACCCGTATGAGAAGGCACCAATGACATACAAGGGAATATCTTTCCGCTATCCTTCCCTTCGAGCGTTGCGGTACTGGAACTCCTTAAGGATCATTCGCATGTTTCTCAACGACCTTATCTGGATGCAGGCATCCTTAATCCTCGCTCAGGGGCCGACATCAGCCAGTGTAGGCTACTTTACCATGCAGGAGGCCGCGACGCGGAAAATGTCAACTCTGGTGGTCGAGGTACTCGCCAGTTGTGGCGAATATCTAGAGACAACGGAAGACCGATTTTCCGTGACGGCGAGATGCTTGATCTGGCCATTATCGGTCATTGCTGAGATATCCATCACGCCCCCAGACGCCCGGCGATTCGCTCTCGACTGCTTGGGCCGGCTGAGCCGCGACGGCCGTATCCCACGACCGATTGAAGTCGCAAACACAATGATGGGCCTCCAGGCAGACTGGTAAGTGCTTATCTCACCTGTCACACTGCTCGAACCATTCTTGTTGAGGTCTCGCCCAGGTTTTACATGTATCTTCTTGGATGAAACCTGTGAATATCTGTATCATTTCCAGTATTGACTGGTGTACAGCTCAACTCACACATAAGTCAGATGGACCTGGATTGGAAGTACGTATACAATACCTTGACTTCAATGCCAACGGTTGCCGGGAGTTGTTGGCAAGCCACAATATGGCTTGCAACCGGCTCAAGACTACTGCAATTTCTCGATTGAGAGAACTATCGGTCACTCGCACCTGTGTCGATAGTAGGCCAGTGTCGAATGTTAATTGCCAAGGTTGCGCGCAACACAGCAGTGCACCATGCACATTGCTGAGAATAACGAAACATACAGGTTTTGCTCTTGGTAGGTCATTTTCGAAGGCAACCGATGTTAAGGCAGGGTCAAAGGGAGTTCGCTAACTATTCCATAAAAGATATCGACCGTGGATTCAGGAAGCCGAGAACATCTCTCATTCCTTCCACTGGTGGCCATTTGCTCCATTCGTGCGCCCCTCATATTGGTAGCGCTCCTCAAGCTTGAAGTACTTGTTGAAACCGACCCCCTCGCAAACCTCAGCGTAGGACAGAATCGTCGGGGGCTTTCCCACGAGGAAGGAACCTTTCAACGCCTCTAAAGCCTCGCGAATACTCTTCAATTTTGCGGCAACCAAAGTCCACGGGTATGCAACTCCGCAGTACCCGAGCTTGCCCAGGTCTTGCGCAGACAAGTTCTCCGTCTTACCACCCTCAATGATGTTGGCAAAGACAGGGAAGTCGAGATCGTTTCTTAGGCGTTCCATGGTCTCGCGATCGGGGAGCGCCTCAACAAAGACGGCATCCACTCCAATCTCAATCGCCTTCCGAGCTCTGGTGAGAGCTTCGTCGTATCCGTGGATGAGACTATCGGTCCGAGCCATGATCCACATGTCCACCCCTTCGTCTCTGGCATCAACTGCGGCCTGCCATCGGGCGTAAGCCTCGCTTCTAGAGACCACGCTCTTGCCAGCAGTGTGGCCGCATCCTGAAGAACTTTTAGATATATTCAATTTCTTCATCACCGGTGATGTTGGGTCATACTTTTTGGCCAAGACTGGTCCTCTATCATGATGCCAGCAGCTCCTGCGGCCGCAAATCTACGTAGATACAGTCAGCATGATCACCAAATTGGTTTCCAGGTGGGCGAAAATCAAGCTTACCCCTCAACGGTCCTCTTCACATTCATCGGGCCGCCGTATCCAGTATCACCATCCACAAGGACGGGAACTTTGACTTCTCTGACAACTTCCTGAACCTTTGCAGCAACTTCCTGGAAAGCTATGTATCCAGTATCTGGGAGGCCAAACGCAGAAGCCATGGCATACCCAGCCAGGAAGACCAGAGGGAAGCCAGCCTCTTCACAAAGTCTTGAACTCAAGGCATCGTAGCTGCATACGTGAGCAAGGATCTTGGAAGGGTCTTCGTGCGCCTCTTGCATCATGGCTCGAATCTTGGTTGCCTGGAGGGACGGAATCCCTCCACGGCAATTATCTAGTTTCAGTATTGCTTTCTTGTCGCTTCTATCGATGGTCGGGCCATTGCTTGCGTCGAAGTGAAACGGGTAGGGAGTGGTGTTGACGATGGACCTAGACATTTTGACTGTGGGGAATCGTTTGATATGAGACTTCTTGGTACCTAGCAGGCTATCGATATTGATATTGCTGTCAAGCTTGCATGATTCTCTTCGTCAAGCGATTTTCCTAGCTTATATACACAAACTCCCACACCTCACCACCATCTATGCAGCACCTCTTAGAGCTCCGGCTATCGGAGTGAAAGACTCGTAGCATTCACAGTCAGACCAATTTTTCGAAGCCTCAAACGATGAGAAGCTCGCCGTGTGACACTCGACTTGTGCCCGAATCGCACAGTCTGATGGAACAGTGTTTCCGAGTGCCGAGAAGAGCAAAGTTCGGATGATGTCAGCGCAGACAGCGAAAACGGACCGAAGCGGATAATCACGGACTGTCACGGGCATTGGCGCTATCTAGCGGATCGGAGCGGGGTTCTACGGCAGTTGTTACCCTCGCTTCACCAAACCTCCAGACCACCAGCATCGAGAGCGGACACCCGTTCTTGTATCCTGAATCTGCCAATAGGCTCATTGAGTAGGGGTAAGAGAAGATGACAAGCAAGATTTCATGAATGATTGGGATGTTCGGGGCTGACTTGTCCAGCACCCAGTCGAATCTCCTATCCTGACTTGATGCTTGTTGCTTGACTTGACTCACCATGAGCGATGAGCCGGGAAATAAGGCCATCACAGGGCCGTCCTCAGTCGGATCACCACGATTCAAGCGGACATACGTTGCTTGCGACACCTGTAGGTCTCGCAAAGTGAGATGCATTATGGGAGGTGAGCCCCCTTGCGCCAAATGCAAACGTGAGCATCGCGATTGTCGATTCGATCGACGTCCGAGAACCTCGAAGCACAGGGATCCGCCAAATTGGAAAAGTAACCGGCCGGCTGAGCATGCTATCACGCCGCAGCCTGCTAGCGTCAGTCGAGCCAAGTCACCACAAGACGTTGATACACCAGTACAAGAAAACATGCCATCAGCGGCCCCTCTATCTAGAGCAGTCAACCAAGACCTTAGAAGCGGGTGGCATCAAAGTTCTCTTCGTGATAGTTCACTTTCAGAACGGGTTGTCTCCAGTCTTGTGACCGGCTCTAATGATGCTCTTGATGTGCTGTCCGACGCCGCAAATATACTTCACCATGCTACAGTATCACCATCCTCTGGTCCCCCTTCAGCACCGCCAACACACGCCGTGCAGGATGTTCCCGTTGCTGTACCCGCCAGAGAACAAACAGGAGGTCAGATCGGGGTGGGTTTTGTCATTCTGGCTCTATCTGAACCAGGCGACGATACCCTCGATATGTGGGACAAGTGCAGATTCGTCAGACAGGGCTGGTTCACATCGCAAGAAGCCGTCACGTACATCGATCTGTAAGGTTCAACTCTTTGGGCTCAGTGCAGCCATTTCTCACTCACATCGACTAGTTTCTTCAAATATCTCTCTCCACTATCTCCTATCATCGTCGACCAATTTCGGAACCACAATGCTCACTCAAGCCTCGTTTATGAAGAATCCATGTTATGTTGCACTATCCTAATGATTTCATCTCGATTCTTCCTATTGCCGGGAGCAGGCGGCATTTCCAGGAGTCAGTTGATACATAATCGACTTTGGCAATTTTGTGAGCTAATGATCAAACGCATTATTCTGGGTCAAGAAAAGATTTCCACCGCCAAGATGAGAATAATCGGCACAATCGAGAGTCTGCTGCTCATCTCCGACTGGCACCCTCGAGCCATTCATTTCCCTCCGGATACAGAGGGCTGGGATGCTATGCTGATCGATCTGGATTACGACCGAGAGAACCGGAGACGAACTAACGATGAGGAACCCCTCCTCCGTTGGCGCAAGGATGTTTTTGAGCCTGCGAAAAGAGCGAGCAGGATGTCGTGGATGCTCCTGGGCCTTGCGACGAATCTTGCCTACGAGCTTGGAATATTATCAAGCGGTCAGCGCGCAGACTATACGGCGTCAAAGGTTGCAGATTGTCGCAAGTTTCGAGCTCGAAAGCTGCTTTATGCCTACATGACTCAAACCGCAACGAGACTTGGGTATAGCTCCGTCTTCCCCGAGAGTGTGTCCATTGCAGCCTCGAGATCTTCGATGAAAGACATGGACCATTCTTCACAGGCCTCATGGGCATCGTACATGGATATCTACCTTGAGTTCACCCGTCTCTCAAAAGTAGCTTCGTCAATGTTCTTCCAATCTGTGGAACATTTGGAAGGCTTACTTCAGAGCGATGGCTACCCAGATCTGTTGGATCATTTCCTGAGCTCTCTTACCAACTGGAAGGTCTCATTTGATGCTGTTGGATTACGAGGCAGAAAAGGGCCCTATTAGGTAGTTAGGTAGGGGTGGTAGGTAGGCAGTCTGGGCCCGTGCAGACGGACCCTTCTACTTACTTATACCCACAGAGGGATCGTGGGCTCTGCTTACGAACTTCCTCTCCTATATATATATACGTAATAGACCTATACTGACCTATTAACCTCGTTATAACTAAAAAGTCTAACCTACTTACGTATATACTAATACTAATTAGTAGTTAAATTATATATATATTTCTACCGCAGGTTAATAAGGATATAATTATAAAAGAAATAGCCTCGACTTATTTTACTAACTATTTTAACTTATTAACTTAGTTCTATTTATTTAACTAATAATAAATAGCTTAGTTTATACTATTTTAACTCTTTTTTATTATTATTAATTAATAACTAGTTAATTAATTATAAGCCGTTAAGAGTACGCTTTATTATATATAATCTCTTTTATTAAAGCTATTATTATAAAAAAATTAATTACTTTATTACTATTATTAACCTTATTTTTATTATTAATATTATTTTTATTAGCCTTATTATAACTACTAACTTCCCTCTAATTAAGCTACTTATAAAGGAATTTATTTTAAATATATTATAGCTTAGTACTACTTTAAATTAGTAATAAGTAAGAGAAGATTAATTACTAAGAGATTAATTTAATAATTACTAGTATACTAGTACTTAATAATAATAAGACCTTCGGAATTATAAATATGTTAATAGCGAAGTATTCTTTATAAATAGCGAAGTATTTTAAGATACTAAGGAAAAGAAAAGATTTTAATAGTAGTAGTAATAGGGATCTATTTTATATTATTAGTAAATTTACCTCTTTTTAACCTAATAAAAGCTCTAAGATTAAATTAGTAAAACAAAGTATAAAAAGTACTAAAAGAAATTACTAATTAGTAGCTAACGGAATTCTTTATTAGCTATTAGAAGTACGGTTATAAAAAGGGCCTTTTTTCTCTTTTTACGACTTTTTACTAATTTTAATAACTTTTTATTTATATACCTCGTTAAAAGAGTAGAATTTTCTAATTAGTAATAGTAGCCCGCTTATTACTATTAAAACGATTACTATAACTAACCTACTACTTATTCGAACTTACCTAATATTATACTACAATTAAAATACGATAATTACTTCCTATAATTATTTTCTATTATATAACTTACCTCGTAAATATACTATAATAACCACCGGCTTTAGTAATAAGTAAAAAGGGTCTAATAATTAGCTAATATTATTTTAAACCTATCTATACTCTTAAATTACAGAACTATACTTAATTCTAATTTATTAATAAGACTACGTTAACTTAACTTAATAGGGCTTATTTAATATTATATTTACTTTTATAAGTAATAAAAAGCTTAATACTTTCGTCCTTTTTATAATAAGATCCTATTATTAAAATAGCTTAATAAGTAAAGAGCTATAAAAGGATTTTAAAACTAACTTTAATAGCTAGGAAGTAAGGGACTTTTTAAGAATAGAGAGTACGATTTTTAAAAAGCTAAGAGACTTTTTTATAAATAATAATATTAACTTAACGATTAGGGACCGTAGTTAAATAGTAAATAAGATTGCTAGCGCCCTTAATACCTAATATTTCCTTACTTAGATTTTTAAAGAAATCATAGCTTATTATAGTTATATTAAATACTTTAATATATTATACTACGATCTTTACTTCCTCTACTTATTACTCCCGTAATTAATAAATACTAACGATTTTATTTAACGAGCTAGAGAGATAATAAGGGAGTTTATATAACCCTAGCTAGCTTAATTAAAGTAAATAAAGCTACGACCTTAGCTTTATTACTAATCGACTAACCTACTACTTTTTTAAAAAAAAGAGGAAAAAGAACTAAAGAATAAAGTTATTATTACTTAATAATAAAATCTATCCTATTAAATACTATACTTTAATATAGAAACTAAAAATAATATTATACCTAATACCCGCTAATTAATTAACCTTATTAAGCTCTATAATAATAAAAATAAGTATAGTAGTAAGAAGTACGATATTTTTAATAAAAAGCTTTGGATTTTTAAAATACTATACTAATAGGCGGGAATTAGTAAACGATACTATTCCGGTACCTTTTTAAATATATTTAAAAAAAGGGTATTAACTTTCTACTTTAACTAACTTAGTAATACTTTTAATTTACTTAGTTTTAATATAATATATTAAAGGACCTAAGAGTACTTCGAACTACTTATAAGTTATTAAAACTACTTTACTAAGCTCTATAACCTCTATTAATACTTTATAATTTATAAAAACCTAAGTAAGTTAAATTAATAAATCTTATAAGCGCTTATTAACTATATTATAATCTTTTATAAAGTACTAATTATATAGGGATCTATTTTTAATATAAGTAACTAGCTCCTTTATTATATAAATAATATATTAGAATATAGACTTATTATACTTAACCTAGTACCTACGTTTACTAATATTTATTACTAACTTAGTACTTTAATTAATATTATAAAAAGAGAGCGTAACTATAATAAATAATAATAATATTTTTAAAATAGTACTTATAATAAAGAGGTCCTTATTACTTACTAAACCGACCGTACTTATAGTAGCTCTAGTAAAGAGACCCGATTTAATAAGTAGAATTAACGCGGCCGCGGTATTATTAATAAAAAGTACTTTATTTATTATAAAACTAGCTATTAGTTAACTAAGTACTTAGAAAAAGAGCGACGTTAAGTATATTAAAAGTATAAAAATAGTAAAGAAAGAAATAAAAGATTTATACTAAACTTATACTTATAGTTCTTTACTTTTTATAAGGGAACTACCCCTACTAATAACGATAATAATAATACTATAATTTAATATTTTAATAGCCTCGACTTTAATTATAAGGATAATAATAAGGACGAAGTCTAGATCTTAATAATATACTTTATAACTACTACTAATAGCAGAACCTTTATAAATATCTTTACTACCTAGGTAATAGAGCATAGCTTTATTAATATTACGTTTATTAACGAGTTAATTAAGTTTACGGAACTAGCGACCTCTTTTTTATTAAATAAGAAGTATTTATTAAGGGATTTTTAAAATATTATACTTAATACTAGCGTTACGGAATTCTTAACTACGGGCTACCCTTAACTCCTTATATTATAATAATAATAATTTAAAATTATTTTTAATATTTTTAAAGCTAGTAAAGTAAGTATCTAGTTTAGTAATAATAAACCCGTAAAGTCGTTAGGATTTATAGTCGTTAGTACTTTATTTAGTAATATTACTTTTTATATTTTACTAACTAATACTCCTTTTTTATACTACCTAAGGAATATAAATAAGCTAGGAGTATATTTTAATAATATTAATAACTTACTAATTAAGGGAGATATTATAGTACTTATTATTTATAAATAGGGATACCCTTAGCTTTTACTCTTTAATAATAAAAAAACTATTACTAATTACTTAATAAAGGGCGAACTGTGCTACTTATATTAGCGCTTTAGTTACCCTTTAGTTCTTCGTTTTTTAAAACTATTTTAATAATTAAGTAATAACGTAGAGATCGTAGCCCTTAAGAAGCTTACGAAGATCTACTAATAATACTAACTTAACGCTACTACCCCTAGCTAATTTAAATTTATTTTATAAAATAATTATAATTTTAATTACGAAATTATAATTAACGTAATATATTTAATAAATTATAAAGGTATTAACTAATTAGTACTTTACGTTATTAATATTACTACTTCTTTTTAAATAATAAGGTTCTTTATAAATATAATTACGAAGTATATATAAAAAGCTCTTTAGCTATATTAGATTAACGTTTACCTCGGTCTATTAAACTAAATTATTATAAATATTAATAAGAACTTTAGTACTATAGAGTTTAAGTCTTTAGCTAGATCTATATTTATTAAGGTTAAGGAAGTACTTATCAAAGCTTATAATAGTATTAATAAAGCTAAAAAATACTACGTAGTACTTAAAAGGGTATACGATATTATTTAAAATAAATACTTATTAATAAGTATAGAGGCTATACTTTAGGCCGTAATTAAAGTAGTTAACGATATAGTTAGTTTAAATAGCTTTATTCTTATACTCCTTATTTTCGGAGCTTTTTTACGTACTTTTAACGAGTTTTTACTGTTACTAAATATTACTTAATAAGTAGAGGTAGTTAAAAAAGTAATAAGGGAAGTCCGCAAATTTTATATTAATAAATAAGTAAGCAAAGTACTAGCTATTTAAAATAAACTAAATATCTCTTATACTATTAATCTATTATTATAATTAAATATTAAAATCTAGTGAGAAGGTAAGGGATAAAAGGGCTTATTTAAGCTCGTTTTAATAAGTAGTACTACTTACGTAGTAAACTTATTTTATAACTTAATAAGCTTTTAAACTACTATAATTAAACCTTAGTACTTAGAAAAAGTCAACCCCGAGTTACTAATTATAATAATAGAGTACGTCGACTACTTACTAATCCCTATAATTAACTAGCTAACTAATAGCGGCGCTATTATTAACGAAGTCTTTAATAAAATCGTCGTAGTAATTAATAATAACTTTTTATTATAAAAAAAGAGGATTAGAAAAATATTAATATAGTACGGCTATAGTAATACTTTTATAACTATTATTTACTTTATATTTAAAAAAGAGGTAAACTTTAAGCTAGTTACTAAACTCCGTAATAAGGGTATTATTACTATACTAAGAGTATTTTTTATAAAATTTGTTAATAAGGAGCTTTTAGGATTAGTTAAGAGAGGTATAATTAAATTTATTTAACTCGGCCCTAAATATAGGAATATAAGGATATTTAAGTCTTAATTTATTAATAAAATTAAGAACCTAGGACTTAACCCTATTAAAAAGTCCTACTTAGTTATATAAGGGTATAATAACGAGGGGAAGAAGGAGATTTTTACGTAGTTATTAATAATTTAAAAAACTAATTAATATCTAATCCTCGCCCTAACCCCGACCCTAATCCGAGAAGGGTACGTTATTTAGTTACGAAATATTACCTAAGTATATATATAATCGAGCTAACCTCTTTATTATAAAGTCTTTACTTAATTACTAGCTTAAATCCGTTATTTATACCCTAAGGGTACTATTTTATATGTTATATAGCTATTATATAATCTTATAAAATTTAGTACTTATTAATAAGTAATATATAGTAAGTATTATTTAAAAATACTCTAAATAATAATATTTACGTTTAACTTATACTTACTAATTTTAATAAAAGAAAGCGGATTATTTAGTATTATTAAAATATAAACTAATAATATAATTAAATTATTAAATAAGACTTTTAGTTAGAAAAAAGAGACTAAGCTTAAGTATACTAAGTTATTAACTAAACTAAAATAATAACTATTAACTAACGAGCTACTTATTTTTAATAATAGAATTATTTTATTAAAAAGTAGTAATATAGTACTTAGATAAAAGAACTAAAGGAAAAAACTTAAATAAGTTAACCTCTTAGTATTAAATACTAAATAATAATTTATTAAGTAGTAAGCCCGAGGTACTTATATTATATTAATTTACTAACTAAAAATAGCTTTTGATACGTCGTTTATTACTTAATACTAAGTAGATCCGTTATTTATTAATTACGTTATGCTAAACTATTATATTAAATAATAAATAGATTATTTAGAACGAGGGCTTATATTCGTATTATTAAATCTAACTATAACTAAACTCTTTATTTTTATAAATAAGTTATTTATAAATAACGCTAATTATACTTTATAACTAAGTTATATTATTATTTTTATAAATAAAAAATAGACTAATAAGAGCTTTATAATTAATAATAATATTATTTACTATAGCTTTATAAAGAATAAAAAGATTATTTAGAGCGTACTAATATTAGAGGTTTACGGAATAATTATAAGTATTAACGTTACTTATACTATTTTAATTACCCTAGACCTTATTACTAAATAACTTAATATTCTAAAAATCCCTACTATAGTCTATATAGATTTATATTTATTATATAAATACCTCGTTAAACTAAGTACTACGAAAGAAAAGCGCTTTATAATAAATATTATAGTACTTTAATAATTATATAAACGTTATAAGCTTTACGAGATCCGTTAAATTAATAATAATAATAACTTAGTTAATAGGTTTATAAAAAGTATACTAAATAAGTCCCTCGAGCGATTTATTAATAAAGGAATTATTATAATTAAAATAAAAAGGTAGGTAATACGTAATTAAAATAGTAATATATTATAAGTAGTAAGTTATTTAGTAAACGTATATACCTCTTAGGCTTTAGTTTAGAGAGAAACGTATATATTTAGGGCGTAATTAGACTAATAAGAAGCTCTTTTTTAATTATATTAAATTTAATAATTTCTAAGGAGTTTAAATATATAAATTATATATATTAGAGGATTAGGAAGTAATTAAAAAAAGGGGATAATAAAATTTTTATACGAATAATTATAGTAAAAACTATACTAAAATTTTAGTATACGGCTTTAGGTATTTTTAAATAGGGGATTAATAGCGGATTCTATTACTAGTTCTTATTAGTAGGGAACTTAGCCCCTATTTTACCTTTTTTTATTATAAAAGTAGAAGATTGTTAATATTAGATTACGAGGTAGAAAAGGGCCCTATTAAGTAGTTAGGTAGGGGTAGTAGGTAGGTAGTCTGGGCCCGTATAAACGGACCCTTCTACCTACTTATACCTATAGAGGGATCGTGGGCTCTACTTACGAACTTCTTTTCCTATATATATACGCGCAATAGACCTATACTGACCTATTGACCTCGTCGCGACCGAAAGGTCTGACCTGCCTACGTGTATACTAACAGATGCAGACTGCAAAGGTTCGTTGATCCATCCCCACAACACTTCAGATGGCTAAAATGGATGTTCATCATAGCTGGGCTGTTAAGAACATCACTATCTATCGAGTACTACCACATTAGAGCTTGCATAGGTGCCATATCAATACAGGCAGTCGTACGAAGAGCTGCGACAGCCAGAGCACATGGAATTGAGAAGGACAGTCTAGCCGGCTATATGACGGCCCAGGATGCTAGATTTCTGCAAGAGGTTGTGTCGGATAGCAGCGAAGTGCTGCGCATTGCCACTCAGACATCTTTTCAGTCACATCTTGCATATGCGCCAGCAAGTGTCAGGATCAGCGTGATATCTGCATCCGTCTTCTTGTTAAAGGCCCTCAGTCTCGGATCACCTGCGACAGATGCTCCTTCAGCCCTACGGACATTAGATCGATGTGTGACCGCGTTGGGAAGGTACCCGCCCGACGACATGGATTTTGCACTGAGATACGCCCATCTCATTGAGCAACATACCAAATTCCTGAAGTCAAATCTCTTCGTTGTATCTGTACCCCAGAGAGCGCTCAACGATACCCAAGACAGCCTGAGTGGATTTGGACTCACGCTGCCAACTCTTCCGCCTGATCAAAGTACCAACGATGGCGTGTCTACGGATCAGAACGGGATCTGGCGGGCTCTGCAATTTGACTCCAGCATTGCTCCTTTCAGTGACAACACAGATCAGCTTTACCAGGGGTTCGACATCGACTCACTCAACTTTCTATGGAACCTCCCAGATATCAGTTAGAGATACACGGCCAAACAGCTTATACGTGAACCATCCGTCTGAGAAAATGTCACAGTGGTCTCCGCATGCTTTAGTGTCAGCTATTACAAGGCATCCGTGACTTTCCGTGTCAAGCCGCGTTAGTCCGTCGATGTCCGTTAAATCTTGCCAGGAGTGTCCAAGATTCTCCGTCGCCCTGTCGGCACCCATTTTAGTCCGCTGAGCTGCGCCCAGCCATCGTAGAGCCTTTTGTCGCCTCAGAAAGCCCATCATTGGCGTGGCTAAACTACGCGTTCCCGGCTAAGCGTTCCATAGATCTTTCAAAACATGTCACGAAGACATACATGTACACTAGCGAGCGGGTGTACTAATGCAGGATAATGCGGGGAAACCTGGACCATCCGTTAGATACTCTGGAGTGCAGCTACCTCGTTGATACGTGTTCTATATAAGAAGGGGGACTAGGGATTCTTTGGCAGTCCCGACAATTATTCAACTGAGAGTCTGGGAGCTATTATTCCATATCCGGATACGTATGTATACCTTTCCATCAGGGAATATTCGACATGGCCACTTCCAAACAGCCTCATCTTGAGGCGCTCGCGTCTACATCTGCACCCAAAGTAGATGAAGTTGCCCTATGTCAGCATCTGGAGTTGAGGGCGGTACCGAAATCCCATATCGACACATCAGAGACTGATCCCGCGGGAATCTACGGGAGCCTAATCCCGGCTGAGAAAAGATTGGTACGGAAGTTGGACTGGATCATCTTGCCAGTTCTTTGGATTATGGTTGGTTCACCGTACTCATGGTCTAGTGTAAAAATCCCACAATGAACGCTGATCGTTGTATTATCTTATCAGTACTGGTTCAAGTAAGCGTACCAGTAGGCGTACGCTCAAGCAGAAACTCTTCCTGACCATCTTCACGATAGTTACCTCGATCGAAACGCCGTTACCGTAGCCCGTTTAGATGGCATCGAGGAGGAGCTTAGTCTGACCTCGGTTGAATACCAGACCTGTGTTTCCATACTCTTTGTGGGATATATCCTAGGACAAATTCCGAGTAGTGCGGTCTAATCCCCCTTTTTCTTCTAGGCGGAATTTGACAAAGATCAACAGACATGCTGATAACACGAGTCAGGCCCTCACGGTTCATGGCTTCAGCTATGGCCCTTTGGTCAATAGTCAGCACCGTGACAGGTTTGACGAAAGACTTTAAGGGCCTGCTTTTGACTCGATTCTTCCTTGGCATCACGGAAGCGCCGTTCTACCCCGGCGCTCTGTATCTGCTAGGAATCTTCTACACCAGAAAGGAGATTGCAACACGAATTTCCATACTCTTCACAGCTAACATATGTGGCACTGCTTTTGCTGGTCTCATAGCCATAGGAGTCTTCCAAATGGACCAGGTGGCTGGCCTAAGCGGATGGCGATGGTTGTTCATACTTCAAGGCATCATCAGCTTTATCGTTTCGGTTTCATCGGCCTTTCTGTTGCCTGACCAACCTCTCGACACTCGCTGGCTCAGTGAAGAGGAGAGAAAGCTGGCGCAGTCCCGAGTTGCAGCTGATACAGTCCAACTTCAAGCGAATACCAGCACTTGGGCCGGTCTTTCTGAAGCCATTCGGGATCCGCGTCTTTGGGTTCTGGTGACTATGCAGCATTTGCATCTTAGCGCATCGGGTTACAAGAACTTCTTCCCAACTATCGTCGAAACGCTGGGTTTCGGCCGAAACGTAACGCTCGCCTTAACATGCCCCCCCTACATCATCTCCGGTATTGCAACCATATCATGGGCTGCTAGCTCAGGTGAGGTCATTGAGCAATCGTACGTGCGCACTACTGACGAATATCGTCAGGTCACTTCAACGAACGAGTCTGGCACATTACCATTGCCAAAGCTGTCGCGGTTTTTGGCTTCGTGCTAGCTTGTAGTACTTTGAATGTCGGTGCGAGGTACTTTGCTATGTGCACCTTTGCAAGCGGTGTCTATGCATGTAACTCTATCATTCTCGGCTGGGTCTCAAGCACCTGTGGCCAAACGAGGGAGAAGAAAGCAGTTTCCCTCGCCTTGGTTAACACCATCGCCACCATCGGTTCTATTTACACCCCAGTAAGTCACCGCCTCTCTATTCCATCTCGAATGATTCTTGGCAACCTCCCTGACTGTTTTCAGTATCTCTGGCCAGAATCAGACGCACCTCGGTATACCACGGCTATGCTGTCCAGCGCTGCATTCTCCGTGGCAGCCGCGGTCATGGCCTGGATTCTGAGATGGATGCTGATGAACGAGAACCGAAGACTACTGCGCACAGGCAACCACACCACGCTTCTGTTTAGCTACTGAAGTCAAAAGACAGTGTTCCTGATTGATCAGACAACGATATCACTGGCGCGGTGCTGTACGTTAGAGATCACCGTCCTGGTTATGGTCAACTTCGAATACCAGCACGGTGCAAGCAAGAACGAGAGCTCAGTACTGCCTTCATCGAACAGTGATAGTATACTAGATTGTTGATTCTTTCTAAGGATCTAGTCAGGTTTCAATGACTTGTGCACCCAGCGATAAACCCAATGATTCATCCTCTAGAATGTGCAGGGGCAGTTTGGACCACAGAGGTTCTTGCAGTAGCCAATGTTGTCTCCACCCCAGCATACGCCAGGCCTTCTTTCGCACGCCGCTATGCAAGCTGTATGACATCAGTGAGAGTCCATTGAGGGAAAAGTCAAAGTATTCATGTACAGTTGCACTCCTATCGAGCATGGGGTATCAGCGGGTTCCTCTTCAGTCAAGTCTCAGTTGGGCATTGCATGTTCACTTACAACCTGCTGAGCTACTGCCTGAGAGGCAAGAAGGCCGAAAAGAGCGAGAACGGCAGTAGATGAAGGGAATTGCATTTCGATAGATTTTGGATATTCGACTGTTATGTTGGGTTAAGATGAACTAAGCAATCGACCTTAAGTAAGAAGAGATGCTGGGCTTTTGCAACATTTATGTGTACTCTTGAGGAGGCGACCCATATTTCTTGACAAACCTGAAGATGGAAATATCACCCCGTCACCGATGGAGAAGCCCATGTGCCAAGACTTCGATTAATGATCAACTTCGTAGAAAAGACGGCCGACAAATACCTCCCGGTGACCGAAATTCGGTATCGAAGACAACGAAAACGCCCGAATTACTGCGCCCGGTTCCAGCCTTTCCATGCACATAGGTGAGCCCAAGATACGGTTCATATATCAAGCAAAGCTTCTTATATGAGATTGCAGGTTGGCTGGGTTAACGAGTCACGGCGACCCCATACTGCGGACTCCAGGAGCATGGTTCATCCTCGGTTATCAATCTTGGTAGCGTCCCCTTGCACAAAAATTCCTCAGATGCTTCTCTATATAATTGCCCGTACGATCACACGTATAGCTGGGCAGAGCCTACGCGGGTTTCGAGCCATGTTCCTCGGTACTTGAAGAGCTAGTACGGACCTTGGTCCAGATCGTAACCCAGCTTAGCGATACGATCACAGTGATTGCCATGCTACAAAGTCTTTGACCTTAGGTGGCCGTAAGCTTTGGTGCTTTGATCAAGGTAGGGGAGTTGCTATTTCATGAAGAGCGATTAGGGGGCTGGCAGAAAGACAGATGCTAGCGGAGTGTCGGCGAGACCCGTCAGGTCTTTACCGGTTGTTAAATTGAAAGCTCGGTAAACCACATCTTTCCGTACGCAGCATTTTCCCGTCTTGACACACCCAGTAATAAGTAGTGTGTAGTTTGATGTTTAGAAAGCTAGTCATTTGCCCGTAATATGGATGGCTCCGTAACCGCCACTTTGCCTGCAGCACCGCCATGATCGTGTGTGGTACCCCTGTTGAAGCTTAAATCAGACGCTGGAATTCAAGTGCACAGACCAAAAGATACTGCGTACGGAGTAGTGAACACGGATGCAGAGCAGCAGAGGTGCTGACCTGGGCTGTGGAGAACCGCGAAGGTGAGAAGGTGGACTGTGGAAGGTACCTGTCTACGGTTGCAAAAGTGGCTCAGCTGCGCGACACGTGACACTGACGCCACTCCCGCGTCTCGCGCAAGGCGAACCTCACCTTACATCACCAGCCTCATCAGCCTCGTGGTACCGCGCGCTCTTGACTCGATTTCCTTCTATCCGGCATTATCACCAATACCTCTGCTCTTCACGCGCCGCGATCACAATGTCGACGACTGCACCAGAGACTGCCGAGCAGGCGCCCACCGCGCCCAACACGCAAGAGACGACGACCGATGCCGCCGCCGCCCCAGCTGATGCCGCGGCTGTCCCCGAGGCAGTTGCGCCTGGCCCAGAGCCCAAGGCCATTACCCGCAAGGACATGTCTCTTCGCGAGTTCTTGACCAAGATGGACGACTATGCTCCCATTGTAAGTCTCAACAACAATTTGCAGGGGATCGAATACCGACTGACAGCTTTCACCTGCTTAGATCCCTGATGCAGTCACAAACTACTACATGACCAAGGCCGGCCTCCCCCCACCACCGCAGACCGACCCGCGCCTGGCGCGCCTGCTCGCCCTCGCAACGCAAAAGTTCATAGCCGATATCTCTGCCGACGCATATCAGTACAGCCGCATTCGCGCCTCAAACTCCAACGCCAATAACCCCATGGGCAACCTCGGTGCTGCGGCGGGATTCCCCATCCCGGGCCAACCCACAGGTCCAGCCGGCGCAAAAGACCAAAGTCGCGGAGGACCTCTTGGTATTCAGAGACCTGGCTACGGCGGTGGTGGACAGGGCGGCAGCCAGAACAGGACCGTTCTTACCATGGAGGATCTCGGCATGGCTGTCGGCGAGTACGGAGTCAACGTCAAGAGAAGCGAATTTTATCGATAAGGGAGGTTGGTCAGAGCAGCTGGGAGCTGCCAATATTTCTTTGGGCTGGTGTGCATATACCACGGCGTTGGGCGGACTTGGGTATGGCGTCAACGGGGTTTCACATGACCGGGAGGTTCGGCTTTGGACGAGCACTACGTTAGAGGCGCTCGAAAGTTTACGATATGGACATCCATTCGGCTAGCAGAGGATCGTCAACGGCACAAGGCCCCAAATTCTTATGCTACAGTATATATCGCTGGTATCTTGACATTGTTGTACAAATGTTTTCTCCACTCCCTGACAGACGCCGTCCGCATGCTGATGAACTTTTGAAATCCCAAGACCGTCGCCGCCTATTACATCCTGGACCAGATGAAGGGCTTTCTCGTGCTGCCAAATGTTAGCGCCTAAGAACCTCAACATCTCCAATATGGTTCCAACGTACGGCGAGAATTCTCCCAGCTTGTGACCGACCATGTCTTCCGTAATCGTCACGTCAATGTATGCCTTGCCGTTGTAAACCTGGAACTTGAGGCCGACAAAGTTGGGCAGGATCGTGGCGGAACGGGCCTGCGTCCGGATGGGTACAACCTTCTGTCCGGGGGCGGGGCGCACGATGGGGAGACTATTTGCGTCAAGGTCAGACTCGAGGCCGGTTCGATTGAGGGGTGTTCGCGGAGGGGAGGGAGTCCTTACGGGACAATGTGAGGTCCTATAAACGAATTGTCAGTTCACCAGGTTCGATCCGACATGACGTATCTGAGACTTACCTTTCCACACGGATCGCTTCAGGAGGTGTCGTGTTGGCTGCATTTTGGCGACTCCTTTTGCGATACGGGATTGATAGCTACTTCCACCTCCAAGTCACTTCTGGGCTGTCGCGATGCCACGCGGGAAGAATTTCCGAGCTTCCAGAATTCGGTTGAGTCACGTGAACAGCCGGTGCTCCGTGCTTCGGACCCGACTATAAGATACCGGCTTAGCTAATCATAGTTCGCTGCACGCAGCGACAACTTCTCCACCAATGTCACTGATGGGCGCAGGTAACTTGAGCCAGAGTTACTAAATCCAATAGTATCCGTTCCTCCCTCTACCTAAAGTCCCCAAATGATTTCAAGTTTCACGTGGAGATAGCAAAGATGGAGAGAGGCTTTCCAGATTATGGCCTTCGTACTTTTCTGTTCTGCTTCTCAGTGCACGCTCGGAAGGCCGTTCCATACTGCTTCAGTTGGCAACGGCGACGGTAAAGCAGAGTGTGCAGAGCTATCGATCAACTTGTTTCCTCAACCGCAAACTCTGTTGAAACGACTCAGTCCAAAGTTTTTCAATAGTGCAGCATCCAAGGATCTCCCTGCTGGCCGCCAACTCCCAAAGTCTACTGAGAGAGGTCCGCCGGCCACAAGTCTAGTGATTCTGGCTTGAACGGCTTGTTCCCCTGATCTCATGTCTTTTATATCACGTCATTGTACTCCGTACTCTATAAGCCTACTTACACCACCCTTCTCTGCCAGCCGTCTCCTTGAACAGCCACATCCTCTACTTGTAACCTTCTCGCGCCGCCGTCCCGAGTTCGCGGCTCAATTTGGCCCCCCTCGCAGCTCTCAAGTCCCATCTTGATGATCATTGTGGGGTTTGGCGATCCCTTAATTCCAGGTGCTATACCAGCGATCACGCGGAGGGAATTCCCCCGGCGACTTGAAACAGCCAACTTTATTCCCCCCCTTTGGGACCAACGACACTTCAAAGCCTGTTAGCGAACCACGAGTCCGACTTGTCAGTCTCTTTCTGTCTACTGTTGCGTCGCACTTTGCTTTTCTTGTCTCTCATGCCGGCACTTGTCACCCGCGGGAAATTTGCGCAAATACCGGAGCATGTCACCCTCCGCCACTCGACTCGACTGCCTGCCAGATTATCCCCGATCCCCCTTCGATGATGATGCCGTGTAGCCAAACAACTTCAGACTAGGCCTGCACGCAATCTAATCCAGGCGGCAAACGAAAGCTCCCCAACTGTACGACTGTACGAAGCAGCCGCATTGCTCGGCACTCTCGGCATCAAACGTGAACCATGAACCGTGGTTTGGCGCCTGCAAGGTCCCAGGAGGTCCAGCAGAACCAGCACTAGGAGGTCCAGGTCCCGAGATCGTGCTCTCCCCTACCGGGGACTACCCCACGCGGCACATCATCCATGCCAAGCAAGCTTAGTTTAGTGAGGCTCGCCGCTTCCACGGGCTCCAGAGTGTCCAGACTAGACTTTGAGAAGCAAAGTGACCGGCCCCCCCTCGTTGATTGCGTTCCCTCTTTTCCCACAAATCGTGTGGTGTTTTGCCATTATACATGGGACGGAGCAAGGGACTCCGTCATGATATTGTAGGGGGTGGCCTGGTGATTCTCCCCCAAACGTTCGTAACAGGCAACTTTTCCTGTCGACAGTCCACTATTGTCCATGTGTCGGTACCATCTTTACCATCCCGTCCCACCCCCCTGAACTGAACTGTAAACGAGAGACGGATGAGCGAGGAGACGAATGAGGAGACGAGGGAGAGGAGGAAGACTGTGAGAGAGGGTCCCGGCCACGAGGATATAAAGTTTGCCATACCTCGGAGCCACTCTGGGGTTGGTCTTGGCTTTTGCTTGGACTGCATCCGACCTGTTTACCTTCTTTTCTAGTCTAACCCTTTTCGTTCCTTTCTTCGATCAAGAATCATGAAGTTTTCCAACATTGCTCTCGGAGCTGCGTCCGTCGCATCGGTCCTGGCCTGTGTCAGCAGCACCATTGGCGCCGAGCGCCTCGCCGTTGCCACCAAGTGGCTCAAGGACAACAACAAGCAGGGTGTTCTCGGCGAGATTGGCGCTGGTGTCAACACCCAGTGCGAGACTGCCGTCAAGGGTGCCCTCCAGCACCTCGCGGACAACTCTGAGCAGTGGAGAGGTGTAAGTGGTTTATGTTTTCAAACGTTTCTCTTATGCTGATAGCCGCTAACAATCGCCAATGCTCTGGTGGGCTGCTGGACCTTGGTGGGCGGACTACATGTACTCCATGGAGCCCACGACTGGAAAGGCATACGGAACTTACCTCCCGATTCTCAAGAGCTTCATTTGAGGCTATTCCGGACATCGGGGTGGATACGTACCTTTTACGGGGTGCATATCGACGGAAGTGGAGCATGCGGCCGGCGCCACGTGATTTTGACGGCGGCGTTGTTGCCGGAAGACGCAGTTACCTGTCCGTGGACATGGTTGCTGAAGTCTGACGAAATTCTCAATGTAGATATTGATCGTGGGCATCCTGGCCCCTGGTGTACATATCTGGAATATGAAAAGCCCAGTTTCATTCGTATTTGCTGTTGCACTTGTGGTGATACAGGTGTAGTTGTGGATTCGTGACTGACTTTTACGACAAGAACAGCTGGTAGTTGAGGCAATCACGAATTGGGTAGTTGTCAATCACAAAGCGATAGGTGAATGATAGCTGATGCTAGTGTTGGTTGATTATCAGCGATGCATGACCAAATCTCAGCTGTAAGATGAGGCAAAAAGTGAGCTGTCTCAATCAGGCAGGTGGTGGATATACCTGACAGGATTCCCCACGTTGCAATTTACGAACGTGTCCTCTCACCTTATTTTGTTGGAATTGGCATCGCTGATCTCGTAGTCCGAGCCTTCAACAAGAGTCGCCTGCCTATATGATCCCACAAGTCAGAAGAGCCTGCATCTCACAAGAACCTCACACATCTGAAAGTCCCAAGTGCAAACGCGGGGAATCGGACTTGTCAGAATTCAAGGCCCCGGTGGCGTTTTCTCCAAGTTCCCAGCCACTGAATGCGTGGCATGTTGCCTTGGGTAGTTTTTGTGTTAGTCTTAGCACCCTTCCTTAGCTTCAGGCAACTCAACATTTGCAATGTGCCGTCTTGCATATGTGCTGCAGAGAGACGATAGAGAGGCACACAAACAGGCAGACTATTTTGTTTAACACAATGTTACCAGAGGAAGAGAGAGACCTTGAACAATGTGATAAATCATAGAGGTGAGGCTCGCCAGTTACAGATACAGGCAACACGCACATGCGCAGACACCCTTGCATGACCCCGAAAAGGACCAAAGAGAGTGCAGCGGAATGCTACAGAAACTGACAGAGCTTTGGACTAAAAATTGTGCTATTTTGCAATTCGCCATCCCGCAGCCCGCTGGACCCCGAACTTAGCACGCCTTTATGGTAGGCCAGGAGGTACCTACCCAGGAAACCACCATCTAAATTGCAGTGCTGCACACTAAAAAGGTACCTCCCTCATCCAAGGGTACCTCCACCTCCTCCAACTCCACCCCCCAGCCAGGCCGCACACACACACACACACACAACCAACCCACTGGACGGGCGCCGTTTCGACCACCTCACCCTCTCCGAGTGTCTTCCCCATCGCCCCCAAAGACGCCCTCGCCCTCACGCGCTAAACCGTACAAAAACTCGCCAACTCCACGCCGCGCCGTCTTCGCCTCTGCATCCTGCCAGCCTCCTCCTCTGCTCTCCTATTAATACCTTAAACCAACCAGCCCTCTCTCTCTCTCTTGCGACCTCGAGGTTCTTCGCTGTCCTCGTCCTTCTTTCCAATTATTCCCAATCAAAATCCCATTAGTTCCGTCGCAAACCGCCAAAATGGTCAGCCCTCAGATGTACGTTGCCCCCTCTGCGTTTCCATCCATCGCACCGAATCGCATTGCAAATCTCTGATTTCAATGTTTCCTTGCGCGCCTACAGCAACGACGTCGAATACCTTTACTGACAATGCCGCAGCACCAACCTGATCATCATGCTCGGCATGGTGCAGGTCTCCCGCAAGGTCCCATTCGAAGACCCCAACGTACTGAACATGTGCCGCGCCGGCTACATTGCCAGCAACATCATCATCGCCATCATCTACCTCTACGTCCAAGCTCAGATTAACAAGAAGAAGGGTGCGTTCACTTCGTGCAATCGTACAGGGTTATCGAAGCAGTTGCTGACAGACAGTAGACCTTACCACGCTCAAGTACGTCGAGCCCCCAGCGATGGGATCCGCCGAGGAGGGCAAGCTCGTCACCACCACCATCCACGCCTACGACACCACCCAGCTTCGGCAGGCCTTCCGCTCCCAGGCCATGGGTATCGCCATGATGGCCTTCATGCACATCTACATGAAGTACACCAACCCTCTCCTGATCCAGTCCATCATCCCCCTCAAGAGCGCCCTCGAGAGCAACCTCGTCAAGATCCACGTCTTTGGCCAGCCCGCCGCTGGCGACCTCAAGCGCCCCTTCAAGGCGCCCGCCGGCTTCATGCAGGGTCTCCAGAGCGGCCCCGCTGCCAGCGACAAGAAAGCCATCGAGACTGCCGAGCGTGCCGGCCGCGGTGGTGCCAAGGAGGAGTAAATGTCTGCTCGCTCTCGTCGCCCGTCGTAGTTGGTGCTTAGGGGAAAACGGACAGTCGTACTGTGAACAAAATACAAAATCAAAATAGGGGGTCACCATTGGTCATACAGGAGACGTTTTTTGGTTGCGTGCAAGGGTGGTCAGATATGTTACTATACCCACCTGGAGGCAATAAAGGGATACGCTGGCACGGCTGGGAAGTAAATTTTGCCAGCATGATGCGATTCTCTCGAAATTGAAGCGGCAATACTCCGTACTGGTCGCGTAGATGCTCAGTCTCGTCAACATACAGCTCATTAATCCGCACTCTGTTCGTTTTCGCCATCTCTGCCATGACTATTTCAAAGATACCTTATCTTACTCTGTAGCCTCCCAAAGGTACTTTTTATTAGCTCCAATTCGTGTCTGACAGCTCCGCCAGTTCCGTTCCCTCCTGCCACTTCGGTGTGGCTCGGTCACAGCAGCAGCAAGGCACGTGCGTTCGCGACTTCCGTAGTGACATAATCGTTTTCTCCAAAAAGTTGCCCCTCCGCGCGCACGAAGATTCACGTCTCCCACTTATATCCTCCATACCCGACCGTCTTTCTACACCACCACGACGCTTCAGATACTCTCAACTGTTTCCAACCAGACATTCACAATGGTGCGCCCATCAACACCACCGCCAAACCCGGCAACGGCGCCGCTGCCCGCCAGGACCCCTCCAACACCAGCAGCAATCCGTCGCATGGTGAGTCAATGAATCCTCAAATCCTCAGTCTTCCTCGGACCTCCCCAGCACTAAACGAATGAATCCCCATCGCAGGAAGAATCCCGCCTCAAAGCGAAAGCAATCCGCGACCGCCGCGACGCCGAACTCGCCGCCTCAGGCGCAATCCCGACCCCCAAAACCGCCTCGGGCTTCGTAGCCACCAATGACGTCCACATCACCAACGCCGGCGCCTCCCAAGCGACAGACATTTCCCGCAAACGCCCACACTCTTCCATCTCAACGTCAAATCCTGCTGCTGCTGCAGAATCGCACCCGTCAACGAACCGCGATGCCCGCGACACAAACGCCGCCCCGCGCCCGGCGCGCAACTTTGCCAAATTCGTCGACTACAACATGTCCGCCATGACAGACACAAAGGGCGGCTTCCTCACAGCAGAAGACGACCCGCACAACACGGCCCTCGTGCCCAAGGTGAAACCGGGCGGCCCGCCCCAGGAAGAGAAACCAAAAGGCATGTCCTCGCAGGAATGGGAGCGCCTCCAGCTCCTCAAGAAACTCCGCCGGCAGAAAGCAGGACCCTTTGAGCCCGGCCTCAGCGTCCTCGCCGACTCCACCATGCGCAAGAAATGCGCCGACTGCTCCTCGTACGAAATCGACTTTGTCTGGGACGAGATTTTTGGGATTCAGGTCTGCCACGCCTGCAAAGATAAGCTGCCCGACAAATACTCGCTCCTCACAAAGACGGAGTGTAAAGAGGACTATCTCCTCACCGACGAGGAACTCAAAGACGCCGATCTCCTCCCCCACCTCTCGCGACCGAACCCGCACAAGTCGCACTGGCACGACATGATGCTGTTCCTCCGTATGCAGGTGGAAGAGTACGCCTTCACGACGAAATGGGGCTCCGCCGAGAAGCTCGACGCCGAGTTCGCCAAGCGCGAGGCCGACAAGAAGAGGCGCAAGGAGGCCAAGTTCAGGGATAAGCTTAACGATCTCAAGCGAAAGACCAGAACTGAGGCCATTCGCAGACAGCAGGCCACCACGGCCGCCGGCGCGGGACCGAGAAAGTTTGGAGACTCGGTGGGCGGTGGCAAGCACGTTCACGATTGGGGACGAGCGGTTGAGAATGAGGAGGGTATGACGGTGAAGAAGTGCAACGGATGTGGCATGGAGGTCGAGGAGTTGGAGTTCTAGGCCTCATATTCCATGATTTTGTCCGCGGTCAGCAGACCTTCCTTCATTCACAGCAGCGACAGCAGCAGCCTTGATGATTTATAACAACAGCTTATCTTAATACCCAGAATCATACAATCATCTATTCTCTTCACCCGTAAAGAAGAAGCTATGTACGTAGAAACAGAGACCATGGTCCAGAGTCCACCAAACGACAGGCAAGCAAAGGGGGACGTCGGTCGGTTTGGTTGGGCTGGTTGGTGAAGTGTAAGGGTATCGACGTGTGATGAACAATGATGATGCCCCAGTACAATATTACAACAGGACGCGGATCGGCCGCGCCGGTCCACGCCCCCTTATCCTGTTCCATTTCATCCCCTCGTTTTCTGTCTTTTCCCTATCTGGCTCGCGAGCCCACTGCTGCAGCCAAAAGCCCCGAGAGTCTTATACTTCATGCCCAAAATACAAGTTGGAAAAAAAAAAAAAAAAAGTCCCACAACACCCTCTTCATCATCTTCTTCTCCCATGCTCGGACACAATCAGCTCGGAGAGCAGACCATCTTTTCAGACATCCATCCCGTAGCAAGTAATGACCCAAAGACAACGCCATTTCAGCGGACGCTATGCTGCTGCTGCTGTTGTATATTTTCTCTCTCTCTCTCTTTTCCTGTCTCTTCCTCACTCAACCACAACCTCCGCCGTCTACCGCGCAAATACCTTCACCACGCCATCCCCACCACCGCTAACAACCCACTTGCCGTCTTGACTCCAGACAACAGAGCAGACGCCCTCACCACGCATGATGCGGTGACTCGTAATCTCCTGCGTGCAGGATCGCTTCTCGAGACTCCAGAATCGCAGCGAGGCATCATGGCCTGCGCTGACAAGCTCGCGGCCGTCTGGACTAAGTGATAGGCCCGAAATCGATGCCGGGTGGGCCAGCATGTTGTAGGTACATTGGCCTGAGCGTTCAATCAGCACATCATCGCACACATCTGACTTTCATAACTTACCGCTGTTAGCATCGAAAAAGCGGACGAACCGGTCCTCGTGTCCAGATATAATGACGCCTTCAACCCCGGATCCTGCCATGGATCTGCCTCCACCACCGGTTGGTCCACCGCCGGCACTGCCATCTTCCTCAGACAGCCCGCCCTGGGGCTGTTCCAAACCAACTGTTGTCGCAACAACAGCGTTGACACTGGTGTTGATTGAACCGTCGTATGTCTCGGAGCTGTCCATTGTGCCAGTCTGTTCACCTGTCCGGGTATCATAGACGAGAATGGCTGCGTCAGAGTAAGAGACGACGAACGTGTCGCCGCTAGGGCTGAGGGAAGTGATGCATGTAGGGCTGGCGTCAGAGCCATCCGGCCTCTTAATGTTGTGGACAAGCGTGTGGTTGAAGGGGGAGCTCGATGCCATATTGGGCTGCGGGGTGCTGGAGAAGGCACTTCCAGAACTCATCGAATTACCGCGGACACGGCCTCTGCTGCCCGTCGGACCAGCTCTGTTCGTTCCCGGCTGAGGTGAGGTCAACTGAGGCGGCGCGCTGACGGACCACAGACGGACAGATCCATCAGCGCCGCCAGAGACGAGCAGGATACGATCGGGGCTTCCGTATTGGCTGTTCTGGCCGAAGACTGCGCCCAATGTGGTCGGCAGCACGCACAACGCCCATACAGCGTCGGTGTGGCCCTCGAGGGTAGCCTTGGGGTCAACTCTACCACGTTCCCATACCCTGATGGTAGCATCTTGACCGCCGGAAAAGATCCAGCCGTCACCTTGGGCGCGACCACCGGTGGAGAAGTTTGGCGAAGGCGACCAGGACGTCAAACAGAGCACGCCTCCAGCGTGACCACGATGAGAGAAGTTAGCTGTCACGTCGAGATCTGACGCAGCATTGGTCTGGCCATGGTTATCGGCACGAGGAATGTGGAATCGCTTGATCATGCCATCATCGCCTGCTGTGCAGATCTCAGGTTCACCGGGGCTGCCACCACCAGAGAAGATGACGGTGCGTACGGTGTCCAGATGGCCTCGCAGGCCGAATCGAAGTTTGAAATTGCCCGTTTCGGCCTTCTGAGCAGCCGAATTCAATGATAGCTCGTGGTCTGCGCTGCGTCTCCGCGACATTGATCCTTTGCGGCGATGGGAGCTCGGTCCACGGTTGGGCGACTTTGGAAGATTGTCTGCGGTGGGGAATGCGTCGGTATCGGGCCTGTTGGTGATGTGCTGTAGAGATTGCGACGAGTTGGCATCGGCAAATGATCCGTCGGAGAAGTCCCAGCCGTCGGTCTCAGGGGCAGGGCGACTAGGTTGAGATTCTTCCGTTGGCTCTACGCTACTGATGGACTCGACGGCATGGCTGGGGCGTTGCATATTGTCGTCGAGCATGCGGCCAGTTGCCGACATCGGCTGAGGCCATTCAGTGCCGGCGGCATACATGACAGGGGGTGCAGGTTCTTGTGCGGGGGGTGGCATTTGCTGTTGGTGCTGTTGTTGTGGTTGTTGATGCTGCTGCTGCTGCTGCTGTAGTTGCTGTTGCTGTTGCTGATCGACAGGTTTGACTTGGAAACTCGTTGGTTGACTTCGCTGCATCGGGGGTGCATGATTCGGGGCGGGAGGTGGGCGGTTGGCTTCGCGGACATGGTTTTGTGGCACAAGAGACGATGAGGCAAAGGGGAAGGGCGGCTCCTGGAATGGCTTACCACCAGGTACGCCAAACGGCTCGCCTTCGCGCAGGTCCTCGAGTATAGGGAGAGGGGGCGAATCTCGTGGTGGTAGAGGATTCGCCGGGGTAATCATCAGATAGGTAAACTCGGCCTGGCACTGATCCAGGAAAGACTTGAGGTCGGCCCGCTGCGATTCATCGTCGGCTTTATCGACGTCGAGCTCGCCACCATGGGCATCGAATGGTTTCTTGGAGGAAGCTGCATAACACTGTTAGCTAATGCTTCGTTTGTCATTTGGTAGAGCGAGGACTGAAAACCCACGTCGGAGCTTCTCCTGGACCAGGGCAGCGCGATCCTTTTCAGCATTTGCAGCATCTTCGCCTGCTTTGGCACCGCCCTTGAGCTGTGCAGCCTGGTCTTTAACCTTCTTCTCGAGAATGGCGACGTATTTCTTAAGTGCCTTTTGCGTTGCGTCGGCCCTTCTTGCCTGGCCTTCGAGGGAAGCTATCCTAGCCTTCATCTCCTGGCGGTCAATCTCCCAAGCATTCCTGTCCCGCTCGTGACGGTGCCATTCGGTTTGGAGGAAGCGCATAACACCTGAAGAGCATCGCAGTCAGTACAAATGACGAAGAGACTCAATGGTCGCGTTAAGCAACGTACCCTGTAGTGTATACTCGGTCGCATGAGGCTGGTTGCCGCCGTTGCCCTGCATCGCGCCGCCCATCTCGTTCCCTCCAGGCCCGCCCATGCCGTTGCCTACGTTCGACCCCATACCCGGAACCACCTGCCAGCTCATACGCGCGCAAGGGGGGACTGGTCCCCAACGGGCAGCTCAGCACTGCCGTCGAATGTGGGAGGAGATAGATACGAGGTGTGGGAATCGTCTCGTCGGTGGTCGTTACGCTGTCGGGATGGGTTCCTTCTCACGGATCGTCCCGCTGGGCGCAGTAGTCTGCGCGCCTTGGTATCGTCTCGAGGTGATGATGGTGCGTCGTCCTTACATCAGACGAGCAAAAAAGTCAAAAGGTATCGGCGGCGACTCGTCGAGGAGCTGGCGCAGCGGTCTTTGCCGTCGTGGTCGTGGTCGTGGTGTCGTGTCGTCGTGAGGTGGGAAAAAGGTGGTTGTCAATCCAAATCCAGGTCCAAAGCCCCTAAAGCGGTGGTCGGAGCTGTGTTTGGTGCTGTTGGCGTTGGCACACCCCTGGTCAATTCAATTGGAGCTTTGCTGCTGTCGCGTTGGCGTCTGTCTCTCTGTGTGTCTGTACGGTATACTCTGGATGGTCGGGTGTACCTGAAAGTGCTGCTGAGGTAAGGTACTTTGGAGTGAAAGAGTCCATGTACCTCGCAGCGGATGGGAAGTACACTCTGTCAAACGCAATTGGCCGGGTCGAGGGGGCGGAAAAACTACGTGTTGAATGGTTGGAACTTGAAAGGCGGCATGCCCTTGATGAAGTAGGAATTATCTCCCCAATAATAAAGAATACCTTAGATAACTTGGTTGGGTGAAAATTAGCAGCTTGGCTATAGAGTTGGCCGCAAAGATTTTGACTTCAATTCGGGCCAAGAGCACGGGCACAGAGACCTGGAGGGAGACCGTGAGAGGCATGTACCTATTCACTGCAAAAATGGAGGTATCTGAAGCGCTGCTTCTTTCCCGTCACCTGTCTGAGTCTGACCTTGAGGTTCCTTCCTCACCATGTTCAAACTTCAAGGTACGTTCCTGGCTTGACTGCGTTGGCTCCTGCTGCCACAGGTCCCACAGGGCAGGCATTGTACCGTGCTGTGTGACTCGAGCTTTCCCCAAAAACTGAACAGCGACCGAGCAGTGAGCACAGGTGTCCTGCTCTTGCCGCCAGCCACTTGTCCAATCAGACAGCGTCTAAGAGGGTGTGAGGCTGTCAGGCATCAAGCCCTGCAAACCTGCAAGGTTCTGCCGTCCCTTCAGGGGCACAGGCCACATTGCTGCATCTCGATGGTTATGTAATAAAAATCTTCCATTCTTATCCGACGATAACCTCGCGACTATCTAGCGCACGTTGGTACCTTACTGTGCATGCTTCCATTGAGACAATCGGGACGAGTGTCTCTTCCCACATCCTCAATATCTATGCGATGAGGTTGAGTTGAGTCAAATGTGGCGGTGCAACTGGGCTGCGATTCAATGCCTTGTACACCCAGCCCAGCCTCCTCCTAGCAAACAATCAGAAGTGGACCTGGAACTGAACAGTAGAACGTAGCAAAAAAACATACAACACCAGGTATTCGCTGATCGTCACCGACTCAACTACTAGTCTGGCCCTCATCAGCTTGTCTATGGGAGAGCGGACGGGATCCCGAATTCTCTGATGGGTGTGGTCGTATGTGCTGGTGCTGGAAAGTTAGTTCCATAACAATGATCGAACAGCGCCACTGAAGCCTGAGGTAGAACAGCATCACACTCATACGCCTCACATCGCACTACACAAACAGTCACACAACCAGCGTACCAAGCTAGATCATGCCTTGATATTCCTGTTTAAGACGGCGAGATAACGTCCCAATGGAATCATCCAACCCCAAGAATACCATAGACTCTGGGTCGTCGTCCAAACGCCCTCGCCCCTAAGCCTTTTCTGGTTCGTCCCAACACCCAAGCGTACCACTTATTACAACGGAAGGAAAAAAGAGAAAAGAAAAGGTTTGGGAATCTTGTCAGCCATCCACACGCAGATCCACCCATTGGAGCCCAAACGACTCCATTCGCATGCCTGTAATACGCCTCCCATTGAAAAACGTATTCACAGACCCCATTCTCCAAATGCCAAAGAAAACGCAGCCATATGTGCACTGAGGTATCGACCGTCGGCTATCGTGCCCACCGAGTCTTCAGAGGGACATATCCCCTCAACATCGTAACCATGCCTTGTAGCAAGGCCATCCTGCAAATGTGTATGGTGTCGAAATGTCTTATGTACTTGATATCGTCATGTCGTCATTGGGCCAGGTGTGAGAAATAACTACCCTCATCTGTTTGCTTCTCAGGCATACTGCTGCTCGTCCTGGCACGCGTCAATCACCCGCTTCGCGTTGACAATAATCTGCGAGAGGTTCTTAAGAACCGGGTCGTTGCCCGACGTGCTGCTGATGCGAACGAAGAGACCCTCGACGCGGGCCACCAGCATACCCATAATCTTTGGTGTAACCGCACGAGCGTCACCATCCTAAAGACTTGTTAGCATCGAATTGTTTAGACAGAAGTCAGAATGACTCACCATTTCGCCGAGCGAGACCTGGAGGCTGTGCACAACCATTTCGAGCCAGGCGATTCTCTCACGAGTGTAAGACTCCAGATTGAGACTGACCGTGGCAGTCACGGTTAAGAGGACGAGGTGCGGCAGGTTGCGGACGAATTCAGGGCTGTACTTGGACATATACTTTTCAAACACTTCCTGCTCACGGCCAGATTGCATCCAGCGAACGACAGCCTCCTCGGCTCTGCCTTCCTTCATCGGCTGGTTGACGACAGCAATGCGGGCTTGGAGATCGGCATCGTACTCATTGTTGGACTTGGCCACCGTGAGAGCCTGAGAGTGGCTGCTGTAGCTCATGGAGTGCTGCGAAGCCCTGTCAGGACTCTGCAGGTTGCTGTAGGCCTGACTCTGCATGTGGCTAGGAACCTGGCTGGGAACTTGGCTAACAACAGAAGGGGCGTAAGAGGGGGCCTGCTGGTGATGCGGCACCTGTTGAGGCTGCTGCTGCTGCTGCTGGGCTTGAGCCTGAACACGGATCATCTGCTGCTGGAACTTGAGGAACTCGTTCTGGAATTGCTCCTGGGACGCCGCCATGCTCGAGATCGTGCCAGTAAGACGAGTCACGATGGCAGAAAGTTGATCAACCTTGTTGCTCTCGGCGAGGCGCTGGGCGTTGAGAGTCTCCATCTCAGTGCGGTGCTGCTTCTGGAGTTCACCGACCACTCGCTGGCAAGCCTGGGTCGCCATGTTGGTGAAGGAGGGAGCCAGGCGAGAGGTCAAAGTGTTGACGACCTCTTGCTGGACGTTGGCCGCCACCGTGGCTCCGACTCTATCCGAGATGGCCTTCACAAAGTCGCCATTCTGCAGCGCGTGCTGAGTCGCGGAAGGAAGGGCCTTGTGAATTTCCTTCTGAACGGAGTGCGAGACTTGGTTGTTCATGCTCTTGGTGAACTGGTCAGAAACAGCCTTGCCGGCGACATCAGCAATAGCGGGAATAACCGCGTTGCTGAACTGTTCCTGGATGAGGGCCTCGAGAACCTTTTGGGTGTTCTCGTTGAGGACCTCCGAGACCATGTTCAGGAGCTTGAGCTGGCGGTCGTCGAAGTCGGCCTCGCGAGCACGCAGGCCCTCGTCAATGCGGCCGTGGAGCGTCTTGAACGATGAGTTGAGCAAGTTGTTGAATCCATTCTGGAGGCGAGTCTCCATGCTGCTGATTGCTGATTCGACAGACTCTTGGGTGATGGAGTTCGAGTTGGAGTTGTTGCCGGAAGATTTACCCGAGTCCTTGGAATTGGAATTGTTGTTGGAAGGACCAACACGGGACGAGCCGTTCGTTTGCTCGTTGCCGGCAGCAGCGGCCGCCGCTGCGGCTGCTGCGGCTGCCTTCTTCTTGCGGCTCTTGCGCTCCTGCTTTTCCTCCTTGACAGGGGCGGGAGCAGGAACTGGCGTCTCCTCCTCCTTTGGCTCCGCCTTGGCGATCTTGACCGGCGTGACAGACTCGGGACCGCGACGGGGAGTGTTGTCATCGTGAGAAGGTGTGGTCTGCAGAAGGGAGTCCTTGGCAATGTTGCGAGCCGAGGGGTGGGTGCCTTCGGCATTCTGGTGGTTGGGCTCAGCGGGCTGGCTGGCGGGGGGCTTGAGCTTCGAAATAGTAACAACACCAGCGTCAACTGCGTCAACGGGTGCCAGGACCTTGTTATCCTTGGTCCAACCGAGCTCAGCCTGCTTGATCAAAAGGCATGCGACTCCCTTGGAATGCATGGCATAGAGTTCAAACAGAGTAGGCTCGTCGGTTTCTTGAGCCATAGCAGGGTTGCAGAGAATGTCGAGACTACGCAGGATGCCACGGTTTGCAAACGAGTATTCACGAACGCCGCTGATAACGGCAGTCGAGTCGGGCGCGGGGATGGTGGTGTCCTGGGCAACCAGGCGCTGGATGTAGTCCACCTGCGAAACGCTCTTCAAGTTGTACTTAGGAGCCGAAAGATGCGCAAAGTAGATGGAGTTGCGGGTCGGGTGCCCGATCACCAGCATGCCGGTAGGAGGGTGGTACATGACACTGCAAACAGCGTCAGACTCCTTGGTGTGGGGAAGGTTGAACTCTTGAACAGGTTTGCCGAGCGCAAGATCCCAGAGCTGCAGAGTGTGGTTCTGCTTCATTCCAATGATCATATAACGCAGAGCGCAGCGCTTTTGGTACGGGCGAAGCTTGTCGACCAGGAGAACAGATGTAGGCCACGCCTTCTCGCCCTCGGGAGTGCTGGTGAGGGTCATGAGAGGTTCCTTCACCTCCAGTGAGGTGTGTGCGGGAATGGGCGCACGAGGATCGCTGCCCTCCTTGGCGGCAGTCAGGTCACGGACGTCCCAGAACTTGACACGTCCAGACTTGTCAAGAGACACTATCACGCTATCGTCCTGACTGAACGTGAAGTCTTTACCGGCCTTACCGGTGTTGATCTTCAACGAGCACTGCTTAGCCAATCTCTCCGTGTCGACGACGCGGTCGTGGCCAGGCTTGAACAGGTTGTTCTGCATGATGTATGTGGGCCAGATGATGTTGATGGACTTGCCGCGGCCAACGGCGAAGAACTCGGGGTGGATGGTGGACGTGCGGGCACGGGTCTTGAGAACGCCGCCAGGGGCATCGCCACCTTCGTGGGAAGCCATGGGGGGCAAAGCGAAGCCGTACTGCTCGGGGTGGGCATCCTCAATGTGGTCTTTCTCGCCGCTCTTGATCTGAACCCAGTAGACAGTGCCAGTGATGCCAGTACCAATGATGGCCTCGCGGTGGATGCCGGTGTGGTCAGTGGGAGTGACGGACATGGCAACATTAAAGATGCGGTCCTTGGTGTCGGTGAAGATCTTGGCGTCCTTGCCGTCGTCTTGCCTGATGACACGGAGACCACCAGCCTTGGACATGCCGTACGCCATGTAGTTCTCGGTGGCCGTGTAGAGATTGCGGTCAATTTGGTCGAACTCTTTCTTGAGACGGGCAATGTCCATGATGGCATCGTCTCTGAACTGGGGTCGAGGCTCGGTAGCGCTGTCCTGCAGAGCAATTGAGATCCAAGGCTTCATTGGGAAGTTGAAGACCTTTACGGGAGCGGGAGTTTCCTCCTCGATCACCACAATCTCGTCCTGGTCGGCGCTCTCCCAACTGTCGGCGACGGCATGGCTCGCAGCCTCCTCGATGATCTCGCGAACCTCCTCAGCCACCTCGGCGGAGACAACCTTTTCGAGGAGGTCTCTATTCTCCTCGCGTTCGAGCTCCTTCTTGATGGCTTGAGCAGCATGATGGGCGCTCTCCTCGAACTCCCTCTCGGTACGGGCGGTGTCCATATCTTCGAGGTCCTGCAGGTACTCTGGCCGCGACTGCTCTTCCTCAGCGCGGGCCAGAGCTTGCTGGGCCTCGTAGTCGGCTTGCTGGGCAATATCGTGGATTGCCTCGGAAACCGTCTCCTTGTTCTTCTCGGCAGGGATGCTCGCATACGAGGCAGTGGAGCCAGGCGTAGGATTAGCAAGCTTGTCTGCAGGAGAAGAACCGTGGCCGAAGCTGTGACGAAGGCGCTCGGGGCTGGCCAAAGGGCTGCGGTGCTCGTTGACGATGCGCTTAGACTCGCTTCCGTGATGGGAGTGATGGGAATGGTGAGAGCTCGGCGAGTCGTGAGCCTTTTTGAGGATCTGGAAAGCCGGACCAGCAGGTGACTGGCCAGACGACTGAGCTGGGGCAATTCCCGAGATTGAACCCGTCTTGGGAGTTCTGTTGTGTGGCGAAGTGATTTGAGACTCGTCGAAGCTGCTGCCGTTGTGGTTGGCATTGTAGCCATACTGCTGCTGGTTCTGGTGCTGGTGCTGGGCGACGTGGAGATTCGAATCTTGGGTGGAAGGGAACGAGTAGGCGCCATAGTTGCCGCTCGATTGAGCGTAGCTGTTGGGGTCGTACTCGAACGAGTTGGAAGCCATGTGGGACAAGTTGGGAGCTTGGCCAGCTTCAGCAAGCACCCTGTGAAGGATGTTTTCGCCCGCCTGAGGGGGGTTGGAACGGGTGGACTCGGATAGAAGCAAGTCATTCTGACTGGGCTTCGGACGGTTCAGCAAGTTCAAGAGATAGGCGCGCGTATCGTCGGGGGGCGACGATGCGCCAAAAGTCGAGAAGGAGCCGTTTTGAGGCGGCTCGGAACGCGACTCCTCGCCATCGTGAGCTCCTTTCATCAGAGCGGCGAGCAGGCCGGTAGGGTCGGCCGGGGCGCGGGCGGGTGCGACGATCTGCGTCGGAATGGACGAAGGCATCGTCGAGGACGAGTCACGGCCTTGCTGATGAGGCTGAGGCTGGGACTGGTGGGGCTGATGCTGCAACTGTTGCTGCTGCTGATAGCCTTCCTGGCGAGCCTGCGCAGCCGACGCACTTCCGACACCGCTGAACTTGAGCAAATTCAGCAAATTGTTGCTGCGATCGCCGTTGGAGGGCATACTGCCACCAGGGGGTGTCGGTGCGGGAGGCATGGGAGACACCATGATGGCGCCCGTTGATGTGAGGAAGTTTGGGGGAGGAGGTAAGAAGAGATGCAGAGAGTGGCAAGGGACGTGGTCCGACGAGGGAAATGAAGGACAATTGACGAGCAGACCCTTCCGTCGTTACACGACAGTGTGATGATTTTCTTGCGAATTGAGGGTTTTTGAGGGAGGAGGAGGAGGAGGGAAGGGGAAAAAAAAGGTAAGGTAAGGTGAGGTTAGGTGAAGGTATGGGATATCGAAAATAAATTTTGGGACGGAGAATGGAAGGATGGGAGAGGCTGGCGGCGCTGGAATTCCTGAGAGCCCAACCTACGTAGTAAAGGTGGCACAACCCTGTAGCGCGAGCAACAGAGCAAGGAGCAGGGGCAGGGGGGTGACGTGGTTGAATTTTGAGAGGAAGGAACGACCTCTCGACTGCACCTGTCCGAAGTAGCACTTTCCGTGCTTTCCCCAGGTGTCTAGACGGAAGCAACAAAGGGCCGGCGCGTCTTTGCAGCTGCTCTGTACGGATAGGTATGGATGGACCTTAAGGTACTAAGGTATACTGGAGGTAAGGTGGTATGTAGAAGCGCGTGCCCTGGAAGGTCAGGTAGGTATGTACAGTGGAGTGGTACCTAAAGTGCTAAGACAAGCCTGGACTGGAGGTGTCTGAGGCGGTGCGGGAAGCCAAGGTGCGATTTGCCAGCGACCACTCGATTTAGTGCAGCTTTGGGCCCGGGCGTGTCTTGGGGTCCTTCATTCGGCGGTGCCTTACTACGTAGTGCATGTAGTGCTAGCGCTGGTGCTGTTTGAAGCGATTTGGAGGTGAGAGGTTCCTGTTCCTGGGCAGGGAATGGAAGCTTAGGTAACGGAAGTATATTTCTTCGCCGGCTTGGGGATGGAGAACTGAAGAAGAGCTTGGGTGCTGCTGTTGCTGTCGCTGCTGCTGCTGGCGGCCATGGGTGCTTGCTTGGGTGCAACGGGTGCTTGGGCAGACCGGCAGGATGCAGCTGGTCTGTGCGCTACGTGGCGGACGACGTGGGGACGTGCCACTGGTGGTCTTTCCTCCCCGCCCACACTGCTCCCACACGTACCAATTTTGGTTCATTACCTAATCATCCAGCATCTACTCCGTACCTTCCCCAGCAATCAAGCTGCTTGCAGAATCGGGTTCGTGCATACCTTACGGAGTACCGCGTACCTTACACAGCATATTCAATTTCCTGACGTAAGCAAGATCCCCAAATGCCTGTTTTGAGACCCCAGAGTCTGAGACAGCCTGACAGAGAGAAAGAGAGGCTGTCGCCTGCAACAGATCTGCACGCAACCAGTAAACGTCTTCGACGCCTCGCCTTGCATTCCATGACATTGTCAGACTGTATCAACTTGACGATTTCTTGCTGCTCCCAGATCTCACAACGAACCACAAGATCATTCCTCGCATTGGGCCCCTTGCCGACTCGTGTGCAGTGTTCGCATACTTTGACCCAACCGAAAACCTCCAAGTTGTTTGCGATTACACAGACATCCCAGACACACAAGACCTCGCTGCGCTCTAACCCTGCGCCGTTCGCGAATCGGTTGAACCAGCATCTGTACTGTCGAAGCGTGGCAACGTCTTCTAATTCGATATCCTGTTGAAGGAAGCACTCAACCTGGGGAAACCGCCTCCCCTACCGACGCCAGCAACCTTTCAGGGATCCCACGTCGCCCTCATCTACGTCACGGCCCTCTCGCACACCCGTCACCATGTTCTGTTTAAGGAGGTGAGCATCGCGAAGCAATACCCCGACCTATTGTGGTTATCTCTGCTGACAACTCCCTCACAGCTGGCTCCCCCTCCTCTTCATCCCAACCAACGCCTCGCCGGCCTTCATCTTCCTCTTCTTCATCTGCACCTATTTCCTCAACAGGCCCTGCGTCTACTGCAGCTTTCTGCTGTTGATCCTCTTCCTCACCTCGTGCAACTGGTCCGACCGCTGCTTTTTCGACTTTAGCAGTAACTGGTTCCAACCCCGCCCGCCCGCTTCTCTTCCGCTCCCCGAGCTCGATCCGAACACCAGCTTCAACGCCTCCGTGGTGGAAGTCATCAACTCCACAGCCAGCGCCCTTGCCGGAGCCGCGGCAGAAGAACTCGCGCGGCAGAGACAGGAGTGGACGGGGTTGGGCATCGAGTGGTTGCGTAGTCTGCTGGGCCGGAGGGAATGGCGGGTTGACTGCCTAGACATCAACATCCGCTTGTAGGCCATGTCGCCGACAGACTGTGTGAGGGAATGAGTGTTCACGAGTAACGACTGTTTGCGAGGTTGGGAAAAGACGGCACGATAACAAGGCAGGAAGTTGGACACGCGGGATACCACGATGGTCTTTAGGTGCATTCCAGGGCGTTTTTATATTGTACATGGTGCGTGAGGTGCCATGTGGAGTAGAGCACCGAACATATTGGACACTAGTCTTTCGACGGGTTGTTTCTCCCCCTATAGAACAGAACGTTTGTGCTCCGTAGGGTCATGCCTTTAAGCACTGGGTATATAGATGTATTCAATACGATACCGATCGAGCCTCACCCTCGCGTTGTCCGTTCAGCTGCACTTCTCTGCTGAGGGTTGCAATGTCATTGTCGTGAACGATGCAGTGCCACTCGTACCATGGATAAGCTCTCTCCTTCAATGAAACCCGGGTCGTAATGGTGCTCGTTGCTGAGGGGTAGGCATGACGATTGGAAACGGAGCGCATGTTGCAGTGATGTCAAATACGGGACAGGGGTTGTTGACGAGGCAATTGAGCACTCCCTCTGATGGCAAAAGTCAGTTCAATGAGCAGACATGATTCATTCGCTCAAGGAAGCAGAAGCTGATTCAAATTACCGATGTATATTAAGATGTTACGGAGATAACGTTTATACTCGTTTTGCAATGGAGTCTCCACGAGACCGAACCTGAAGTATCTACCCGATCCTGGACAATCCGGTGATCTTTACGCCAATGTGATAAAGATATTGTGAACAAATTGGCCCAGACTCATTGGTATCTTCATGTCTTCAAAAGCGTAAAACCATATGGCAATGACATTAAATACACGATTCTGCTGCTTGTCCTCGGTGATGTTGGAACGAAGTCAGTCGATCCAGTCAAAACCACATGCGAAATAGATGTCAGACCGAGGTATATCCGCGTTGCATTAGCCAGTATAGTGCGCCGTGGGACACGGACAGCGTAATTGAGAGGCTGTTCCACTCGAATAGCGTAGGTACGGCAAGCTGATTGAGTTGGCTCCTGAAGCTAGGAACTCAGGTGAGTTCCGAGGATAGCACATGCTAAGGCATAGCCATCAGATACTTAAGCCAGGGCACGACACAATAGAGCAAGTTCCCGTAATCCATGTTTCGAGAAGTATCTTGGTCTCCTCAGCTGTATGGCTCATTCAAGATCCAGTATCGTGAGTGTACCGTCATGTTTAGGCTATAGGTCGAAAAAAGAGCATAAACGCTTTCCCACATGAACGGGTGTATCAGTGAACAATATCATGCTAAAAGTTTCGGAAACAAACACACACTCTTGAATATTTCTTAACATTGAAATATCATAGAAAAGAAAGTTGGAATGGGTATCGTCGTGTTTTGTAAGATCGAGGAAGGCCATCTCTGGTCCGCGAGGACGATCTGCAAGAGAATTTGACATTGGAAATTTGGAGGCAGTACCGGATTTCCTCTCCGTGCAGTCAATGACACTTATCAATATTGAAAAGATCCTTTCAAGGCCAAGATCAAGACCATGTCTGAAGTTTAGTATCAACCTCTCCATCGTATTATGTCGATATTTTTCATGGAAAGATACACTTCAGTATTTCTAAGTTCTTTAGGACCCAACGTGCGTTACAGATTCCGCGAAGATTCCCGCGGCATACAATCCAATAGCTTATTTGTTATTCCTCTTCGATACCTGTTACCTCAAAAGACGGAAAACTAGACTCGTTCAGGGACCTCTGTTTCTGCGCCGTAAGGTCAGGTTGAGTGCGAATCAACACGTTGTGCGAAAAATTGAAAGGCTCTGTAGAACTCTCCAAGTTCCTGTAGTCGCAGGCAGGACATATCAAGGCCGGCATATCTAAAGACAATGAACATCTTATACCATGGTCGGCCTTTTTCTCATCCAGGTAGTTGACGGCAGCAAGAACAATCCATGTTTTTTATGGTTTTGCGGGATTTCAGCAGGCCTTCTCATTCAACACCAGCAGGGGATCCTACTACTAGACTGGGGAATTCTTACTTGAGCTACGCGGTTTACGTCTACGGATGAGCGGCAACTGCCGTTCACCTACCTTTGTCACGGATGAAAGTGCCGAGCAGACAACATGGGGAACCACGTGCGAATACTTGGCCGTTTGCAACCAAGCCTCGCAAATATTTGACGTAATCATCACTTGAGGATGAACCTCTCTCTACAGCATACGATGGCCTACGAAGGTCTGAAGAACGCCTTCCAGCTGTTATAACTGAAAGTAGAGGTGCTAACGGCATCAATTATGGCGCCTTCAGTGAGCCTCGATCGAGGCTTCACCAAACAAGCTTCACGCTGACGTGAACGGCTGACTATGTGGCAGTGCCTGCCCAGTAACCGAAGACTACTTCAATGAATCCAGCTTGTCTAGGCATTCACCGTTGTAGAGCCAAGCCGGCAGTCGATTACGGGCGGCGTGGTGTCAGCGTCATGTGCCGTATCCGTACGGGTTTTGGGGGCCAGGAATAGACTTTGGACAAGCATAATCGCCAGTCCCGAGGTTTGGTATCCCGAACCGGAAGCACTGACGAGTTCTCGAATAAAGTTTACCACATTTCCGGGTCAGGGAACGAGGCCCGATCGACCGGCTGTCTTGGGAACGGGCAAAACGGGGTCCATCATGGATCAGGAGGCCGGAGTAGCTTGCGCGGTCGCCGTAAGAGGCGCGGAAGGCCGGTAGAGCGGGGCGGAACTGGATGCTTTCGTCGCGGGGGCGGTGCCGCCGACGAGTCCCGGGACTCAGCCCTGCCCACATTACGGCGCACACGTCAACGGCAACACCGGGTAATTAATATCGATCATGGTGATGTGCAAGACTGCATCGGGTTGTGGCGTGAGCCCTATGGTTGGGTGGATGCTTGGCGTCAGCTTTTCGCCATTGCTGCCCAGGTTGTGTGTCGTGTGAGCGACCACCCGTTTGAAGAGAATGAATTTTTAGTCTTTTTTGTCAGTTGATGATAATCCAGGCTGCCCCTTGGACGATGGACCCCGGCCAAAAGCCTTTCACTGACCCTCGCCCTCTTGCTATGATGCTTATCTGCATTAAAGGCGAACCTTGCTTGCATGAGCAGTGGGGCGGATGCGATGAGTGCAAAGATAGAGGCGCAGACGTATTCGCACGCATACGCAGAGTCTCTCCACTTTGAACAATGTCCAGGCCTCCAGGATCTATTCGTAGCTCGACGCGCCTGGGGCCTGAGACCAAGTCCAAAGTCCTGGTGAGTGGAATAAACGGTTGATGAAGAGCATTCTCCAGTCGCGGCGGGAATAGTAACAATATGGGCGAGAACGTCTCGAAGGATTCCGTCAGTTTGATTCAGGCATTCCTTCTCTTCGCCCGACGGTTGGAAGACTGAGACAATTCGAGGGCGTGTGTTCAGTCGGGAGCACCGGCAAACGGCCAAGACAACGCCAATTCTCCCACCACCAACCATAACGCTTTGCGAGATCCCCAGCCTTTTCTTGTCTGGATTCTGGAGAGTGACAGGGTCATCTTGCTGACGCCGAGGAGAGAGGGACTGTACCAAAGCATCACTGCATCGCTATCTGCAATCTGATTTCGTATAAGGATGAGCATGGTAATCCGTACCAAGACTGTAGTGTGTTTGGTCGTGGTTTGTTGTTGGTCTTGTTTGGCCGGTTCGGCGCCGAGGCATGCAGCCACAATTGAGTGCAGACACGAGTGCGGACATCGGATTGCTTCCTCATTTCACCATGATTGCCGCCTCCCTTCCTGCTACCTGGTCTAAGTTCTGAGCGATGCTTCCCAGGCTGAAAGCCACAGCTGTCTCCCGACTGCAAGTTGTTGTCGCCCTCGGCACAGGATGCCGGTTGTCGACGCCAACCACGCGGCCAGTGACGAGTTGCCATAGTTGACAGGAGAAACCTGAAACCGGGGGGCCACGAAAGCTTCTGTTGCTAGCCGCCAAACTTGTGTTGACTAGCGACAACTCCTTGAACGTGCCGTGAGCCGTCAGAAGAGAAAGGGTCGGTCACCGTTGGTAACACAGCTCTGGGTCCAACCAGCAACGACATCGGACCAGGGAGGGCGGGGAGGGAAACGGACGATGGGCGGAGCGGAAGTGATTGAGCCCCAAACAGCGGAAGCATGCGCCACGGCGTACAGTACCATGCCAGCTGTATGGAGGATGGTATCTGTAGATTCGTAAGGTAGTCCTGGTGCTGAATTATGCATCTAAAAAGAATAATCAATGGGCAGAAAAAGAAAAAGGAACAGCGGCACCTGGTTCGACTGGGAACAAAAGTTGCAGACAGCCGTTGTCGCCAAAAGGGAGAAGTGGCAGGGGTATCTTGCAGGGCCACGCGTCGCTGTGGGGCCACCGGCGCCAAGTGCCAATTGGAGCACACTGAGGTCTGAGGATAGTTGACCAGCCGAGACTGAGAGGCGTGAGGACTGAAAGAAGACGTGCGAGTTGAGGGCGTGAGTCTGTCTGTCAGAGCGGAACGGTAAAAATGGAAAGGTGAGGTTGCTGGTGCCGGGACGTTTCTCTTCTGGAAGGGGAAAGGGGTCTCTCTTTGGGCCCTGAATACTTCAATTTTCAGCCATGCCACTGGCCTCTGTGCACAATCTGGTTGGATATCGTTTGATCGACCTGGTGGGTTCGGACGGACGACTCGAGTCGTTCATCGTGTCTTTCGGTGCCATTCGTGTCAGTTTGGGACGTTTATACTCCATAACAGACGTTGCGCTGAGGCAGAGCCGCTGATCGCCATACGCGGAGCGGATTGATCCTGGATATGCGCCTGGCAGCCGGGGCGAGGGGTGTCGAATTAAAAATAAATGCTGACTGCAAGTCGTTGAGCGCTGAATGAGGCTGTTGGTTTGTTGGATCTTCGGCTGTAGTCTTGAGCCTTGAATTCTGATCGAAAACCGCAGTGGTTGTTCCCATAGTATCCCGTACGTACGCGATACGGAGTACGGTCTGGTCGAATCCTGTATGCCAAGTAGCGGAACGGGATTCACTGTGTTGCCGGCGCGCATATGGCCAAAAGGCCCAGTGACGGCCAAGGTGAAGCCCCGACGGAGCGGCCTCACGTCATTGGACGGGGAGGGGGAAGCTGAACGGCGCCAAGGGGGCGGGCGCGTTGAGACACGAGAAGTTGACAGTGAGACTCTCAAGGAACCAAAGCCGCGCCAATCTGCCCATGTAAGCCATGGTGCGCGGGTAGGAAATGGGGTCGTGCCGTGTGTGCCTGGGTATGTACAGTACCTACGGGTCCATAGGTAGCACCTTAGATACGGAGTACGGCGCTCAGTTTTGTCCCAAGTTGTTTGATCCGATGCCAATTAAGGTAAAGTAAGGTAGGCCATGTGTGTCCGTGGCCACTGACCGTCGGGCGCAGCAGTGGATGGGATGACCTTGGCTGCTTTCAATTGTTTGAAGCCTCGAAGGCAAATATGCAGATTTCGGGGGAATCGACATCGGATGAAGGATGACTGCCTGAGAATGTCTGATGGGAATCAGTGGGTGTTGGTAATCGTCAATGGGCACGCGACACTTCCATGAGTGACTTGGCCCGGGGCTTGCTTCATTCGCTGTGTACGCAGTACCTAGTATGTACTAAATCGCCCCGTCATCGATATCTCGGTCCCGCGACCGAGAAATTGGTGATTTGGGGCATCATGGAAGGAACCGCCCAGAATCTGGATGTGTGCCCACGGGCAGGAGCTACATTGAAAATTGGGAAGTAGTAGACAGGGGCACCTTCTATCTGAATGGGTCTATGGCCCGGGAAGGGGGGGGGGGGGGGGGGTTTGGGGAGGTTCCATTGTGACGTTGGCAGCTCCGATAAGGTAGGATCACAGTTCCCATAGTCAGGTGCTCTCTTGCCGTTTCGGCCAAACGGCGATGGCCCGGTCCCCTCCACCTCGGCATTCGCTTACACTGTAAACGAATTCGCCTAGGTACATTTCCTTTTCTTACATTTTCGTTCGTGGTCCTCTTCACTCCTCGTGAGATGACTTGAGATGACTGCAATTGACTTTGCGGCTGACTGACTGCCACTTCGGACTATGTTGCTGATATCAGATCGTCAAGACAACCTATGCCAGAGTGGTTGTTAGTTACTACGAGTTAACCGGCCCGTCGGCACACTCGGCACTAAGCCTAGCACCGAGCAAACGGCGGTGCATACAATGTGACAGCCAAGGGCGATACCTATCGAATGACTGAGTACCTTACTCTCCCCTAAGAAGACTCAAGAGAGCAAGGCAGATATCGGCTAGTCGACTATGTCCCCTTAGCTCCACGCAAGTGGCACCGGCGCTGACCTTGACGCTGGAGCCACCCCCAAATTGTGCCAAGCCCGTTAGCGGCTTATGCGGCGACTGGCAACCTGTCTGGGAAGTCTGGGACCACATGCCTGCACCTGGAAGTTGCAAGTTGCAAAGACGGCGAGGACCGTCACCAAGGAAGGAGAAGAAGCACGAGAGCAGAAAGTGAGCAACAGCAGGAGCACACGACACCTGATGGAAGGGTGTAAGGTGGTACCCCGTACCTACCTCACCTAAGGTACCTAATGCCATAAGGTACCTCACTCCGTAATGTACCTTACCCAAAGGCCCAATGGCAGGACCACCGTCTCCACCCCTGCCGTTCCGAGCTTTGGAGAGAGTCAGAGGGGCAAGTGCCAAGTGCAAGTGCCAAGTGCAAGTGCAAGTGCAAGTGCAAGTGCAAGTGCAACTGCGCAACCGCAACGCAACTGCCAACTGCAGATTCTGATATTCCGCCCACGCTCACGCTCCAATGTCGTCTCCTTTCTCTCACCCCTGCTACCTTGACCCCCGTCTTTCCCGGACCACACCCACCGGGTCCCATTTTGCTCAAGCTTCTTTTTTGAGATTGTTCCCTACGGCGGAACGCTCCTCTCCTCCTCGAACCCTCGCCAGTCTGTGTTGATTTTTGTGTTTTTAATTAACCTTTACTGGATCCCAATGGGCCCTTGTCTATCCGTACGGTCTGGCTACGAATACACTCGCGGCATGAGCAGGCGCAGCAGTGTCTAGTACCACCGTAGGACGCGGCTTGTCACCCGCTCCCGGTCACCGGCGACAGCCCGGGCCCTGGCCGCCCTGCCTCCATCAACTCCTTTCGACGCGGGATTACGTATGCCGCTCAAACATGGCGCATACGCGCAAATCCGCCAGTCTCAGTCTCTTTCCGACTCTCTCGCAAAGGAATGTGGGTGTCTGCTTTTTTTATTTTTATTTTTTACCACCATCGTACGTACGCTCTCTACGTAGTACCTAGTAGCTATCCATGGCCCATACCCCGTACGGGTACCTTACTACTACTACTACTACCGTTATTTGCGACCCAGGCGGCTTAGACAAGTCCCCTGTGATATCACCTTTCGTTGTTGTTCTTGTTTCCTTGGCACTGTGGAATACTCAACAAAAAGGAACAGTCAAATGCGAGAAAGGAGGCCCCTCGGAAACACTGGAGCCTGTAGCAGCATTATCATCTTGGCAAAGAAACCGAAAGCTGCAAGAAAGAAAACCCTCCAAAAAATCCAGTTCCGTAGGTGCTCCATGGTCTGCGTGGGGATTCTTTGCCATGGCGGGACTCGGGATGCTGCACTAATACCATGACCGGGATCACCACACACCCTCCACAAGCCCACTCCCACACCCTCACACCTCCATCCCTCACTCGTCTCCCGTCACCACACGCCTCTCGGGCTCTCTCTCTCTCTTTCCTCTGGCCCAGTCTCTCATTCACTCACACTCCCATGTATGAATACACGAATCCCACTCCCTCCACCTCCCACACATCCATTCGATGTACTTACATATCACCTCCTCCTGCCCTGCTGCGCATCCCTAATGTCCGCTCCGGTCTTCTTCTCTTACCTCTTATTCCTTGGCATCTGCGTGTTTTGACATCCTTCGGTAACATAGACATAGACCTGACCTCGACATCACGGTCTGAACACCTGCATCAACACATTTCACCATCTCTTCCTCTGCTTCAGAGTTGATCGGTTCCCCTCGCCCGCGGTTCCGCCCTCTGGGACTCGTCTTATATACCGCCATCGCCTGGCCAGCTTCAACAATACCCAAAATTTCGCCCACTCTCTGTTTTTGACCGACTTCAGAAATCGAAAGGATTATTCTACGCTTTCTCTCGTTTATCCCAGTCGCTTGCTATTACTCACCGAACTTGACTTGAGGCAGTCAACAAACGAATTACCTTCATCGGCCCCTCTGGCTCCTGTCATATCCACCTTCACCTCCTTCCTGCCTCGCATCGGCCACCTCCCGAAGACAACTTCTTGGCATTACGAGGCCTCCAGAAAACTCGACAAACAGCAGCATCCCGCCATTTTTTGGAACTTGGGGATTCTTGTTTGCCGTCATTGTTACCGAGTAATCACCCATCATTCTGGATCTCGATATCAAGAATCCCACTCAAGCAACACAACAACGCAATTAGCCAAGATGCGCTTCAACCTTACTTTTCCACTCGCCGTGCTGGGCCTCACATCAACTGTTCTTGCGGCACCTCAAGCAGCCAGAGATGTCAGCCAATCCTCACCACCGGCCATCGAAAAGCGCGAGGACACCAAGTACTTCCACGAGCCCTGCTGTGGCGAAGAGCTTGGCCACTACGATATCCGTTATTTCAAGCAAGCTGTGGGCTACGACGAGCACCGTGTTGTTCTCCGCAACCTCGTCCGCTCCTATCTGACTATTACCAAGAAGCTCAAGGTTGAGACATGGCTCGCCCACGGCACGCTTCTGGGTTGGTGGTGGAACGGCAAGATCATGCCCTGGGATTACGACCTCGATGTTCAGGTCTCGACGGCGACTCTGTACTGGATGGGCCAGAACCTGAACCGCACCGAGCACGACTTCGACTGGACCGACACGGATGGCAACGCCAGAAAGGAACGCTACCTGCTCGACGTCAACCCCCACGGCACTGACAAGGACCGCGGCGACGGCCAGAACATCATTGACGCCCGCTGGATCAACATGGCCAACGGTGCCTTTATCGATATTACTGGCCTCGCCGAGCGCGACCCCTCCGGAATGCCTGGTGTCTGGAGTTGTAAGAACTACCACCGCTACCGCACCACCGACCTTTTCCCCATGCGCGAGACCGAGTTCGAGGGTGTCCCCGCCACCATTCCCTACAGCTTTGAGCGCATTCTTTCCGAAGAGTACGGTACCAAAAGCTTGGTGACCACCGAATGGCAAGGGTAAGTTTAGAGATCTGCGTTGGGATCCATGCTTTTTGTTACCCCCAAATAAGCTTTGATCCTGGTGGCGGAATTCCGACTCTTATTTTCACGACTAACACGATATGCAGACACAAGTGGGAACCGGAGCAAAAGGAGTGGCTCAAGACACAGCAATAGCTGAAGGCTGTTTGCTTTCACTGATTGCAGAATCTGCATGACTGGAACGTGGATCAGTTCAAGCGATGGCTTTTCCAAGCCGCAACACGGCTTTTTCTTCTTTTTGTTCCGTTTTGAAGCAGAAAAACATGGGCATTTGGGCGATAGCAATTGGCGTCGCCGTACGCCTACATGCATTGGCGGCGTTTCCGGACATGGCATAGGCATGACATCAAGGCGTTCTAGGAAAGGGATATCATACCGGGAGGACACTCGGACGAGGTCTCTCTCTTTTTTTCTTTTCTTTTCACAGCATTCATGGGGGAGGCGGCAATTTGTACGAGTAACAGCATGGCTCACCTGTTGGGTAGAAAGATATCACTACCTTATATGACCCGTCGCATTGAGGGTTTAGATGGTCATGCAAAATAGCATGATGCGAAACTACAATGCGAGCACCTATTTGGGCACCCACCAATCGTTTTGAGAGCGGATATTCATCGTGATTGAGTTGACTAACTACTCCGTGACCAGCGAGGTCAGTTGATGTCCCATGCCCAAGCCACCGCAACGCCTGCGCAATGCTAAATCCAGAAAGCAAAGTAACAGTAACACCAAACGAACGCTTCAATGTTGCTCCGAGTACCATGCAGAACCTCTACGACGACGGGCCAGAGTCAGGCTTTCCTCCGTCCCTCCTCTCCATGTTCATTTTTTTAGCTCTTTCCTCTGCAGCCTTGGCCAGGATCTCTCGTCGGCTCAAGCCAGCGTTGCCACCACCGCTTCCTCCCACGACGAAATCACCACCTTCCCAACCACCGTGGTCCTCGACGTCCTCTTCCTCGTCTTGTCCCGGCGCATAGTACGAAGACCCCTCTCCGACCGTGTGTCCGCCATGTTTCCAGTCCGCCGCGTCGACTTCGCGCTCGATCTGATGGCACAAGTCCCAAAAGTTGCGGTCATGGTCGCTGTGTACGTTATGCGCCAGCTCATGGCACAACGTCTTGCGAATGGTCTTGTAATCTCTGTAGCCGTCGTGCGCATCCGTCCTCAGCCGCAATTCGATCGCTTCTCCATTATTGCGGTTCAGGCCGAGGAGTCGAGTCGTCCCCTCGTGGTTGGACTGCGTGTTGGACAGGGGCTCCATCTCCGTCAAGAGGCCGACGCTGAACTTGTGCTTGCGCATGGAGGCGCGGATGCCCGGATCCTCTTTCAGCTTCTCGAGAAGCGCCAGAGATCTCTCTGGACGCGGGAGGCCTGCTAGCGGCCGGACGGAGAGGAAAGTATAGGTGCTGTCCGCCTGTGCGCGGCCCTGGTCTCGCCTCCTCGAGGGCCGATTCTGTCTGCGGGCGGCGCTGCGGGCAGCGTTTCGTTTCGCGGCGAACTCGGATGCGGCTTGGAGGGAGGCGACCTCCTTGGCCTCGACGCCCATGAGCATGATCTTTTTGTTTTGTAGGTCGACGAGGGACATGTCGGGGTCTTTGAAGGGGGGTTTGAGGAGGCCGAGCTTCGGAACGATGAACTTCTGATTCGAGGCGGGGATCAAGAGGGTGTCTTCGACATCTTCAGAGAGGTGGGTGATTGTTCCATCCGGAGGGAATTTAAAGGTTTGTGGTGTGTTGCGGTGGGTGAGCGTTATGGTGATGGCTTCATCGGCGGAGTCGTCGTAGTCGGACTCGCAAGAGTGTGCTTCGGCCATGATGGTGGGGGTTTGAATTGGTGATCGTAGTCGGGTGTAGTGTATCAATAAAACTTGGTATTTTGCTAGATATTTGCAGGGTTGCAAGGAGTGCGCCAAGTTGTGCGTCTATATACAGAGGTGGGTGGCACTCATGGAAATGTTGGGAATCACAACGAGTGCGGGCTGAGGCGCAGATGGCCACCCCGTGATGGGACTCGCGGAGGTTTGTCATTCAGGCAGCTTTGTAATACGTCACATCTTGGCGCACCTGGGAACTCCCCGACCTCCGTCGCGTTCGGGGCAGCGGCCTGGACTTGAAAGTGGAGTCCGCGATTCCCGTAGCGCAGATTTGGGGATCCCGCTCCGATTACCTTACCTAAGCCTATGAGAACCCGTTTCTACATGGATGATTACCTCAGCTTCTCACTCCGAGTCGAGGTGCTGCACCTTAGGTTCCATCTTTCCATGCCGAAGGACCCCACAGCAGGTAGGTGCCTTAGCCTCCAGGAACGAAAGAGCGCAAAGTGTCTCATCTTCATTGCGTGCCTTACCTAAGCCCTGCCGGAAGTGTCTCGTATTAGGTAAGGCGGACAACAGCTCCCGTCGCCGCTGGCCAGTCACTGTAAGGTTTGGTACGAAGCACTGCGTAAGGTACCTGAGTGTTTAGTTGTGTGGCTCGAGTGTTCGGTTCCAGCTTCCAATGAGCTTGCAATCGCGTTCGTGTCCTTTCAACCCTCCTGGAAACCCAAAAAAGCTGCCAGTTGTGCTAAACGCAGTCTCGAAGCTCCCTCCCCAGCAACCCAAGAATTCCAACGTCACGACGCCAAAACATCGCGGACCCAAACAAAACGGCACGTCACGAAGACGCTCGACGACGACGACGACGAAAACCACCAGCGTGCAAGGCGACCTGCACCCGCCTGATTACAACCATCCGATAAGCTGTGCGCGCGCTGTCACTGGCAGCTCCAAGCTCCCTCCGAGTTGAAGCTCCCTCCCGCCCCAAATCGTCACTCGCGATCCATCGCCTCGCCGCAATCAACCTGTCACGATGCTCAATCTCTTCCGCATTGCCGGTACGTGTCGCCAAAATCCTCGATACTACAACTGTTCGCTCCGGGGACTAACATGATGGGCTTGCAGGGGACTTGTCCCATCTTGCCAGTATCGGCATTCTCCTCCACAAGATGGTGCAGCTGAACGTGAGCTTTTCGATTCCCGCCATGTTGTCACACCCAGGGCCCTGATCTAATTCTTTCTCAGAGCTGTTCTGGTATTTCGTTCAAGTCGCAAGCCCTTTACTTCCTGGTCTACATCACCAGGTACCTTGGTAAGCCTCCATTGCCTTCCCTTCTCTCCGCTTGACCTAAACTAACCAGCGTTTGTTTGCCCCCCTCAGACTTGTTTACGACCTCTAGTCTATGGAACCTCGTTTTCAAGATCCTCTTTATCTCTTCCCAAGGGTACATCGTTTACCTGATGACGACCGCCTACAAGCCAACCAACGACCCCAACCAGGATACCTTCCGCGTCCAGTACCTGCTCGGCGGAGCTGCCGCCCTGGCCATCATCTTCCCCTACTCGTACACCTTCTGGGAGATCTCCTGGACCTTCTCTATCTGGCTCGAGGCCGTTGCCATCTTGCCTCAGCTCTTCATGCTTCAGCGCACTGGCGAGGCCGAGACCATCACCACCCACTACCTATTCGCCCTCGGTATCTACCGTGCCCTGTATATCCCCAACTGGATCTACCGTTACTTCACTGAAGTGAACCACAAGGTCGACTGGATCGCCATTACCGCCGGTATCATCCAGACTATCCTTTACAGTGACTTCTTCTGGATCTACTACACCAAGGTGATGAAGGGCAAGAAGTTCAAGCTGCCCGTTTAAAGTCGTCCTCTCCTACCCACGAGGTTTCGCACGGCTTCCGACCTGGAAACATCCGCCAGGTTGCGGACGCTGCGGAACACAGAGTCATGGGCTGTAACAACAAAAGCTATGAACAAGCGCTGGAGCCAAATGGCGGACCATGACCTTGTTCTTATTTTCGTCCAGTCTCTCAACAAGTATTGGGATGTTCTCAGGCACACAACGCAAAACCAGAAAAAAAGGGTTTGGCCTCAGGTTCAAGGATAGGGAATATCCTCCGCGACGGATGGATGCATGGCTGGCGTTGGGAGATATGGTTAGTTTTTTGCATGGGCGGCCAGACAGGCAGGAATCCAATCCACGCACAGATGGATGTGTTGGTTGAGCTGCTCACAATGTGCCCACAGATCGGCATGATCGAGAACGAACAGAAAGAAGACCGGGACACCCACTGGTATATAGATGGTCAATGTGAAGAACGTTTCCAAATTTCTACAACCCTCACGCTCGCGCTTGCGCAACATGTTTCTCCCCACCCATCCACACTCACCTTACTCAACGCTCTTCACAATCGCAAACACGCAACTCGCGCACGCACTTCTCAGCGGCTATGGCACGCGTTTGGTGACTCGTTCTTTTCGGTTAGTTCGCCGGCTTCCGAAATCTTGTTGCGGTTCTTGGGACGTCGAGTAAAGGTCTGTCCCTGTTGGCTTATAAGTTTTCGTTGCCTTTGCCTAACTTGGAGGGGGAACCAGATCTTGAACAAGGGCAATCTGGTGTGGTGGCAGTCGGCGGACGATTCAAGGTAATGGATGTCGCCATCGGTTCCTTTTGGTTCCCCCGGCCACCCCGACCTTTCGACCTTGACTTGCTCCCGGGTCCGAGTCAAGTGACCCTGGACAGGGATATGCGACACCAAGGAGCCTAAGGATCGACGCTGTTGGAAGACGATCCCTTAATTGTAATTCTTCTCCGCCTGGGAGCCTCAACGGACCAGGGATTCAGTCCAACTTTGGCTCTTGAGACAACACCAAGCTCGGAACGCAGCCGAAGGTTGATGCCGCTGGCGCAACAAACACCTCCCAACTGCAGGCATCAACTTTTCTGTCGTTTCTGTCAGCGTGCTGTTTCCGAATTCACTTGTGAAACCATGCATGCATTACAGCCAACTGGGCTCTGGGCGTCTGACCGAATAAGAAGATGGGACGGTGGCGCGCTAATCTGATCCCCCCCAGTAGGCGGCTGCCACTATCGTGACGAAAGAAGCCGCCGTGTGGCCCCGTCCCTCAACCCTCAACCCTCAACCCTCCTCCCCAGGTTCCTACTCCAATGAAGCCGACTGGATTATCTGGGATGTGATATCGGCGAGGAGACGGGGCCAACGAGTCTCGACCCGCGCCGGCGTTGCCCAGGTAGGCTGAAAGCCGTGGGGCTCTTATTCTTCGATGGTTAGGATGAAGCGGGCTCATGGGCCATAACATGGGCGAGGGCCGCTGACCGGGCCGCCTGAAGCCTGTTCTTCTCTGGTTTGGTCTTTTTCTTGTGTTATTCCTCTCCAGTTCGTTTTGAGTACTCTTGCTGATTATTAGTCTTCTTGTTAATGGTGATTTGAGATTTGCTTCTTTCGTTCGGACTACCTACTACGGATAATATGATTACGGTGGGGAGGAGGGGCGCGTAATTCGACGACAATGAAATCATGGTGAAGGCTTGCCTCCCGCGAATAGTACTGCTATGTGTTCTGGCCTCACTTATGTTGGCGGCAGTCGCGGCGGATGAAGGAAGTGGGCGAAGAGCAAGGTGGGTGAACAACGGAGGAGACCACAGGTCACCGGCGGAACCTCAAAGGAGGAGGAGGAGGGGGGCAGGCCATGATATGGTCGAGGACTTATTGGGCAAGAGGGTGTTGCCGCCGACGGCATCAACAGATGACAACAAGCCGGCCCGCCTTGAAGACCGTGTCGTGTTATCGGTGCCGACACCAGCGGCTCTCTTCGGGCGACAAGCAATCGACAACCCCATTGACGCCATCAACTCGGCATCTCGATCAGCACAGCAGGCCATTGCCTCGGCATCCCAGTCTGCTCGAGAAGCTATCCAACAAGCAAACGACCAAGTGAGACAGGCCGGAGATCGACAGCGGCAGGCGGAGGAGCAGGCGAGGCAGGCCAACGATGCGGCCACCCGGGCCTCGATATCGGCCAACAATGCCGTCGTCCAGGCACAGGCAAGCGCTAAGGAGGGAATACTCAACGCCCAGAACGCGGCCAAGGAGAGTGCGAGCAAGCAGGTTGCGGACAACTTTGCCATGGTTACGGCGAGTGCGCAGACGCAGCTGGCTTCTCAGGTTGCGAGCATACAAGCCAGTGCCAGCGCAAGTGCTGCGCAAGCCATTGCTGTTGCGACACAATCCGCTAGTGCGGCTATATCGAATGCTCAGCAGCAGGCACAGCAGCAAATTCAAGCTGCGAGAGTACGTGGTTCTTTCGTGGTCACGCCGTGGTCACTCCGTGGTTGTGTGTCATTCAAGACTTCTAACCTTTTAACACAGGACGATGCAAATTTACGCGTATCACAAGCACAAGGGGCCGCAGTTTCAGTTACCCAGGCGGCTCTCGCCGTCGTGGGAGCCATCATTGGCTCATCTCTTCTCACCATACTGGGCTTCTACATCTTTACTCGTTACCGGCGTAACAAGCGCAAGGACCAGACGGCGCGGGAGCTCCGTCGTGAAATCAGCTACCCGAAGCAGAATACTCTGATGACGACAAACGCGCTGGCTATAAACAATGGCTACCCGCAAGATGTCAAGCGTCCAATATCACCGACCCGTCCAGAAACAGCACGTACGACGGGGTCATCTGGAGGCATGGGCTACGCAGTCAGTGATTTCGGCGATGGGCAGCCCAACTTTTCTCGACAGACGACTTTTGTAAGCAGTACCGCGCCGCAGATGGGCATGGGTACGATACAGAGGGAACAGTCGGTGTCGAGAAGGCCGGTGCCGCCTTCGCCCAAGAAGCCGCCCTATTCTCTATTCCCGCCAAGGTCTAGGGATGGCACGCCGGCGACGTCGTTGCCTGCCACCCCGGCCCCTGCGCGAGATCGAGAAAAGGAGGCCCCCCCTCCTCTCACGATTAATCCAGGCACAGGCCCACCGCCTGCATCAGTACAAGCACAGGCACAGGGTCCGGCAAACAATGAAAAGCTGGATAGGGTGGACGAGGAAAGCGATGAGTTTGGGGAGGGCACAAAGAACTGGTTGAGACGGACGCAGACCGTGAGTCCGTTTGGGGACCTGGCAGATACCCCGACAAGGGAGAAGGATCCGAATTGGCCATTTGCGAGGTCTAATTCGCCGCCTCCGCCAACAAGATGAGAGCGATGGGCCTAGAGGCACGCGGGGTTGAAAATGGTACAGGAAGGGAGAGCCACCGACGGTGGTTCTCAATTCATCGATTGACAGGTATCAGAAAAGAAACGGAAACTTTCTAATACGCTCAGATTTCCCTGGGCAACTTTCATTATTCCATTGTTCTATTATCTATTCCTCAGGGTCATGATACCCAAACGTTCATATTTTTACTTGAAGTATAATACATGTCGTAGAGTCACTGTAAGGGTATCGACGTATATAAAGAGAACGGTTATCTATTAAAAATAGGAAATAAGTTCGAAGCTCGCTCTAATATAAAGGGTATAAGCGAAGTAGGCCTTAGTAATTATATAACCGAGGTTATATAACGTATAATAAGGCTATAAATAGTTAAAGCTATTATAATATACCCCCCTAAATAAATATATATTTAAAAAAAGCGCGCTTAATTATTTATATTATTATAAAAAGGTTTATTAAAAATAGGAAACTAAATATTAATATATAAGAATCTATTTATAAAAAGAATTATAAAATAAATTAGTCTATATATAAAGTTATAAATAAAGGGTAAATTAGCTATAAATTAACTTCCGTATTCGTTATTATAAGTAATCTTAAGGCTATATTATTAACGGAAAATATAACTAAGAAACGGCCTCTTATTAGCTAAATAATTAACTTATAGGTTAAGGGTAGTAGATATATGAATTTTTTACTACTACCCACAGTACTAACTTTTTTTTCTTTTTTAACTTATATTTATATTATTATTATATATATATACCCTTATTTTTTATTTTTATACCTGCGTTTTTATACGTGCGTATTATTAAAAAAGGATTTTTATTAATAGTATTAAAAACGTATAGGGTATAGAGAACTCTCGCGGTACGGTACTTTAAAAAAACTACTAATACTTATAAAAGTAATATAAGATATTTCTTTTAATTAAGTTAATACGGCCTTAATTAACGGAGTTATAACTAAAAGAAGAGGATAGTATTAATTAAATTAAAAAGGTAAACTTTTTAATCGTCTTATATTATTATATTTAAAAATAAATTATTAAAAAAGCTCTAGTTCGATTTTAAAAAAGTATATATATAATTAAAATAAAAATCCGTACTATTTAACTCCCTATTTCTAATTAGGGCCTTTTTTTTTATATTTTATTCCGATTAGCCCTCTTATAAATACTTATACTTAATTAGCTTTAAAAAAGAATTACTAAGACTAATTACCCTACTTTATTTTAATTATTCCCTAATTTCTTCTTCCCCTAATTTTTAATAAAAAGAAATTATTTTAAATTAATCCTAATTACTATATATAGTTAATTATATTAAGCCTTTTACTTACCCTTCCTCTTTATAACTACTTTTTTTACCTTTTTTACTTTTTTTACTAGCTTTATTTAGTTCTTATCCTATTCCTCTTTAATAATCTCTTAATCCTAACTTTTATTACCCTAGTTCTTCTTAGCTTTTTTTATTAATAATAGTATTTAAAAAGTATAAGTTAGAGTTATATATATAGCTTTTATAATCGGGTCGTTATACTAATTAACTTATTATTTTCTTATACTCTTATTAATATTAGCTTTATCTTTATATATACTATAATACTATAAGAGGTCTTAATAAAACTTAGCTAGTTCTTAATATTAACGTTTATTATTCTTTTATATAACCCGATTATACTTAGAGAGCGTGCGTTTAATAATTTCTTATTTTAACTAAACCCTTAGTACTTTAATTAAAGTCTTTATAATAGGGCTATTCTCGCCCCTAATTAAAGTATTTAAAAGATTATTTTCTTAATTACTTAGACTAATTTTACTAAGAGCCGGACTAAGGTATAATAGTAATTTAAATAATAATATATTTAATAAGGACTATATAACTTAATAAGTCTTAGGGGTATTAATTAAGTATATAAGTTAATTATTAATAATAGTATTTAAACGCTAGTTAATAGCCTTTATTAGTTTAATTACTTATAAAGTCCGAATAGGGTCGCTATTTATTAAAAATCCCTGAGTATTTTTTAGCGTTTTTAAGGATTAAGATAATAAAAATAACTTTTTAAAAATAATAAGCCCTTACTTAAGGCTTTTAATTATTCCCTTTGTTTTTTTAAAATACGTAGGATTAATTAGAGTATAATAGTTATAATTATAGGGGTTATAAATTTTTAAATCCTAGTTAATAAACCCTAAGCTAAGTAAGTAAAAACCGGATTTTTAAAGAGTTAGTACTTTAGGGGCGTCGGTTATAATATAATTAGAGTTATTTAAGTTAGTATAAGGCCTATTTTAAAAGTCCTAATTATATATTACTTCTTTAAAGAACCTACTTAAGGGAGGTCTTATTATATTAAAAAGGTAATTATTATTATATTAGAACTTATAACTAATTTATTAAATCTAAGCTATATAGAGCTTATTATTAAATAGTTTAAAATATTTATAAGTTATTTAATATAAGTTATAAGTTAAGTTAAGTTAGCTATATTAGACCGTATTACGAAACTACTTAAGTATATATAAACTATATTCTTATTTACTTAGTTATTATATTATAAAAATTACGTAGGCGCTTATATTAATTAGTTATTAAATATAAAGAGGTATATTAATTTGATTATAAAAGGCCTTTAGGGCTTAGATATTATTAATAAATATCCTCTTTAAATACTTAAGAGCCTACTTTAGATTATATTAATAAACTATACTATCCTACTAATTAATAATTATTTTTATAAAATAACCTAGATCGTTAGTATAAAAAGAGAAGATTACTAAGTATATTAAAATCCTAATTTTTTATATAATTTCTTAGGTTTAAGGGTTTAGAGTAGGGGTCTTATTTAGTTTAAAAATACTCTCTTATCCCTTTTTAATTATAATTATATTACGTACTAGGGCGAGGTTTTATATTATAACCTTTATTATAAATCTAATTTCGTATTTTTAAATTTAGTTTTTATATAATAAGCGTTTTTAAAAATTATAATAATTAATTAGGACCTCTATTACTTTATAATAATCTTAACTTATCTAAGTTTTTTAGTTTTTTAAACTCTTAAAAGCCTTAGGGCGCTAATTAAAGAAAAGAAGCGCGTTTTTTATACTAAGCTATTTAAAATAGTTAAATTTAAAAAGAGTTAGGATTATCTAAGAGAAGCTAGTTCGATTAAGTACTAAGCTTAGGTAATAATTAATATACGCTTTATATTAGTAGTTCGTATTAAAATTAACGAACTAAGAGTTCTTAGTATCCGTAATAGTTCTAGGGTTAGTTTTATTAAAAATAATATATTTATTTAAATCCTATTTTCTTAGTTAGTATTTAATATCGTTTTTAAGGCCCTTTATTATAATCGGACCCTAAATTTATACTATATCCTTTTTATTATTTAGTTTAAAAAGAGAGATAGGAAGTAAGGAGGTTATTATAAATAGCTAAGTTAGTATTTATATAATAAATTAAAAAGTAAAAATTAGGGAAGGTTTAATTAGTAATAATTATAAAAAAGTAATATTTTAGGTCTAAGAGTATAAGGGAAGGCTAAAAAATATTTAAGTTAAAAACGGTTATTTAATAATAATAATAGTAATTAAGGAGGGAAGAAAGAAAAGTTAAGTAGCTAAGTAAAAGGCTACCTTTTTATATTAATTATAAAATAGCTTTTATTAATTAAAAAAGAAGGTGCTAAATTATGAATAATAAAAAGGCCCTGATCCGTAATTTACTCTTTTTTTTTTTATATAATAACTATAATTTAATATTAATTAGTTAAGAGGCTTATAATACTTTCCTCTTTAATACCTTAGGTCTAAGGGGGGTATATAGAGGCCCTCCCCCGATCCCTCTATTCTTTTTTATTTCTTTCCTTAAATAATAACTTCTTAATTATAATTATCCCTTTTTACTTAGTCTTTTTTCTTTTTTTAATAATATAATCTACTTACTTATTATATTTAATACTTCGGCTATTAATAACATATATTAAATTATTAAAACTACTTATTATAATATCCGGCCTTAGTAATATTTTTCTTTTACTCTTAAAAAGGCTTATTTTTAAAAAACTTAGGGCTATAAGTTCTAAGAAGTTAATAAAAAGTAAACTATAATAAGCGCTACTTTATTTAATCTTTTTAATCTTAGTCCTAATTTAACGTTCTTCCTTTTTAAATCTTTAAAATTACTAATTAGTTAACTTTTCTTAGATTAGTTAAAAAACTTTATATTAAATTTTATATTATAAATCCTTAGTTTAGTAAATATACTAAAGGATAAATGGCTTAGAAGTTTTAATAATTAATTATAAATTAAAATATTATTAAAAAGTATATTAGTAAACTAAGTATTATAAGTAAATCGTTTTTATAGAGTTATTAGGTTTTTATTAGTTACGATTACGCTAGCTACTTCGGCCCTCTATTTTAATAATTAAATAAACGAACCCCTATTATTAATTCTTTACTTATTTAAGCTTATAGTATTTAGAATACTATACTTTATAATTATTACGCACAGTCCTTTTAAAAATATATTAGTTCTAATACTAAGGAGCTAATTAAAAGGATAGTCCCTTATTTTAAATACGTTTTTTTACTAAATTACTTTAATAATTAATATAATAATTATATATATTTTAAAAACAAAAAATACTATTTTAAAAAGAGCTAAGGTTAGTAAGATATTAAAAAGTCCGGGGCTAATCCTAAATAAGGTTATTATTATTATTATATAATAAGTAGTAATAAGGTAGTATTTTTAATCCTAGTTAATATTAAGAGAGTTAAAACTTTAGTTTATATAATTTTTAATTAAATCGAAGTTACTAAGGCCGAGGAGGATAAGTATAATTCCGTTTTTAAAAATACCCCTTTAACGTACCTTATTAAGGATTATATATTTATAATTTATAAAAGTTATTAGCGTTTAGAAATAAAATAAATAAAATAAGAGGCTATGTAGGCTAAGTTAAATTCTAAGCGGGCTTAATTAAATAGGGAACTAAACTTAGATATTTAAGGGGAGGGGTAAGGTTTTTTAATATAATTATATAGTTAGTAAGTAGGGTCGTTGGGTTTTTAATTATAATAGCTAAAAAATAATTCTTCTCTTTTTATTATCCCCTTATATTTTTATTTTAAATCTAAGTAAAAAGATAACTAGAGAATTAATAAGATTTAGTAATACTTTTATAAAATAAATATTTAATAAATAAAAATTCGTAGCTTATACTAAGGATTAGTAGTAGTAAGGGGTAATTTACTTTTTTTAAGAGGCTTTTATTTATAATTAAGTTTATTTAATAAGTAACTAAGTATCCTCGTCCTTAGAGTTTATTATATTATTATTATAGTTAAGAAGTAGGATTATAGCGTTAATTATATTATTTTATAAGAATAAAAAGTTAGCTAAGTTAGAAATAAAGTTATTATAAAAATTAGCCTTATTAAGTAATAAGTAGAGGCCTTTTAAAAACTTTAAGAACTTTTTAAATTAATTATTAATATAAGTAGCCCCTATAATTAAGTTATTAATAAGCGTTTTTAGTTAATATAACGATCTATTTAGAGTAGCTAAGTAAATATAAAAAAGTCCTTATTAATAATAATTAAGTTTTTTAAAAATTAATATATTAATCTTTTATTAAATATTAAAAATAAGAACTAAATTACTAAGCTATAACTTTATTAATTAAAGGGAGTACGAAGAGTTAAATTAGTTATAGATTTAAGTTCGGTATTAAGCGACTTTATTAACTATAGCTTCTTAATTATTTATTAAGAAAATAAAAGCTCGTAATTAGGTTTAGACTTCTTAATTTATTATATATATATTTTCTTAATTAAGTACTTTTTAAATTACCGTTCTTTTTTTAATTAAGGTTATTATATAACGATTATAAATAAAATAAAATAGTATATAACTTAATAATACTTTAATAGTTATTTTATTTATAAAAAGGGCTATAATAAGCATAGGCCTAATATTTTTCTTTTTTTAATTTAACTAAATACGAAGTATATATATAATAAGTTAGTAACCTTTTTTAAAGAGCCCGTTAGTACGAGGGTTATAAACTAATATAACCTTTTATTAAGTATTATATCGTTAATTAAGCTAAGTAATAGTGCTTATATTTTCTCGTCCCTTATTAATAATTAAAATACTATAAATCTTATAATAATAAATAATATTTTTTTAAATAAACTTTATAATATTTTTTAATATAGCGTTCGTTATAATCCGTACTTTTAAATACTTTATAAACTTATAACGCGCCTTAATAACTTTTTATTTATTTATATACTAAACGTTTAAATAGATCTAAAAAAAAAGCTCGTAAATTAAAACTATAAATATATAAAGGTTATTAAAGCGTTATAATCTAGCTTTTTAATAAGCCTCGTAAGTTATAATTAGCTCCTAGGCCTAAGTATATATCCCTAGCTAATAATATTATTTTATAAAATAAAAATAAATAGCCTCTCGTCCCTTATACCCGGACTTATTATATACTTTATTAATTAGGTTTACTTAGCGGCGCTTATTATTAATTATTTAAGTAAGTTAAGGATAGGTCTTTGTCCCTTATTAAAATAGAAGTTTATTTTATATAATAAATCGTATTACTATTTACTTAAAACGTCTAAATTAATTAAAGAGTATACTAGCTAATCTCTTTAAAATAAAAAGAAAATAAGTAATTTACTTCGAGAGATCTAATTATTATTCATTCGGCACTAGTAAATCGGCTAGAATATTTATTTCCTATATCTAATTAATAATAGTATTACTATAGCTATATATTATAATAAAAAAGTTCTTTATAACTCGTATTCGTAAGATTCGTACGTTAATAAAGTCCTTAATATCCTTATTAAGCTCTATTTTAACTAGGTTAGATTAACTAGAGGGTTTTTTTAAAAAGCTATCTACTATAATATTCTTCTTCCTATTAATATACTTAATTTTAAAATTAAAAAGTTTAATCTAAGAGAGCTAGCGCGTTATTATTACTAATAATAAGTTATTTATAGTACTATTAATTTAAGTAACTAAGACCTAGGTATTAGTTTTTAATAAAAAGTTAATCCTAAATAAATAATTACGAAAATACTTTAGGCTTATTAAAACGCCTCGCATTTCGAGCTTATTAAAGTTATAATTAAGCTTTAGTTTATACTATATCCCGCTCTTATATTAAGTAATAATACGCTTATTATTAATAATTTAACTAAGTATACTACCCTATTTTTTAATATTAGTATTTATTATAAAAATAATCCGTCTAACTTCGGTATTATAGTTTAATAAAACTAAAATAGGGGTTATAATAATTGCCTCTTTAAGCGTTTTTATAACCTTAATCTATAATACTCCTTATTTAAAAAATTAGTTCTTATTAAGTAGGGAGTATAACGGGGCTATTATAAAAAAAAATTACTTAATTTAATAGTAATAAAAAGTAATAATACTAAAAAATAATTTAATTTCTAAGATATTTAAGTATTTTATTTATTCGAGGATTTTAAGGACTTTAGCTTAATTAAGCTATTTCCCTTCTATTTTATAAAAATAGCTTATAATAATTATAAATAACTAGTACTATTATAACTTCGCTCCGGAAAAAGTATAGCTAGCTAGCTTAATATTAACTAAGACCTAATTAATATTTTAAAAATATTTATAAACGAATTACTAAATCCTAGGATAGTTAGTTAAGTACTTATTATTATAATAAAATTACGGGCCTTTAATTATAATATTATTAATAAAAGTACTATAGTATTTTAGAATTAAGTTATAAAGAATACGGGTTATAATCCGATAGAACTAAGCTATTAAATTTATTACTCCTTATAAGAGGGTATAGTATTTATATAGCCTAAGTAGAGTTAAGAAGGTTATTAGATTATAGCTCTTTTTATTTAAAAAGATCTAATTATAATTAAAAAAGAAATTTAAAAAGGAAATAAACTAATTTATAATAAATTCCTTTAAGAACTCGTTAGCGTTAAGTAATTATTAAGTATTTTAAAAGGTAACGGCGTTAACTTTTATTACTAAGTTAATTAACTAAAGACTACTATCTTTCTTTATTATTAAGAACTAGGGGTTCTAATATATAGTATAACTTTCCTTAATAATACCTTAAGTAATACGTTCTTAGATTACTTTAAAAGCTTTTAGTAATAAAGCTTTTAAAATAAGGATACCCTTTGCTTATTAAGTTTTATAAAATATAGTTTTAATTAATTATAGTAGTATAATTATAGGATCGAGACGGCTATATTTAAAAAAGTCCTATACTAATATTTTTTTTTAATTAAAGAGTATTTACTTAAGGAGATCTTATTTACGAAGTAAAAAATAGTTATAATTTTTAAAAATAGCTTAGAGTTGATTATTTATTAATTTAGAGCTTAGTTTTATATTAAAAAACTTAGGTATAATAATATCCCTATAGGGGCCTAATTAGTCTTATAGCTTATTTTTAATCTCCTCGAGCTTTTTAAGCTTTTAATAAAAATCGCTATTAAATATCGATTTATTAAAGGGCATATCGTTAACTAGTTAGACTTTTTAATTCTTTTTCTTATATATCGTATTAGTTTTAGTAACATAGAGAATTTTATAAAAGGCTTTTTTAGCCGCCTTATATAATTTTAATACCTTTTATCCTAACTTCTTAATCCGTTATTTAATATATAATTCTTTTTATTAAAAAGTAAGTATTCTTATTAAGAGATATAAATTATTTAAGTTAGTTAATCCGTTTAATATACCTCTAGCCTTACCCCGAGTAGTTACTATTACTTTCTTAATTTATATAATCTAAGGCTAGATCGTATAGAGCGTAATTATAATTATAATTTAATTAGCTTAGTTTTAGTTTAAAACTATTATAATACGCTCGTTTTCTTTTAGTTTAGATTTTAAATAAGGGTTATTAGAACTAGTAGTATTCTTAATTATACTATTAATATTTAGTTTTCTAATTTAAAAACTTCCTCTACGTACTACTTAAGCTAGGATAAGATATTTTTTACGTCTTAAAAACTGTTCGTTTTAATTATTCTTATTAGGATTCTTAGCCTCGCGTCCTCGGTATAAATTAAAATAGTAATTATTAACTTATTATATTTAAAAAATAGCTTAGTATTTTATATAAATAAAAGACTTAGTAATAATAAATCAGAGGTCTCTCGCTCGTCCTTAATAAAAAAATAAGTAATTATTTTAAACTTACTAATCTATATATCCATAAAATAAAAACTATTAAAAGTTATTTAGCTAGTTAGATCGTATTTAAATATCTATATTTAAAGCTTCGTTATTATATAAGAAATACTAGTTTTTTTAACGTATTATTTTAAAAAAATATTAACTTACGCCCCGGTATTTAGGATTATAATAATTATTAAACCCTTATTATCCTAATTTATACTAAATATCTAGATTTTTAATTATAAGTAGGCGTTTAAGATTATAAAAGTTAGAATTTTAAAAGTTAGGTTAATACCTCTAACTTTACTAATCTTAACTATATAGCTTAGTTTTAAAAAAAGGTTTTTATTATATTTATTAAGGAGATCTTTAATATTTTTTTACTATTATCCGTTCTTTACTAAGTTAGCTAAGGACTTCGGAGCTTTTAATAAGATTTTATTAATATTAAAATACCCTTAATTATATATTAAAATTACTATTACCGTAGTATATTTTAGTATAATTTTTTATAAAAGGTTTATAAGAAATAAGATTAGAGCTTCGAGCCTCTTTTTTATTAATTTTTTAGCCTTAGCCTTAAGATTAAAGTTATAGGGCTAATTTATAGTTATTATTTTCTAAATTTTATAAAGAAGAGGCTCTTAGGTTCCTTAAGTACTAGTATTAGGGGTATTAATTAGAACTTTAATAAGCTAGGGCCTAGAGGTAAATCTAAGAGTTACTATCACGGCAGTGGGCATTAGGGCCCTATGGGCCCCATAGCTTAGCCTTAGGCTGCGAGGCTAAGCTCCTAGTAGTTACGTAACGAGCTAAACCGCTAGGCCCAAAGGGCTAGCTTACTAACTTCTGCCTATTATTTTATTTTTTCCCTCTTTATATTAAGTCTTTAATTAATTAGGCTAATATAATAGCATTTTAACTTACCTTAAGTTTCTTTTTATAATACTACTTAACGTTACTTAATTAACTATTCTTTAGAAATAGAACGATAATATCTTAATTAATTAACTACTTATTATATTAACTAGTTACTCTTATTAAAAAAGTATATAAAAGAGCTAAGTAATAGCTAATTAAGTTAATTATATACGAGTAGTATAATTAATACTCTTTAAATATATACCCCCTTTATTAAATATAATAATTAAAAAATATAGCTAAAGAGGCTAAGTCTCCCTCTATATTAACGGCTTTTAGTAAAGTTACTACTTTTATAAGTTTTAATAAAGCGTCCTAGGCCTTAATAAAAGCGCTAAGCTCCTAGTTATTAACCCCGAGGTTGCGCTATTTAACTAATTAATAAAGCGCTTTTTACTTTTTATTACTTAGGCTAATTACTTAGCGTACTTTAATAACGTAATTAACTAGCTTATTTTACTTATTTATATTTATAACGATATCCTCTTTAAAAAAAATACTAAGTAGAGTATTAACCTCGACTTTATTTAAGAGCTATATTTTAAAAATAATAAAAAGACCCTGCTTAAGTAGATTAAATAGTAACTAAAGATACGTATTACTTAGTATTAACTAGAGTAGGTCCTAGCTTTTATTATTAGCTAGCTAAGTAATAGTACTAAGTATTTATATATAATAACTTATAAAAACCTCGACCTTATATATACTACTACTATAGAGCTCCGTATTATAAAAAAAGCCCTTACCTAAGCTTATATTAATAATACGGCTATAGTTAAAAAACTAAAATAATTAAAAAATAGCTTTTAAACTAGCTCTATTTAAAATACCGCTACTCTTAGCGCCCTAAAATAGTAATTAGTATATTTAAAAACATAGGATAGTTATAAAACTACTCTAGCCTCGTCCTATCCCGTCCCCTATAGCTTTTAAAAAATACTTAATATACCCGTTTTTATTAATAATAATATTAGCTTTAAGTTTAATTACTAACTTTAGTATATTATAAAGCGCTTAGAGAATACTAACTATAGTACTAATAAGTACTATTTAAAATATATTATTAATAAAATTAAAAGTAGCGCTATAGAGTTTATATACTTAATACTAACCTCTAACGAAATTATTATAGCTAAGTAACTACTTTACGAGCTTAAGTCGGCTTATACTAGCCTAATTATTATAAATAATACTAATTATAAGCTAAACGTACTTATAATTATACTTAAAAATATTTACCTAAAGCGCTCTATATTTATTAAGCTTATACGTATTAATAAGCTCCTAAAGTCTTAATAAAAGCGCCGTTTCTATAATAAGCTACTTATATATTTTTATAATTAAGCTATATTAAAATACTTAAATAATACGGCTACTTTTTAAAAATATACTAAGTACGTTACCTAACTAACTAACGTAATATAGCCCCCTTTTATAAAAAACTACGTAATTAAGGCTTCTAACTAAACTTACTAAACCTCGGGTAGAAATAATAAAAATAATAGAAGTAATAGAAATAATAGAGGTACTAAAAGTACTAAATAAGACTAAGGTTATACCTCTATTTATAAAACGATCCCTAAAGCCCTATATTAAAAACTTAAAAATAGTACCGCTTACTTTATTTATAATAATATTAAATATATCTCTAAGGACTACCTTAAGAAGCTAAAGACTACTATAGCCGCTATTAATACTACTACGGGCCCTATTAAAATAGAATTAAGTTTAAAAAACTAAACCCCTTAATAAAAATAAACTCCTAGTTAGGGGATATATATAAAAAGGATAAAAAATTAATAATTAATTTAATAAACTTATAAAATCTTATAAGGGGTTAGCCCCTTAAAATAGAGCTTATATTAGTATTTAATAAATATAAAATTTACTTAAGAGTTTTACTTAATACGGGAGCTAATAAATACGGATTCGTAAATAACTACGTAACCCTTTTATTATAATAGTTCTACATAGCCCCCTTTTATAAATTACTATACTTAATCCCTATTACTAAGTTTAATAAGGAGCGATTAGATAATATTAGTATAGTATAGACTACTAACTTATATATTAATTAATAAGTCTTTTTAAAAGTACCCCTTTTTTAATTTAATACGGGCCGTTACGACCTAATCCTAGGGTAGAAATAGTTTAAATACTACGGGGTAAACCCTAATATTTATTACTAATAGCTAATATAGCCTAAGGACCTATTACTATAAGAAACGCCCTTTATTATTATTAAAAATATTAAGGACCTATATACCCTAGAAGTTATTAATATATAATACTAAATCGACGCTAATTAATAATAGGACCTATTTAAGATAAATATAACTTATTATAACTAAAAGCTCTAGTAATAATAAGTAAAAAGCATACCGACTAGGATATTACTACGCTTACTAAAAATAATAGCCCGTTAAATATAGTAGTTAAATAAAACTAAAAATATAAGGAAAATAGAACGTACCCTTAATAATACTACTATTACCCCTACAAAAAGGGCGCGGTAATAACTATACTTAATAATAATATAAATAGATATTACTTTTATTAGCGCCCTTATATTTAAAAAGAACTTATAGTAAAATAACGTTAAAATAAGCTCTATATTACTTTATAAACTAGACCGTATTATAGAGGATAAAAAGGAAGAAGCGGACCCCTTATATAATAATAACTAGGTTACTTATAACCTTATAATAACGAACTTATTAAAATACCTATAGCCTTAAACTAACGTCTTTAATAAAGTAGCTAGCGATATACTAGCGCTTTATAAGCTATATAACTATAAAATCGAGCTTTTAAATAGTAATAAAAAAAAAGCTAACTTATTACCTTTTATATAAATAGTTAGTACTAGAGCTAGAGGCTATAAAAGCCTATTTATTAAAGTACTTATAAAAGGGATTTATTAAGCTAAGTAATACTCTTTTTATATTATTAATACTATTTATAAAAAAGTATAATAATAGCCTACGCTTTTACGTTAATTTTTATAAGCTTAATAAGGTTATAAAAAAAGACCGCTACTTATTATTACTTATTAATAAGACCCTTATATAGTTAAGTAGGGTAAAAGTATTTACTAAACTAAATATTAAGTAGGCCTTTTACCGTATTTATTTTAACCCGGTCTTTAAGGACTTAATAACGTTTAAAACCCGCTACGGGGTATATAAGTATAAAGTAGTACCCTTTAGGCTCTATAATAAGCTAGTTATATATTAATAATATATAAATAAAATACTAATAGAGTACTTAAATAACTTTTATATAGCGTATATAAATAATATTTTAATCTTTTTTAACGACCCCCTTTAGTACTAAGAGTATATTACTAAAGTATTAAACTATTTATAAAAAGTAGGCTTATAAATAGATATTAAAAAGTACGAGTTTAGTATTATTTTTATAAAGTACCTAGGCTTCGTAGTTTTTATAAAAAGTATATAGCTTAATAAAAAAAAAGTCTTTATAGTTAGAGACTAAAAGCTACTTATATTATTTAAAAGTATTTAGTTTTTCCTCGGGTTTTATAACTTTTATAAGAGGTTTATAAGGGATTACGGCTACTTAGCTAGGCCTTTTACGAGATTAATAGGTAAGGGAGTTCTTTTTAACTTTAGTATTAATTATAAAACGGCCTTTAAGGCTATAAAGCTAGTATTAATATCGGTACTTATCCTTTACTATTTTAAACTAGAGTTACCGACGTAATTAGAAATTAATACCTCTAACTTAGTATATACTAAAGTATTATTATAATAATAAGAGAATAATAAACTATAGTACTTAGTAGCCTTTTACTTAAAAACTATAAGCGGTATAAAGCTTAATTATACTATTTATAATAAAGAAATATTAGTAATAATACTCTATTTTAAAAAATAGCGCGCAGAGCTTATAAGTTATAAATATAAGTTTAATATTATTATAAACTACTAATTACTACTATTTTTTATAACTAAGCGCTTATTTAACTTATAATAAGCCCGCTAAGTTAATATATTAGCGGACTTTAATTTTTAAATCTATTACTACCTAGGGAAAGAAAACGTACTAACTAACGCCTTATTATAAAAAATAAAGAATATTCGTACTTAGTAAGTACTAAAAAAGGTTAATAAGATATAAGTCCTCTTATTATTAAGATTACTATTCTTTAATATTATAATAGAGCTATGAGTATTATTAAGTATTATTATTAGTTAACTATAGTTTATAATTAGCTCGCTTATACTAGAGAATAAACTCTAAGGGTACTTATTAATAAAGAAGATTTTAAAGCTTAATAAAGACCTTATTATAGCGTCCCTTATACTAATATAAATACTAATTACTAAAGGACGCGAGCGCTAATTTATTTAAAATAACGGATTATTAATAATAAATAAGAAGCTCGTAGTACTTAAAAAAGAGAACCTCTATATTATAATTATTTATAAAGTCCACGAGTAAAAGCTCCTCGCTTACCTAGGGTATAATAAAATTATAAACATAATTAAATAATAATACTACTAGCCGGGCCTAATAATAAATACTTATTAATATATATAGAACTATTATACTTATTATTAATTATAAAAACTATATAATAAGCCCCCGGGGGAGCTAAGACCGCTCTTAGTACCTAACTACCCGTAGTAATATATTTCTACGGATTTTATAACTATCCTTATTAATTAAAAAAGATTTAATAATATCTAAGTAGTAATAAACTACTTAAGTAAGAGGGTAATATTTATTCCTTATTATAAAATTACTATAATAAAGGATATAAGCTAAATATTTTACGAACGGGTACTACTTATTTTTAGCTTATTAAAAATTATTATATTAAACCGAGGCCCCTAATTTATTTTTAATTTCTAGGGGGAGCTCTATAAAATTTACGGAGTTAAGTTATAATTATTAATAGCGGACTATTTATAAATAAATAGTTAAATAGAGGTACTAAACTAGTATATCTTATAATAATTAAAACTACTAGTTAACTAGTACTAAGATAACTAGAGTAATATATTACTTATAATTAATTTTACTTATACTACTTAGCTTAGTAAGACTATGGGGCTATTATTATACGAGGTAGAATTCGGCTATTAGCCACGGCTTTTTTTTAATTAGTCTAAGTAAACTTACTAATTTAGTTTTATAAAAGAGAAGTTAAACCGTACTAACGCGTAGCGTATAGCCCGAGGGATATATAAGGCTTAGGAAACTACTAGAGGTAATATAAAAGTTATTTAAATATAATATAAAAAGTACGCTAACTACTACTAGCGCCTAGACGATTTAAAGCTAAGAGATCGGGTCTTTATTAATACTTTATATTAAAAGTTTATTAATATAAATAAGCTATAGTAATTATAGGCTGGACTATAGTCTATTATTAGCGCTAACTAGGGGGGTATATAAATTATAAAATTATTAGTAAATAGCCGGGTATACTTAGTTTTTTACTTAAATAAGCTAAAAAAGGCTACTAACGACCTATTACTTAGGTAGAACTAAGACCTATTATTACTAATTATTAATAATAATAATAAGCCGGAGTACGAGGTTTTTAAAGTTATTAAGTTATATTTATATAAGGGAAAGCTATAGTACTAAGTAGATTAAAAAGGGTATAATATAAATCTAACTTAGTATAATATAAAGAGCTTTTAGTACGTATTAGTAGTACTTTAAGCATTTTATTACTAATACCTAATTACTAAGGGCCCGCTATAAAACCTAGATTTATAAATAAAAGCTACTATAATTAGTAACTTATTACTACTATAGAATAATAATAATATAATAATAATAATTATAACTATAAATTTACTAAATTAAGAGGTAATTTAGAGGATTATTTTTCGGTACTATAAATAGCGCCCTTTAGTATAGAGGGGGGGGTAATATTATAATAATAAGTATTAGGGCCCTATAAGCCCCGTAGCTTAGCCTTAGGCTACGAGGCTAAGCTTTTAATAATTACGTAACGAGCTAGACTACTAGGCCTAAAGGGCTAGTTTACTAGCTTCTATCTACTATTCTATTTTTTCCCTCTTTATATTAAGTCTTTAGTTAATTAAGCTAATATAATAGCGTTCTGACCTGCCTCGAGTTTCCTTTTATAATATTACGTTCTTTACTATTTTAAAAACCTCGTTATTATTATTAATTTCTATAATTTCTCTCTTTTAATTAAAAAAGGAAACTATCTTTTTCTTAGGTTATAAAGGCTAGGTTAGGCTATTAATTCTATATATTTTTTTAAAATAAGGTTTAGCTACTAAGGTATAGTTCTTAAGGGGTCTTTCTCTATAAATAATATAAACGTCTACTTAGTTATAATAGCCTAGATTAGGTCGTACTACGTAAACGTATCTAATTATACTTATAAAATTAGCTAAAAAAAGTATAAGTATAGTTTATTAAAGTAGTTTAATTTAGTAATTTAGAATTTACTTAGCTAAGAGCTTAGTATTTTCCTTAGTTAATATATTCGCTATATAAAAAAAGAGGGTAATATAATTAACGATTATACGCCTTTTTTTATTTTTAATTATAATAAAGGGGATATTATTTATAAGCTTATAACCGTTACGCTTTCTATAATACTAAGCTCCCTAAGCTAAAATAATAAAATAAGTATCCTTATTAAGAGTATACTAATTATAATCCCTAATAATTCGGTAGTATTAACTTTAGTAATACTAATAATAATCCTTAAGTTTTATAATTAGGGGCCGATTAAGATACGTAGTGCTTATATTAAATATATAAGTAGGGCCTCGAGAGTAAATACTATTTTAATAAATCTTTAGCTTACTTATTCTATTAGCTAAGTTAGAATTAGCGGTATTATTAATAGCTACTTAAGTAACCTAAACCTTTATTATTAGCTAGTAATATTATTAATAATTCGGATATTAATACTAAGTATTTTTACGTACTTAAGGAGTAAGGGGCCGTAATAAAGACTTAAGTTAACTCTAATTATTTATAAAGAATAAGCTATACTCCTTTTTATATATAATTATATTAAGAAGTCCTATTTTAAACCTTATGTACTTTGTTAATTTAATAAAGCTATTTAAAATAACCCTAACTTCTTCTATTACTTCTTTTATAATATTAATATAAAACTACTTATATATAGCCTTAATTAAGCTCTTATTAATTACGATATAAAAGTTTTATTATTTAATAAAGGTAATTATATTATTAATTTTAGTAAATAGTGCTTAAGTAGAGTTTAAATTAGAAAACGAAATAGGTAGCCCCTTAGTAACTTTTTTAATTTACTCTTCTTTATTTAAAAAGTAGTTAATATCCTATTTCTTATACTCCTTTAAAAAAAAATCCTTAACTTAAGCTTAAAATAGTCCTCTAATTACGTCCTTAACTAGAGTTTAATAATTTCTTCTTATAATATATATAATAAATTTACCCCTAAATTAGTCCGGGACCTTATTAATCTTATATTAATCCTCGAACTTTTTTAAAAAATTTATAATATTATCGCTTTTAAAAACTATAGTCCCTTCTTAACTAGGGAATAGTATTTTATAAAAACTTATATCTTTTATTAAATTAAGCTAAGGAATCGCAGGGCCCTTAGTTTAAAATACGGCTATTTAGATTTAAATAATAATAGTACTTAAGAGAGTATTAATCGAAATATTTATTCTAACTTAAGCCGTAACTAGTTTCTTTTAATTAAACTAATAAGTAAATTTATTAAAAAAAGTAGCCTTTTTATTATTAAATAATTCCGTAGCTTACGGGTCTTAATAAACTATAAAGGCTGGTTTAGTAAACGGTTTATTTAAAATAAAAAGGTTAGGTTCGTACGATTTAACGTCCTAAAGGGCGCTAATAGTGGCAAAAATAATATATTAATTATTTATATTTACGATCTAGGGTTATTAAAAGTATAGTTCGTTAATTTTATTTATAATTTTAATAGTCTTATATTAGTCTATTTATTCTAAGTAGAGTTTAAAAAGGGAAGAGAGGAGCCGTTTTAATAATTAAAGTATAGCCGTTATTTTAATTAACGTAATTTAAACCGTTCTTTTTAGTTCTTATTGAGTATATAATTAAAGTTTTAATTAAATATCGTATTAAGCCTATAGTAATACTAATTAAAATTATTAATAAGTCTAGTTAAAAGCTAGTTTTATAAGCGCCCTTAGTTTAATATATTTATATTTTTAAATAGGTTTATTATTAAGTTTTTAGGTTATATTAATTAATAAGGAATAGTTTAGTTAAATAACTAGTTATGCCCGTTAAAGCGTTTTATTAATTCTAATCCTAACTCGTTACTCATTTTTTCGTATTATCGTAGCGTTTTATACTTAGGCCTAATCTAGTCCTAAGTATCCGTATTCTCTTTTATTTTTTATCTTATTTATTTCTTAGGGTCTATTATATTCCCTATTTTATTAAATAAAAAGTCCTTTTTTATATATTTTTATTATTATATTTTAATTATTTAGTTGTTTTTTTTTAAATTAGAGTCTTACCGCCCGCATTTATCTTAATTATTACGCCGTTTTCCTTAATTAATTATTTAAAGTATTTTTAATTAAATTAGGTTTTCTTTTACTTATTCTCTTATTTAATAAAAAAGGGATTTTTAAAAGGGGAGATTATTAAAAACGTATAGGGTATAGAGGACTCTTATAATACGGTACTTTAAAAGAACTACTAATATTTATAAAAGTAATATAAGATACTTTTTTTAATTAGGTTAATACGGCCTTAATTAATAAAGTTATAACTAAGAGAAGAGGATAGTATTAACTAAATTAAAAGGGTAAACTTCTTAATTATTTTATATTATTACGTTTAAAAATAAATTATTAAAAAGGCTCTAGTTCGATTTTAAAAAGGTATATATATAATTAAAATAAAAATCCGCGCTATTTAACTCCCTATTTCTAATTAGGGCCTTTCTCCTTATATCTTACTCCGATCGGCCCTCTTATAAATACTTATACTTAATTAGCTTTAGAAAAGAACCACTAGGACTAATCGCCCCACCCCATTCTAGTATTATTTTTATTTAAATATTATTAAAATAAACGGTTAAAAACTATACTTATATTACTATAGCGCGGGAGGTTAAGAAGTATAAATACGAGGCTACGGCCTTAGGAGAGAGTAGTAGCTCTTTTAGCCCTAATAACGAGCCTATAAAAAGTAAGTAATATTCCCTCGTTTTATTCTTTAGTTAGTAATACGGCCTTATTTATTTAATATTAATTTAATTACTTTATTTAATAAGTAACGGCCTTATAACTAAACGAGTTACTTAGGAGGGTAGTAAAAATAAGGAAGGTTTATAGCCCCCTTTTTTATTCTTTTTTAAAAGTTAAAAAGAAGTCCTTGTTTTTTAAAAAAACGGCGTAAATAAGGAGGGTTTATAGCTCCCTTTTTTACCTCTTTTTAAATAAAAAGGAGAAGAAAAAAAAGACTTTTTTTAGGGGGATTAGAATAATAAAATAAGTTTATAACCCCCTCCCTTACCTCTCCCTAGAGAGCGTAGAGTAGTTAATTATATATATAATATTTTTTTATTTATTATTATTTATAAAATTAATTCTTAGTAGCGGACCCTCTTAGTACTATTCTTAGTATTAAGGTTTAATACGAGCTAATACTTTTATTTCCCCTATTTAGTTATAAATACTTTAGGTATATTAAAAGCGCCCTTAGTAGCTATTTAAATAATATATACTTCTTAAGTTTATATATTAATAATAAATATTAACGCTACTAAATTTATAAAAAAATAGGTTATACCCCTATTCCTAAGGGGTATATATAGGACCTAAGTATAAAGTTCTTATATTTTAAATAAGCGTTAATAAAATAAGTAGTAGCGGTTATAGTTATAAGTATAAAACTATTTATATTTTATAAAATAAGTTCTTAGCCGTCCTCGTTCTATTTATTATTTATAATTTAATATATAGTCTTTAATTTATATAATAGCGGCGTTACGTAAGGCCCTTAAGTATAATAGTTTTTTAAATAAGGGTAAGGGTAAGGGGGTTTATATAAGCGAAGCCCTAGTAAAAGAGGCGTTTATAAGCGCTTTTTTTATACTAAAGGCGTTATTAAAAAAACTTATTAAGGACGTAATAATATTAGCTATTTTATTTATAAAAGTAAATAGTATTTAAATTAAAATTAATATTTTTATTAATTTATATATCTCTCTAAGTATATAGCCCGCGTTTAAATCCCTCTTAAATAAATTCGCGCTTACTTTTTTAAATAAATAACCTCTTTTTAAGTAATTTAACGGGGTTATTAAAATAACTTTATACTCTTTAACTATAAGCTACGTTTTTTAATTAAAAACCGGGCCCCCTGGGCCGTTTTACTATTTTTTAAATATCCCCTTGTTTAATATAATTATTTTTTATATATTTTTTATATTTAAAAGTAATATAAAGTGCTCGAACTTTATTTTAAAAAGGTTTTTTATAAAACTATTAACTAGTATTTTATTTATTAATATATAAACTATTTAAAATAAGCTTTTTAAATACTTTTATTATAATTATATATTTTAAATATTAACGTAATATAAGTAAGTTAAAATACGTTCCCCTTTTTTTATTATAAGTTTAATTATTTAACGATTATTATAGTATATTTTTTATATATTACTTAGCTCGAGCGAGATATTTTTAAAAAAGTATTTAAGAACGAGTGTTTTTTTAGTTATATATTTTAAGCTTAGTAGTTCGGCTTTTATAGTTAACGTAATTATTATATTTTAATAAGCTACTTTTTATTAAATAAGGCTATTAAAAAGGGAAATTATAAAACTTTGCGAAGATTTTTAAGTCTTTTTATTATTTATAAATAAAGCGTTATTTATAATTAGTAGTACTTAGCTACCCCCCGAGATCCCGAAGTATATTACTAAGTATTATATATAAAAAAGGTATTATATAACCTAATTTATAATAAAATAATACTAACGAGATAGGTTCGTTAAGAACTAAGAGAGTAGAGCGTATATAAAAGCGACGTTAAGCCGAATTATAATTACTATATATAATATTAAACCGACTTTTTTTTAAAAAAACTTAGTTTTATTTAGGGATATAATCCCTAGGTTCTTTTTAATTAGGACCGTTAGTAATAGGGTCGTAAGAGTAGTAGAGTTAATAAGATCGAACTTTTTAATTATTTTTTTAAAATACTAATTATAAGTTAAGTAGATTTTTTAACTTAGTTAATTACGAACGACCCTTATTTTAAAATATTATAAAACTAGCCCCTAGTTTTTTATTTTATATTTTTTTTTAAGTTCCTTAGTTACTTAACTAGCCTTATAAACGTAGTTTTTATAATAAAGAACGAGGATATTATTTATATAAAAAAGAACTAGGACCTTTTTAATAAAGTTTTAGAATAAGTATAGGTCCTTATTTATAAATAAGAGACTTAGACTTTTAAAAATTAATACTAGTTTTTTATATTATAATAGCGGAGTATTATAGGCGCTATATAGGGCCTACTTAAGTTCTATATATATTCCTAGTTTATAAAAGCTATTTAGAAACTCGTAAATAATAAGGGGGTTATTTAGCTTTTTAATTACGTTTAAAAAAGTATTTATAATATTATACTAGTGGATTTTTAAATCGAATTAAGTAGTAATAACTATAGCTACTCTAAACGTCTTAGTAACTAGCGTTATTACGTAGGTCTTTTTTAAGGGGTATCGTTTTTAAAAGTCCCCCCTAACGTAGATTCTCGCTTTATAACGATTAAAATAATTATTATTATTAAGTTTATAATTAAATACTTATTTAAGGGGTATTAGCTTAGAGGTAATTAATACCCTATTAATTACTTTTTAAATATTTATTTCTTTTAGCTTTTAAATTTTTAATTATACTACTTTTATAAATTAACTTTTTAAAAGTTTTAATATTTTAAGAATATTTTTTTATTTTCTTAGAGGGGTAATTAATTAATTTATATAGATTTAGTTAGATTAGATTATAATTAGTAAAACGTACTTTATTTTATTAATTATAGTATAAACGTAGTAATATAGCGTCTAATACCCCTAGGTTACTTTATTAACCGCTTTTTATTAATTAAGTATATACGTATTAAAAAAGGAGTCCTAGTCTCTTTTTATTTAAATATAAAAAAAGTATTACTTAAATTACTCTCGTTAACTCGGGTTTTAAATAAATACTTTTAGGGGTTAGTTTTTTAACCTCTAGTTTTATTTAGTATACCCGTTCTCTTTTTAGTTATATATACTAGCTATATTAGAGTTATTAGCTAAGTTATTTATTATTTTTACTTCTTAGTATAGGCTCGTTTATTAGAGGGGTTTATTAGGGTCTAGTTAAATAAAAAGATTTTTTTTATAAGAGCTTTAGGAAGTTTTTATTTTTATTTATACGTATATTATATTTTTAATCCTCTTTATAAAAAGATCGATTTTTTTTATAGCCTCGCTTACTAACTTAGTTAGTTAAGTAAGGTTCGTTTTTAATTTTAAACTTTTAAAGTCTAGGGTTAGTTTAGGAATAAATAGTTATTTACCTTATTTATTTAAAAACAAACTAGGCTTATTTATAGCCTTATTTACTTTTTATAAAGCGAGTATAAGTAGTAATAGCTACTCTTTATTATTAATTAATATAGCTTTTTTTTTATTTATAATTCTAAGTAATTAAAGCTTAGGTTTAATTATTATAAGCGGCTATTAAATTTAATTTACTATAGCCCTTAATTTAGGTAAATAAATTATAATTTTAATATTATTTTTTAAATAAAAAGCTATTTTATTAAACGTTATATTTTAAATAATAATAATTTTTAAAAGCGAGGGGATTTAGATCTTATATAAGTTATAGGCGTTTATTACGTAACTTACGAAGTATTTAATATATTCCCTTTACTCTATTTTAAAGTATTTCTTATTAATTTTCTTTTTATAATCCCTCTTAAGAGGGTACGCTCTATAACTATATACATACGTTTATTTTTAATAAGGACGTAAATTATAAATAAGCTTTAGTATATTTATTAGTTATTATTATTTAAAATAATAAGCGAATTAGATTTTTTTAGTTTAAATTAGTAATAATTAATTAGTACGTTACCTAGGGTTAATATTATATAAGTAGGCTATAGCTAATATAGCTTTTACTTAGAGTTTATTTAATAAGCTAGTTACTAATATTATACTAATCGCTTTATTAATAATTTCTTAGCTAGCTCGTTCCCCTCTTCTATTTAGTTTTTTTATATATAAAAGAGTAGTCTTTAAGTCTATTCCTAGTTTTTATATTTATATTTAAAAACGAGTTTTATTATTAATTACGATTATTATATATTTTATATTTTATTAGATTTTATAAACGGCTATGCCCTTTTATATACGTACTTATTATTTAAAAAGGTATAGGATTTTAAATATTATATTATAAGTCTTTATAACTCGTAAGAAGATAAAGATTTTATTTAAATATTTATTTTTAATTAGTATTAGCTACTTATTTTATTTATAAGCTAGTAAGTAGTTAAAGAGGTTTTATAAAATTTTATAATAAGGTTAGGTTGCTCTTTATTTTAAGGTATATTATAAAATAACCTATTTTATATAAGTAGTTATATAGTATTAGTATTTTAAATAGCTTAGTTTTTTAATCCTTACCCCCCGAGCGGCTAGGATAAGCTTTTTAAGTACTACTAGCGCGAGATATTTAAATTTAAAATATTAAATCTAGGCTATATCCGATTAGTTATTCTTTAATTAGTATAAAGAACGTAGGTATTATACGCTACGTATTAAAATTATATTAACGAGCAAAGATTAATTTTTAAGTAGAAAATAGGATAAATAGGGCTTATATTTTAAAAAGACTAAATTAACTTTCCTCTCGAGCTACTTAATAATAACGTTCCTAAATTTATTACCGAACTAAAGGGTATAATTAAAACTTAAGTATTAAATACTCGTTTTTTAGAGAAGAGCTTTTAATATAACGTTTATATAAAAGTTTTTAATAAAACTAATATTATAAAGAGTAAAGTGCTCTATTTTAAGCCCCTTTAGTTTTATAAAAATATTTTATATAATCCTCGTTCCCTTAGTAATAATAGGATAGGATACTATTTTAGAGTTTATATTTTCTAAGCTATTACTCTATTAAATAAAATCCGGCTTTAGAAGCGATTAGTTATTAATAAAGTAAATAGTACTATAGTTATTTATAACCGTATTTTTAAAAAGGAGGTATAAGTTAGTAAAGGGGATAGAGAAAATAATAAAATTACTATTCTTATTACCCTCCGTACTTAGCTTAGGGAGTAGACTAATATTAATAATTATAACTATAATATTTAAAAAATAGGTCCCCTTAGAGTTCTTTTTATTACTTAGTTTATTAATTTTAATTATTTTTTTAAAATAACTTTAGTTATTATTATTTTATTTAAGAGGGGGTTTTATATAAATTTAGCCCTTTTAAATAAAGTTAGTATAGAGGTTTATATATTTTTCTTAGTTTAAGTAAGAAATTAATTTTTAAGCTTTATTACTACTTAGTTAAATATATTTTTACTTCGTTTTATTTATTAAAATAAGCTCTACTTTTATATAGTTTATTAGTTTTTAATAATAGGACCTTTTATAGGGGTAATTAGTAAATGAGTTAGGAGTTACTTCGTTTTATTTAAAAGAATCTAAGTAACTTATTAGTATTATAAATATTATAGGGGTTTATTTATAACTCTTATTATATACTACCTCTTTATATAATAAGTTATTAAAAATCTTAGTATAATACCTTATATTAAGGATTACTTCCCTTTTTTATTTTAATTTAATAATATTAATAAGCTCTTAGTTAGATTAGTTTAGGGTAAAGCGACGTATAATTATATAGAGAAAGGTTTTTAAAATAAGGGTACTTTAGACTTTAAGTAGCTTAAGCTACGTTATTTAATAATAAGCTAAGAAGAAGTTTTTAATCTAAATTAATAAGTTAACGCTAAAGTTCGCCCTATTTATAACTATATTAAATTCTTTTTTTATAATTATAAGTAAATTAGAGTTACTTAGTACGTATTTATATTTAAGAATTTAAATTACGGTATAAAAGGAGTAGTTTAAAGAATTAATAAGTTCTTTTTTTACGTTTTTTAAGATTTTTTAAGTAATTATAAGGGAGATTTAGCGATTTATTAATTTATATAATCTCTTTTTTTAAGAGTAAGAGATTATTTTAAATACGGTTTATTAAATAAAAGAGGCGTATTTTTTAATAAAACGTACTTAGTTTATTATTATAGCTTTTAGTTTTATTAGAGTAACTAGTTATTTAATTCGATCGTTTTTAGTTAAGGGTTTAATTATAGTTTTACTTTTTAGCTATTTAGTTTATTATTAAGTAAACTCTTTAAGTTTTTATTAATATTTAGTCAAGGCTATTTCATATACTTAATTTTAAGTAGTATTTTATATTTTAACGTACTCTTTAATTAAAAGAATAGATTTTATAAAAAGTAATAGATTTAATAAAGAAGTATAATTATTTAGGTTTAAAAAGTCCTAGACGTCTTTTAATTAGGCCTTAACTTATAGAGTAAAGTATTATTTTAATTAATCTTATTAATAATTAAGCTTTTATTTAAAAATATTAATAATCTTTTTAAAAAATATTAGTTTATTTAGGATTAAGTTTAATAATCGTAATAAGGGTTAAATAATATTATAAAAAAAGATATAATAAACTGTAGTCCTTAGGAAGTAATTTTTTAATAAAAATATAGGGGTTTAAGTTAGAGCTAGGTTTATAATTATTATAGAGTTATTATAGGGGTATTAATATATATAAAGAGAACGGTTATTTATTAGAAATAGGAAATAGGCTTAAAGCTCGTTTTAATATAGAGGGTATAAGCGAAGTAGGCCTCGGTGATTATATAACCGAGGTTACGTAACGTGCGGTAAGGCTATGGATGGTTGAAGCCATCACTATAATATAAAAATGTATTATGATAGTATGACATTTATGCAAGACGAGAGACGGAGGTCGTCAGTAATCGCCCGCTTCTTCCGCCATACGATGAGTGAGACAGAGAGAGAGAGGGTGGGTGGTCTGGTGTCCGTGTGTCTTGCTGGTGTGTTGGATCGAAGCTTGGCAACAGAGAGTTTGGTCTCAAGTTCGAGGCCGCCTCCACAAAGGACCATCATTGCCGACACCTTTTCTGCCTCGACTACTTTTACCGCAGGTGTTGACGAGGGTGTGTTGCCGAGTAGTCGGGCTCGTATCTCCGGTTGCTGAGTTGACTTTATTCGATGCCCAGAGCCGGCAGCACGTGGGAGAGGAGGATAGTGGAGAGGATGAGGAGGTTGCGGCATCCGCGCCCGCGGGCGAACCGGTTTCTATGCAACTCTGTTAGAGAACTGGTCCCCCTCTCTCTGCAGTGTTTGATCGACGATTGACAGGTGAAGATGACTCTGTATTTCTCCCTCTCTCTCACACATCCTCTCACCCATGTCACATACACTCTCTTAGATTTCCACTAGTTTTGTGTGTGCGTTTGTTTGTATGTTGACGCCATCCTTTGGGTTTCGCTCAAACACCTGATCGCTTACCTCGATGCCCAGAGGTGGAATCTGATGAACGACCGGAGGAACTGAGGCAAAGCTTTTGATCAAAGTCTATCGCGATGCCCAGGATAGACGGTAGGGAAGCGTCGATCTGCATGGCCTCTAGTTCACGTTGTAGGCGATCAATGTCCCTTTCGTTGTGGGCATTGTTATCATCATCGCCGTCATCTTCACAGCGATCCTCGTCTTGTACTTGATGCTGGCCCTCGGCTGCCTTGCGTCGGAGGACGGCGATCTGCTGCTGTAGTTGCCGCGCGAGGTATCGATCCATCTCGCTGGGTGACGAAGATGTCACAGAGATGGCGCCCCGGCGACGAGGCCGTCTTGATGTGGATTCCGGGGGTAAAGAAAAGGAACGGGGCGCGTCATGACGGGTAAGGAATAGGCCATCTGGGACAGAGTGGCTCCATAGACCCGATGAGGAGGTTTTCCGTGATGACGGGCGAGGTGGTGTCCATAGCCACTGGAAGTAGGCAATATCCTCCGCGCGACTTCTTTTGAAAGGTGGTTCTTGGTATTCCTCTTCAACTTCTTCTGCCTGGCGCTTCCTTCGCTGGCTTGTTTGGGCCATGTTGGTGGTTCATGCAAGGACCGGGGTCCTCGCTTTCGAGGCTCTCTGTTGACTAGAGGTGATGGCTCTGAGACTCAGGTACCTCTAAGGTTGAACAGCCAGTCTTTCCGATTTGTGAGGTCAATGAAACTAAGCAACGATCTGATGTAACGATGCTAGAGCTTCGAATGAACAATGCCCCGTTGTGAAGTTGAAGAGGTAAGATGAAGTGAAATGAGGTGATGAGACCGTGACTGAAGCTGTGTCCCGGTGCCGGTTTGTGCGCTGGCGGGGTAAAATCGACGGTCCGCCGCCTGGCGCGAGCTTCACGTTCCGGATCGAGCTAAATGGTTTCTCTCGGGGAAACAAAGATGTCCATTCCACAAGTCTGTCTAGCCCTTCTCAGGGCCCATCGTGGCCGCTTTGCATGATTTCTCGGATCCTTGGGACATAGTATGAAGTTTGGGTCCGGAAAAAAGATGAGACCTGTCATCTCGGTCTCTTCGGAAACGTTCTGGTATAGTTCCCTCTTTTTCCATATCATTACACATCCACACCGGTATGAGGAGGAACTGGTGTCGTCGGTGCTTCGTCCCATCTTTTCTGTTGCGGATGAAAGTTTCAGTCGGTTCGCCAAGATTTCGAAATGCAGATGAGACTGTAACTGCCGGCGGGCTTTTGTCCCGTCTTCACCCTAGCCGGAGCTTGTTATACTATATGCAGCGTGAACTTGAAGACGGGATGACCCGGCGAGGTGGATCACAATCCGGCGTGACGGTTTTGTAAGCTCGGGTCAAAAACTAGACAATAGTAGCCCTACGTACGTCCACTCGGTATAAAACATGCGGGATACAACATCGCCCCCCTGTCGTTGGGAACCCGAGAATATCGGTTGCAGGATGATGTGTGCTTCTGAGGCTCTTCTTCCAAATTAGAGAGTGACTCTTCCTTTATCTTGCTGACCAAGACTGCATCTGTCCCAAAAGGGCGTCCGTTGCTCATACGCAGGCACAAGATCATTTGAGCAATGCATCTGTTAAGGGACCACACCCTATACCGTCTCATATAGGTATGATCACCGGATGGCAGACCCGATCTGTCGAAACGCTAGGCCTGAACTCTCGGCCATTGATGCAATGTTTGTGATGCTATTGCCCGCTCACAACTCTTTACATATAATACTATGCTGGCTATAGATCATGCCGAGGTTCTCCGTCATCAATCTGTCAACCCCGTCAACCGATTCTGAACAAGTATCCCACCTCATAGCCGATGAGGTGACCTCTGCCATCTCGTCTCTTCTGTCGCCCTCAAACTTAGGCCGTCATCCGAATGCGCAAGCCCCAGCCAGAAACACTGAGCATGAGATCTTAGCAAACACCTCTTAGCCAACACCTACTCCTCCGAACCTCGCATCTCAGCTGACGAGCCTCATTCGGCAACATCAATCCTCCATGGCCCAGTTGGCTAAGGCGTCCGACTGTTAATCGGGAGATCCCTGGTTCGAGCCCAGGTGGAGGAGTTCCAACGCTGTTGCGGGTGCTCGCTTTTGCTTTTGCGCTTCCCTGGGGCGTTGCGGCGGCCTTGGTCGGTGACGATGTGAGGTGGTGATGTGGGGAGTCAAGGGACGGTAGATATTTTGCGGGGAATCAAGGTTTCTCGAATGGTGATACACAATGTGAAATGCTATGCTGGGTGGGTATCGAGCAAACTAATCGTAATCATACAACAAAGAACACAAGGAGGGCTGGCATGGAAGTTCCCACACACTCCTTCGAAGAGCCAACCGGGCGTATTAGCGACGACTTGCCGAACTCCATTGCCTATCCCATTGCTCCATCTGTCCAGCTACACGATTGGGCCTAGCCGACGACTGGCCCGTGACCCAGAATCTGTCCATCGGGTCGGATGAGCGTGAGTAGCTTGTGGTAGTATATGACGTTTGATTGGCAGGTGTATCGCGTCTCTGCCCGCCGGTGTTTGCAGACGTGGAATATTGAGAGTAGCTGGCAGGCATTAGGATCGGTCTGACAGGGTGCAAGGGGAGAAGTGAGAGATTGGACGTCGTACCTCGGAGCGGGACGCTGGTAGTAGCTAGATCCTGACATATTGCGTTGTGGAGGGGCGGGTATGATGAGGGTGGTGACAAAAGTGCAAGATGGGTGGATGTTGGTTGTTAGGATCGTGAAGATGAAGTTGGTTTGGCCTGGCCTTGAAAACTACACGGCAACCCAACAGATCAGGCCTTATTATATATGAAAGGATGTAAGTGAGAGATGGCCCAGCTTGAACTTGGGAATAGGCAGCTGTATCGCCCGCTGCAAATACAAACCACGAGGAAGTGGACAAAACACATCATAGTGCATCCTTTTTCGAAACGATACCAGTTGGTATTGTGAAGGAACCATACCCAGGGGCACCGGGTATCATGGTGGAATTAGGATTGAAAGGGAATAGTTAGGAATTACAATCGGAAAAAATGGAGTGTTCATACACCAGAGCATGGCTGTGATGTTACGGAGAATATTGAAGATGAGCGACAGGGGAAGCGACCTAGCGCCGCAGTCACTTGACGGTAAAGACTGTCATGGGAACATTGGATTAGGAACGTAAAGATTGAAGCATTGGCTGGCAGTGAGCGACAACCTCCTTTCCCGACCTAGAGAACTGTTAGACTGGCGGCAATAATGCTTGACAGTAATGTTGAAGGATAGAAGTCGGAATAGAGAAAATGCATCTGGAAAAAAGCCGGAGGATTGAGGACAAGGGGAGGGTTGATCCCGGTTGGAACTGGCCAGAACCGTCGCGCATGGAGGGAGCTTGGGTAACTTTTTCGAAGCTTCCATTGCATCGCCAAGTAGTTTTGCCACTCGCGTGGATCTGGGATGACTTCCGGGAGATAGACGTGCAGGGATGAGACATCGGACAGGCGGCGGCTTCTTTCAGAGGTAGGTAAGATAGTAACAGGCACTTTGTGTGATAGGCATGCAGGCGGGCTGGCTTGAGAGGGCAGATGTTGGCGGGCGGGACTATGTATCGCTAGTTTGCGTGGCTGTCGAGACCCAGCGCGGGATGGATGCGAGTAAGAGGGTCCGCGCTATGTTCTCGTGTCCGTGGAACATTCGGGGAAGAGTTAGGAGGCATGGGGGCACGCAGGCTAGTCTGGGCTGAAAGGCTTTACGTAGGTATCGCAAGAGCCTGGCGCCTGGTCAAGACCCAGACTTGAACAGAGGGGCGCGGTGAACGGGATCTAAGCTTCACTTGCCCTTAAGGAATAGCTTGGCGAGCGTGGATGGTGATTTGCAGGAGGGCCGCCAGACGATCGCCACCATCAAAACCCCAACTTTTTCGCCTCGCCGTTTGGCGGGGCATATCGACGTTGTGGGAACTGGGATCCAGGCCATGACATACGTGCTGGAGATGAGAGTCAGTGACGTGAAGCATACGAGACAAGGAGGGAGAGAGGTGATGCGGAGGCATCCAGAGCTATCAATGGCGCAGACCTACAATATTCAACTTGACTCTGTGGCTCAGTTGCAATTCATGCCAAGATCAACATCACTCGAAACAGGTCACACCGCAAAGAAGAATCCTGGGCTCGTCGAGGCCGCCGATGACTTACTTGTCTATCTGCAGCGAGCGTTGGTGCTGAGTTACATTGCAACACATTACAATACCCAGGCGTTCAATCTGATGCACCACACCCACACCCACCTCATCGACAACGAGCAAAGGTATGGATTATGGATGTGGCTGGGTTTGCGGGCGGTGCTTCGCGGAAGGATGGAGTACAACCGAGAGGCGTAGCACACTGAGAAGCATTTGGGCCGAGAATTGGCTACATGCTACGGAGTAGCCAAGCGGAGAATGAAGCATTTCTGTGTTGTCACGGCTCATGGCAAATTGCCCTGTTTTTTCCCCCCTTACAAAGAATGGGATTGCAATCACTCTCATCATTGTCTTTTCAATGCTTAACGAGCCATAGAATTGAGCGAGTTGCTCAACTTTCGCCAGACCCCAATTCAATTTCAGTCAGGTGTAGTAAGAGATACATAACCATTATTGCCGATTTATCAAGGCAGCGTAGAAGAAAGTGTTTGCGACCGAATGCCATTTCAATTATGGACCGCTCATTTACAAAGCAATCTTGCTCGAAGCTCAAGTAAGGGATTTCCCTCTCTCACAACTCACTCCGGACGGAAAGATTAGACTTCTATCCGTCTCCGTATGAGCCCAGAGAAGTGCCTAGGTAATACCTAGCAGTCGCATCTCATTCTCGCACGTCATTTTCCCGAGCTGCTGTCCTGTGGTAGCGCGAGGGCTACACCAACCTGGCTCAGCCACACAACCAGTCCCTCCCTCTCAACTCTGCCTGACAGGGCATTTTCTGATCCCCCCACTCATTCACTCACTCATTCGCTCACACACACTCGGTCGCTTACAATGTTTGCTGCTGCGGTTCACAGTAGCAACTCGAATCCACTGCGGCCCGTCCGAGTCCCTCTTCCCTACCGATACGCTATCCGTCATTGTGCGACGCGGTCACTGTGTTTGGGATGAAGCCATCTTCATCTCATTGCTCTCGATTCTTCCTTTCCCCGTGGAACAAGAGAGAAGACAGTCGCGGATAGCGGCTTCTGGCACCATTGTAACCGCTGACGCCGAGAACGGATGACGGGGGATCGTTGTCAATGGGCGCTTACTGTGACTGGGATTCGCTCCTAGAGTGCTTCTACGGATAGCCGAGCAACTCAAAGCACCAGTAATTCCGTTGCCTAAATCCAACGCTTTATTGAGGCAGCTCTCTGTGAGCTGACCGAAGCTGTCTCACAAACACTCCTTTGCCCGTCAAGAACTGGCACAAAATCTCAACTTCCTCACTATCCTGACAGTAAATGGATATTGAGAATCCTCCTCATCCGTCACAACAAACTTGGTCCTATACTGCTCAGTCTGATGAAGTCCGGAAAACCCCCCCGCCCCCCGGGGTGCCCCCTTGGCTCACAGCTGAGCCTCTGTCCCCTGCAACCCAGCCGACTGGCGCACCACCATCATTCTTCTACTTCATAGCCATTGGCTCCGCCAGACCACCTTCGAGACCTCCTCCTCCAGGCTGCCAGTTTGCTGTGCTACCAAACCCCGGCGTACTGAGGGCCCAGTCTTATCACGTTTCCACGCTTAGATCGTTGGCGTTAGCTGCTTGTTGACCCTTGCTCTGTGCCGGCTCCCGTCTATTCTCTGGGGCCGCCCATTCCCCTCCCTCCCTCCCTACCTCTCTCGCAGCAGCACCGCGGCGGCGCCACGGCGAAAGGCACCATCTTTCAGCTCATTGATAGCCTGGTTGTCCCCCTCACTTCATGGCCAAAACTACAGATCCATCCTCCCCGTTGTCCATCATGTCTCTCGCTTCAACCTGAGTCTTTTGCCTCAATTTCTCGTCAGACACTTGGCCTACAGCAAAACTCACCAGCAATAGGGTCAAGTTCCCTTCCCCGCCTCACTTACACGCTCTACGACGCTCTACTTGACAAGGCTGTGGCAGCCAGCCTCCAACCCGAGCTTCATGTCAGCTTCACCTTCAAGTTCGCACGCGACCCAGACTGGTCGCCCTTCGCTTTGGAATGACTCGGCCGAGCGCAGATTAGCTAGGCTCTATGTCTACACGACCTTGCCTCTCACCAAAATTGTCGAAGTCGTTCATAGAGTCACTCCGGGAAAACGAGACTGTCCAGGGTAAGCCGAGAGATTGGTTTGCGCCGGCGCAAATGCGGTTGCTGACGCCAGCCCTTGCTTACTAGAAAGGATTCAGCCAACAAAAAACTGAACTCAATTCTTGACAAAGAGCCGCGATGGCTTCACCCACGAACCCGGACAGACATGGACCGGCGCATAAGCGCCCTTGATAACTCCCCAACCCGCCAGAACACGCCCGAGAACGCGTTTTCGCCAAACTACTCTCGCTCAATTTCTTCCGGCGCCCGATCGCATCTGAGTGTACTCCCTGATTTCAAATACGAAGGCGGCGACAGCCCAACCGTCAACGACTTTCAACCCTTTCACCACTCGCGCTCATCTTCTGCTGGCTGGGGCCCGCCGGCCCCGGGGCCACTTCCGACATTAGTGACCACCGATATTGCGTCCGTGCCGCCGCCCGAAGCCGGAATCCACCGGCAGACAACGACACAAACCCTGCAGGATGTGCTTTCACAGTATTCAACTGGATTCCGTCACCAAGTCAGCAGGCTGTTGAAGCGCTACACGATGCCGAGCAACACGATGATGAACCAATCACCATCGGACGACGACCGACCTGGCACTGCCAACTCTAACCCAGCATCCTGGATATTCGAGTACAATGCGCCACAGAGAAACTCGGAATCACAAGCTGCACCCCTGCCCGGCGACTATCTCAACCTACCGTACCACCTCCTCAAACAAGGCTTTTGCTCTGAAGGGCTCGCGGAGCATGACTCGCGATCTTGCTTCTGCCACGTACGAGACGAACTCCCGAATGACTCTTGGGTCACCGGCTCAGGTCCAACTCCTTTTGCCCAACACATCCTGCATTGTGGAGAGCCTCCGAATCAGGATTGGAACACTCGCGACCCCTTCGGCCACAGTATCTTGCATCTTCTTGCAGCCGGGAACGCTCACCACGCCCTCTTATTCAAGGCAATCGAGTCGTCCCCCAACCCCTCGGTCACGAATAGCGCCGGTCAGACATTCCTACATCTGCTCAACGACAGCTGGTTTACCCAACACGCCGATTCTCTCTTCCAGCTCATTACTCGTCTGAAGCGATCCGATTTTGACTTGTATGCTCGCGATGTATACGGGCGCAACTTTTGTCACATTATCCACTCAAAAAAGCCGAGCGTTCTGAGCCAGGAGATTAAAAACGCCCTTCTTAACCAGTTTAACCCCATGGCATATTGCTGCCGCGACGCATTTGGCAACATTCCTGAATCTGCCCCTATCGTACTGCCAATCCGGAGAGCCTATACTGCTGCTGTCGGGCAAGAGATGTCCTCGACCTGGGATTCACATACGTTGCGCAGGGGTCCGTCTCCTATCGAGGAACAAGCACAACTTCTGAAGCTCGTCAACGAAGCACACACCAACACCCGAGTACAAGATACACAAGGACGCAACGGTCTGCACTGCCTCGCCGATGCTATTCTCAGTCAGGAGTCATTATTCGCCAGGTTCCCCCAGCATCTTGCGCAGGCAGCTACCGCAGAGCATTCCGGCGGTAGCAGCCGTAAGCGCAAACACAACAAACCTAGCAAAACACTCACAGACTCCTCAAAGGAGAGGCTCACTGCCAGGGAAAAGGTCGTGAGAGACCTCATTGACCTCGGCGTTGACGCAAACCACTATGACAAATACGGCAACACCGTACTGATGGCTTTTGTGGCCCAGCTACCCGAAGACGACGACTACAAGAAGCCCGTCAACATCTTGGAGGCTCTCATCGATGCGGGTGCCGACGTCAATGCCCGTAATAAGAATGGCGAGACCGCGCTGCATGTCGCAGTCCGCAGAGGCAAAAAGCTTGCCATGCGTACACTTCAACAACACAACGCAAATGTACAAGCCCGGGACGTGGAAGGTCGAAGTGTGCTTGATGTAGCCGACCGAATGGTGACGTCGTATAAGCAGAACCCTCACTTCTCACACTACGAGGCTTGCCATGCGTGGCTATCGGGGCAAGCCAAGGCAGTTCAATACCCAACAATACACCAAGAATGGGAATTGCGAGACTCTTGAGAATCTCAGATAGAGGGTGAATGATTAGTGAGTGGAAATATAGGGACACACAAAAGTTTGATGGGTGCTGCTCCGAACTTTTCTCCTGTTTGCGTAGAAGTTTGTGGTGTTTGGCGTTGCTGTTGCTTTGAAGAATAGAGAAACGAGTAAGGGGTGGTACATGGGAATGTAAGATGGTAACGACAGAACATCATTAGATACCCGAGTCCATAGTTGTATTGATTGTCAAGGCTCACTTGAAACCATCACATTTCACAAAAAAATAACGTCTAAACCATGTGAGCTTACAAGGGGGTGGCAAGAAGTGAAGGTATGTTCAAGGCCGGAATACATATGTACGGGAAGAATAGATACAGGAAATGGCCGCAAGATATGGCCGCAAGATATGGCCGCAAAACAACGGACTATACTTGGTAGAGCTCATGTGAGCAATCTCTCGCCACTCTCGAGGGGAAGCTATGCTCGTGCAAGCGCCTAGGCATTGGTGCTCGTGGTCTTGCCAACACCAGCATTGGCCTTAACCTTGGCGGGAACGTCGGCAACGCCAATGTGGCCGATGAGCGAAGACTTGAAGCCACCCAGCTTAGTGAGGGCAGTCGTGCTGGTAAGACTGCTGACAACACCAGAGTCACGAGCGCGGTTCCACTCGCAGATGTAACCCAAGTAAGAGGTGCAGCGAGAGGCTTCGTCGACGGTGTTCACGATGTAGATGTTGCCTCCGTTGGTCAAGCTGGCGGGAGTGATGGGCGTGGTGACGGCATCGAAGTAGTTGCCCTCAAGAAGGACCCAGGTGTTACCGTCAATGTCAAAGGCATGGCCGCCGACGTTTTGGAAGTAGTTGTTGACGCCGTGGAACAGGTTCTCGCTGCCAGCGGTGTTTGTCGTTCCCATATGAGGGGAGCGGCCAGAGACGTCATGCAGCCAGTTACCAGAAAAGGTGTAGTAGTCCTTGGCGCCGATGAGGAGGGCGGTCCAATAGTGCTTCCCGTTGCAGCCGGCGGACCACTCCGTGTTGCCGTCAAACTCGGTGTTGGAGATAGTTACCTTGCCGGCGGCTCCCCAACCAGAGACGATGAACTGGCGGCCGATCAGGGAGATCTTGACGTGATCGATCCAGACCTTGTCGGCACCGTCAAGAGTGATGGCATCGCCTCCCCAGACGTATTGAGGGTTGAGATTCTACATACAGTCAGCTACACCGGAAATCAACTTTGCGGCGGAAGCTTAGAAACGTACTGTGATGTGGACGTTTTGGATGATCTGAAGGGACCTCGATCAATATCTTGACTCTCAAAAGTAGGTAGTGCTGGTAGCACAACAGGGAAGACCCACGACATTGCTCTTTCCACCACGAACACGGAATCCCTTGCCAATGATGACACCCTTGGTGCCAACGCCAACAAGACTTTTGTTGCTGTTGATATCAATGGGGGTTTTCGCAGCGTTGTCGTAAGTGCAGTCAACCCAGGTACCGCTAGCAGCATCGCAGGTGTCCTGGATCCAGGCCTGGCCCTTGGAAGTGCCACCGGGACACTTGGTCGTGCGATTATCACTGCAACACTTGCCGCTGGTCGTGCCCTCAGTGTTGCGAAAGTCCCAAGTGCGATCGATCATGATGGTCCGGGCCGTGCTGTCGGTAAGCCACTCCTTAAGTCTGCCGAGTTTTAGTCTCTGGACCCTGTGATTCTTTGTCGATGATGAAGACCAACTCACTGAGCAATGCTAGAAGGAATCTGGGGAGTAGTTGAGCCACCACCAGTGGTGCCAGCTGCGAAGCCAAACGCTTTGCCCTGCACCTGTGCAGTGGCCGTGCTCGCAAGAGCGGCGACGAGAGAGAGAAGACAGGCCTTCATCGTGCAAGGCTAGGAGAGAAAGCGAGTGTAGTTGAAGTAAGAACTATAGTGAGAAAGAATATGAAGACCGAGGAGGAGCTTGGTTCGAACCAAGGCTATGGTATCGGGGATCGTACAAGGTTAAAAACAAGTCTAAACTCCTAGCTGTATGATCCTACTGCCACGCCAAGACGCAGTAACCGCGGGGCGACACGAGGAGGCCTCGACTCTTTCTCATCCTAAAACATCCCCATATTGCACGTCTCTCGCGCGGCTGCAACGGTTTGTGCCAAGCGGCGCTATAGGGCTGGGCCGGCACCTTAGAGGCGGCGAAGTTTCCATAGATCCATTTCCACCTAACAGCAATGGGAATAGAACACGTGAACCGTCTCCATACGTACACGATCGCCGCTGTCATTCTGGCCGATGCGGCAGCCCCTAAATCTTAGGATTCTCTGTGTGATGGGAAAATCCTCGTCCTGACCATTCCGACGCGGAGGTGGCTGCTGCTCCGCGCCGACAAAGTCACCATTTGGCAAGTCCGAGGTCATTCGGGCCCGGCAGACATTTCCTGTTACGGGAGCTAATAGCTGGGGGGCATGCTGGAAGGGGTATTGTCGAGTGGGACAGGGCTGTCAATGTCATCAAGATGCTACAATGACAGGGGTCCTCCCCTCTGCTTCTCAACCAAATCTCGGTAGTGACAAGGGTTTAGGCAGATGAAAGGGCCACGACTAGGAGGTTAGTGAAAGTCGGCGATGCAAGTGGATGGCCGAACAAGTCTAAAACTCGGACTCTTCCTCCCGTTCCATACCGTGTTGGGCAAACATATCGCCACAAGCCACGTTTTGCGAATAGAACTTAAAGGTTGGTGGACCTTTCCGCCGACTTATCGGATTTTCGTACGAGGATCTCGTAAACTAGAGATCTGGTGGACCGCATTGGCTCGCTCTCGGATTCCCTTCAGCACAGCATCCCGCGATGTAAGGTCGTGTCATGAAATCATCGTTTGCGAAAAACTGGTGTGAGTTGCCTGCATCATTCACTTGATGAAATGTGGAATCATTCACTGCGGAAAACAAGGATAATTATCCGTATTCACACAGTCAAGGGTGACTCGGTCTAGTACTAAATAAAACCCGCTACTCCGTCGAACGTAACCGTTGACTTGAAGCAAGCCTCGCTCAGGCGCGGCTTCGCGCGATGTTGCCATCGCTTTCTCCGAGGGATAGTCTATCACGAGTACATGACAGGCAGATTCAACCAATGTGAAAGCGTCATTGGATGATGAAGACACATCATGCAAGTAGTGGTTGATCTAGTCTCATCTTGCCTTCTCAAAGGGGCACTCAGCTCGTAGTGACACGGCGAAGGCCTCGACCCTCAGAGATGGCAGCTCTTACCCTCCTACTTCATTCAGAAAATCCTCGTTTACAACAAGGGCTTCTGGGCTCTGTGATACTTGGATCCAACTCAGCGTTGCTTAGCTACACATAGAAGACGCAACGATACTGCGGCATCAATGGAAAGAGGGAGAGACCACTGGTGTCGGATTGGAAGTCCAATTCGACCGCGGCATACTACCAACTGCGCAGGGGCCAATTTAGGGGCCCTATTTATAATTATCATAGCTAGCCTAACTTACGGTTAGAACCTCCTTTTTATACCTACGTAAAAATTTATATAATTTAATTAATCTCTTTATTAACCTATAGTTCGAACTAACTACCTTATAATAAGGATATTAATACTAATTAGTAATTAAATTTTACTATTATAAATTAATAAAGTATCTTATTATATAAAAGAGACGACTTTTTAATATTATATAAGATAGGAGATTCGTACTAATTAACCTTATAAAAGTAGATAAAAAAAGAGGTAATTCTTAAATACCGCACGGAATTAAATAATTATAGCCCTATACTACTTACGAGAGGTTAACGTTTACTACGTTAAACTACGTTAATTAATAAAACTACTTAAGTAACTAGTCTTTTACTATTACCTTAAGTAGCTTTTTTACTAAATAACTTTCTTATAACCGGCTTATAATTAGAAATTAACTAGTTAAACTAATAAAAAAAAATACCTACGTAGTAACTACCTACTTAATTAATTAGTATAATAAATAAGTTTAATAGTATAGTATAAAAAAGTACCGTGTAATTTAAAAAAAAGATCTCTAAACGCAAATATTCTTACTTAGTAATAAAAGTAACTTTATAAGAGTTATAAAACTAAGAGATTTATAGTATATAAAAAGGTCTATTATTACGAGGATTTTATAAATACGACCGTAAGCTCGTAATTTAAATAACCTCCTTAGAGCTCCTTTAACTACCCCCCGGGTATTACTCCGGAATACTACCCTAAAAGAGGTAAGTTAAAAAAAGAAGTAATTTAAAGGTTATAAAGAGTACGAAGCTTAGGAAGTTAAAAAGGTACGAAATAATAAAAATCGGTAATTAGTAAAGATTTTAAAACTAATTATTATATTTTCCTATAGTAATATAAACGTCTACTACTATTATTAAAAAAAGAACTACTAAAACTTACTTTTTTATATTAAATAAAAAGGAGGATCTTAATAAGTATAATAGCTAGCGATCTAAAAAAGTAGTAGTAATTATTAAAAATAATAAAAACGAGAGTAGTAATAAGGTAGTAAAAAGAAGCAGGAATTACTTAGACTTTAATAAATTCGTTAAGTAGTAAAAGTACGGATTTATTATAACTAGTGCGCAGATTAAGTATATCTTTATTAAAATTAAATACGCTAGTAATTACTAATACGAGTATAAACTAGGGTACGACCCTTAGTAAGTTAGGGTAAGGGAGAAAAAAAAAAAACCTAATCTTAAATAGAATCCTAATTCCTTATAAATAAGTAAATATTAACCTAAATTATTAGGGGACGTAAATATATAGGATTATAAATTAGCTTAATAATAAGTAAATTAACGTAATATTAATCTATTTAACTAAGGTTTATAAAAAAAGGGGCTATAGGGGTAATCCCTATTTTACGAAATCGTAAATAACCTTAGCTACTAGTTAGATAAATAGTTTATAAGTATAAGCCTAAGAATTATAAAAGTAGTTAATAAATTTTTTTATAAGCGAGGGGTATTACTAGCGTAATTATAATTATAAGAACTATATAAAATCCTAATAATAATAATTATAAAAGAGGAATTCGTACTATAGAACTAGGCATAAGTTAATAAAGTATATAATCGCTTTAATAAGTTTAAAAAAAGGGTAAACGACCTAGATTTCCTTCTTATAATTACTAATAACAATCTATTATTATAAAAAAATATATAAAAGCAAAATATAGTACTAAATATATAATAATTAATAATTCTGCCTATTTTAATCTATAGCTCGTCACCGTTATTAATATAAAATTTAGTACCGATTAGCTAATAAAAAAAAAATAAACGACCTAAGGTTACTAATAATACGTAATAACACAGGGATCGTATATAAATATTAAAAATATAGTAGTAAATACGAGGTAATTTATAAATCTTAAAAAGATCTTTTTAAAAAAGAAATTATATTCTAGGGGGAAGTACGAGGTCTTATAAAAAACCCTAATAATATTTTATAACTATTATAAAAAAGTCGGGATTAGGGAATACTAATACTATTTAATAATTAATATTATACTCGTTAATAAAGCCTCTAATTATTATTATAAAACGGTACGTAATTTTAATTAGAATAACTTTTTTAGTATTATTAATATAATCCAAAGCCGTTTTGAAACCTATAATAAGAATCTAAAGCTCCTATTTAAGCTATAAGTAATTTCTTTTATATTTATAATTAAGATAATAAAGGGTAAATTATAAATAGAAATCCTTAAAGAGCTTATTAATTAAATCGATAAGCTAGTAAAAACCTAGTTAAATAAGAGAACTAACGAGCGGAAAATTAAATATTTCTATACCGTAGTTTAGTATATATTAAAAACAAAAATAACCCTATACTAGGCGCTTAAAAACTACGAGACGCTCTACTTAAGGCTAAGATCTAGCTTTAATATTAAAATAAGAATACCGTGCTAAATATACTTATAAGCGTATAACGGCCCTTATTAATAATATTAAGTTAACTAGACGTATAATAAAAAAAGAAAAGAGACTAAGTACGGTAATCGCTAATAGGGAGGCCTAGATCCGTTAAATAAGTAAAAATTTAACTTATAAGCAAAGTAATAAAAAAAGTAATACTTTATTTATAAAAAAAATAGATATTAGTTAAATAACTACTCTAAAAAAGAGCGTATTAAATTATATAAATAGTATAAAAAGTTAAAAGTAATAAATAGTAAAACTAGCCCTCGTTAGTTTAGCTAATTCTTTATTATATATAAGGATAGATCTAAGGGTATAGAACTTAGTAACAGTAGCCATAGTAGCGGCTTAAAATATCCGCCCCCTATAAGAAATTTAGAAAATAAAAAAAATCTCGCCCCCTATACTAATAAATTAAATTATAATAAAATCGATAATATTAACTACTCCTTTTTCGCCCCGTTAATATTTAGAAGATATACGAAGCTAAATAAATAAAAAATAATAGAAACTCTAAATAAGTAAGCTTTTATTTATAAATAGTAAGGGAAAGTCCCTTAGATAATAAATATAAAAGTAGATAAAAGAACGAATTTAATAATATAGAATTCTACTCTTTTAATATTTAAAAAGAAAAAATATAGTACTAAGAAATTCTAAGGGTAGCTAGAGGAACCCTTTTTATACTACTTAAATTACTTAAACGCTAAGCTTATATAGGCATTTTATATAAGCAAAAGGTATAGCTTAGATAATTTTTATAAAATTATCCTAAACACTAGGGTATTATAATAATTAATAAGAAAAAAGGGGTAATTCTAAGCGCTATAGAAAATTGCGCTAGTAATACTTAATATATTAATAATAAGTATTATAAAAATTAGCTTCAGCCTAAGTAAAAAAATCGTTACCCTAAGTACGGTAGAAATAAAAACGCACTTTAGAACAATAATTTTTTATATTTTACTTATTAATACCCTATTTCTCTTATGTTTAAAAAATATAGATTAACTAAGTATTATATTTAATAATATAAAGAACAGAATTTATAATAATAAGTATTTCGAAACGGTTAAAAAACGATAGGGGTATATATTTATAAAGCTTCCTAACGATATAAAGTTAATTAATTACTTAATAAAAAATAAGCTTAGATAACTATATTAGAAATTCGGTTACTTATCGGTTACGAGGCTATATAACCTCCTAAAGCAATTAGGTAATAATAATATTAAAATAGGGGCACTAGAGTAGTTAATAAAAGTATACTATTAATATTAAATAAATACATAGAGCCTATATAAATTTAAATTTAAATTATATAATAAGCTTAATTTTAATTAAGAAATCGTCGTTAATATTTTATATTTAAATAGTTAACCGGTCCTATATATAATTAACGAGGCTATATTATTTTAAATAGGGTAATTCCTATAGGATTTATAAGTAAAGATAGTATAGGTAGCCCTATAAAAATACTAAATTAATATATACTAAGGACCGCTAAACGGCATTAAAACTAACGCTAGTATAAGTTTTAAATTAATAGAATTTAAAGAAAATATAATAGCCTATAGTATATAGTTAAAAGTCGTGCTTATAAAAGCGCACTATAGTATTAAAAAAGTAAAAAAGGCATATTAGTAGCTAAAAAGGGCGTTTAAAATTATTAAAAAGGAAAATCCTAATTCTACTAATAATAAATACCTCTAGATAGTACTTAAGTATTATAACGATACTATAGGGCCTAATAGGCTTATACTAACGCTATTAGTATTTAGAGTATATTTAAAAACGACCTTAGCCTCGCTACTATTACTAAATATAAGCTAATAAGCCTAAGTAATTAAAAAAGTAATATAGGTATTGTGCGAGGTAAGCGTAAAAAAGTAAGTTAACGAAGTAATTATTACGTATAATAGGCCCGATATAGGGGCTAATTTAGATATATTCCTAAATTTAAATATATAAGTATAGTACGAAATTATTTAGTAATAGACTAAGCTATATAAATTAATTTCTATTAACGAGTAGTTTTACGTAATTATAAGAGATCGCGACTAGCTACTTAAAGTATTAATTACGGTAGTTAGACTATATTATATAGATCTTATTAAAATAATTTTTAACTTATAAAAAAAAAAAGAGCTAAGGGAAATAATATAACCTATAGTAGAGGTATAAGAAATTATCCTTAATAAAATCGTTATAGTAATATTAATAAATAATAAGGAAGAGGAAATTGCTAAAAGGGTACTAATACTATTAGTAAAACGTTATAAAAAACTACGATAGTAATCCTTAATATAATAATTTATCACTAGTAACGAGGTATTTAATACCTATTATATAGTAAAAAAAAAAGCTAATTTCGAGCTAGTAGTTAAACTATATAAAAAAAGCATTATTATAACTATTAAAAAGCCGTATAAAGAATTAGATCTTATTAAAATAGATACTCTACGTAATCGAGGGATCTATTAATTTATCCTCTACGACCCTAAAAAATATAAAGGTCTCTGTATATTTAAATTATAAATAGTATATAAAATTAAAAGAAAAAGAACACCCTAACTATATAAAAAATCTAAGTATATAATTTAAGAGTATAGTAACGTTAAAAAAGTAACGCTACTTACTTAATTACCTATAATATAGCGCTATAGTTAACGATTAATAATAGTATTAATAGTATTACTACGGAAAAAAGGATACGAAATTTAGAGCCGTAATATTACTTAGGCCTATACTTAATTAGCTATAGGGCTTATAAAGAAAATCCTAGCCTACTTACTAAAGGAAATAGCTAGTAAGTACTTAAAAAGTACGATTATTAAAGTACTTAAACTACTATATAAACTTATAAAATCGGGTACCTATTAATAAGCTATATATTATAATTTTTATATTAATTAATTATTAATAGTTATATTTACGTACGACCTATACTTATTAATTTCTAAGTATAAAAGCGACTAATTTAAAATCGTTAGAATATAGATTAATAATATATTAGGCCTATTTAATATTAATTTTATAAAAAAAGAAAATAAGGAGCTCTAAAAAGCGGGCTTCGTAACTAAGCTAAAAAAGGTCCTTATAATAAATAACTTATTAATATTTAATAATAGGATTCTTATGATTAAAAAGGAAACCGTCGTTTTTTAATAAAAGGGGTAGGGTAAAAAAATCACCCTTATAAACCTAAATATAATTAATATTAAAAAGTAATATAAGGCTAAGCTCGTAAGAGGGGTATATATTACGAGTATATACTAACCCGAAGTAATTTTTAATTACGCTAGAGTAGCGTAAACTATAGAGCTAAATAAATAAAATATTAAAGTACTTAATAAGTAGCTTAAGTAGTAATAAACGAATCTTAATTAAGGCCTCGTTTATTACTTAATTAACCTCGCTATTAATAAACTCTACGTCTTTATTAATAAGTTATTTATAAATAATAATAACCTTATTTTATAATTAAAATATATTATTATCTTAATTAATAAGAGTATAAATAAGAGCAAATTTACTATATATAATAATATAATTTACTACTTATTAACTAAAAATAAGTAAGTAATAAGAAATATATTAGTATTAAAAATCTATAATATAGTTAATAGTATTAACTTTGCTTATATAATTTTAATAATACTAAAGAGGATTACTAATTAACTTAACTTTTTACTAATCCTAACGGTTATTTATACTAATTCCTACTTACTATATAAATACCTCGTTAAATTAAGAATAATAAAAAAAAAGAGGCTTATAATTAATATTATAGCCCTTAAGTAATTATATAAAAAGTATAAAATCCTTAAGATTTATTAAATTAATAATAATAATAACCTTACTAACGCTTTTATAAAAGTAGTACTTAATAAGGGGTTAAAGTAATTTATAAGTAATAAAAAAGTTAATATATAAATAGAGGGATAGGTTATATAAAAAGAGTAAAGAAAAAGGGGAAAAGGAGACGACTTAGTAAAAGGGCCCGAGGTTAAATTATACCTCTAACTATAATAAGTAAATTAATAAAAAAAAAAGAAAGTTAGTATCGGATTAGAAGTTTAATTTAACTACGGTATATTACTAACTACGTAAGGGCTAATTTAGGGGCCTTATTTATAATTATTATAGCTAGCCTAACCTACGGTTAGAACCTCCTTTTTATACTTACGCAAAAATTTATATAGTTTAATTAATCTCTTCGTTAACCCACGGTTCGAACTAACTACCCTATAATAGGGATACCAACAACTGGAAACTGCCGAATTGAGAGTTGTGTTCAACTTTATGACTGGTTATCTAAGCCGACGTTGATGAGATATACACGCAGTCCACCCCGAGAGTACTACCTAAAGGCCCTTAGAATGGTAGGGTAAAAGGCCTACAGGATACCTGTTCCCATACCGACGATGGACGTTAGTAAGCATAGAGCTTCACATTCTCATCCTCACTCTCCCTGAGCTTCTTGTTGATACTCATCAACCAGAACCTCATCGCCCACGCACATATGATGCTTGCAACGGCAAAACCAATCATGCATGAGAAGCCGATCATGTACCTGGGTCCATCAGAGGTGGGCCAAAGGTAGGCACAGTAGATATAAGCCAAGTTGGCCGTGACGTTGACCAAGGAGTATGCGACGGCTTTCTTCTCTGGCGTCTGTGACAAGGTATCGCTTACCCATCCCAAGATAGGAGATCCTACGGAGTAAGCACCAGTTGCATACAAGAAAGTTGCTGCATATCTGACAGCATTATTGGTGGTCCCAATCGTCATGGCGAATCCGACCACAGCAAGAGATAGTCCAGCTGTGATGTGCCAGGTTCTTTCGTTGAATCGCCCGCTTGACCAGGCAAATGGGATGCCAAGAAAGCCAGAAACAAAGTAGGGGGGAGCGGTTAGGAGAAGAGCCGTAGTCGACTTGAAGCCCCTAATCGGACATTAGCGTTTTTCCGACTTTAAGCACTTGTTACTTTTTGGGTAGAGGTCCGTTATTTGGTAACTTACATGGTACGAACAAGGGTTGGAAAGTATGCGTTGAAGCTAACCGCAGAAATATGGAAGTTCTGGCAGGCGCAGAACAACCAGGTTTTGGGGTCTTTCAGAGCCTGCTTGAGACCATCCATGGTAGAGCCACGCTCTTGTCTGCCGACTGTATCCCGACGAATGCGTTCAACAGCAAGTTGTCTCTCCTCCTCGGTAAGCCATCGGGTAACAGAGGGATCGTCAGGAAGAAGGAAGAACCCGAAGACGGCAATCAATGCGGTGACCGAGCCTTCAATGATAAAGAGCCTAACCTTATTAGATCATAATCCATGACAGATAATATATGCAGCTCTTACCATTTCCAGCCTGCAATTCCCTTGACCTGATCTAGGGTTGTAAAAGTCGCAGCAGCAATCAGACCTGAGCAGCCAGTACTGACCACTTGACCAGTATAGAGGATGGATATTCTCGTTGCGAGCTCTTTCCTGGTGTAGAAGATCGATAGCAGATACAGGGCACCTGGATAGAAGGGCTGGAAAGGCGAACCCAGATTAGCCTGCGCTCCACCTTTCACTTGCTTTGTGCGACTCACTGCTTCCACAAATCCAAGGAAGAACCGGCATGCCACCAATCCACTGTAGTTTTTGACTCCCGCTGTGGCAGCAGAGATGGCAGCCCAGCCAATCATACAAGTTGACATATAGATTGACGGGCTCGTGCGTGTGAGGAACATATTTGAGGGCACTAGACGTGGTCAGACTCAGCGCACCTGAGAATTTTCCAAAATATTAACTGACCCTGCATCAGAAGGTACCCAACGAAAAGAATAGAGATGGCAGTGTTGTATTCGACCCCTTTCAGTCCCAAGTCTTCCTCCAGCGTGTTCAGTCGAGCTTGAGGGAGAGCGTTACGATCGAGCTAAGTTCGAGGTTAGGGCCGACTTTCGAGTGGGAACATATAACTTAGGCAGGTCCCGACGTACGTAATTCATGAAATACATTGCCCAAAGAATCGGCTACGAGAAGATATCACGTTAGCATCATGCTCACAAAAGGGGCCAGTCAAGATTCCAGAGGCTTACCATGATCCTGCGATCTAGCTTACGGACGAGGGCGATTTCAGCCGGATCAGTCTTCTCATGGGCGCCGGAGTAATCGCCAGAAACAACGGCCTCGCCCTTGACCGACTTTTCATCGTGTTCAATTTCGAGCGGGCCGCCTTTCTTGGAATCGGCATCATGTGTAGCTGCCATTTTCAGTAGAGACGAGAGACGAAGTCAGAAGGCACCTTAGAGGGAGAGAGAGAGAAAACGAGGTCGCAGACAAGAGATTCTATGCTCTTTCGGTCTCTGTGTCAATGGCAAAACACACAAGACATCGTCTGATTTATACATAACAGCTATCTATCATCTGGCCATCCCCGGCTTTGCGGGGCTGGCTCGACTCAACCCCAGAAAATACACGTTCCCCGCAAGCGCCAATCTCATGTTTAACTCAGACCCGAAGTTCAGGATACGGGGAAAGGGGCCAAGACCCGGCGAACCGGCGCATGGTCTGTGCTATTCCGATACGCCGTTACGCCGTTACGCCGCTCAACACGACCTTACTCCGTCCTTATCCCGCGATTTGGTCCCCCCGCAACTGCATTATCCCGTGCCCCACCGCGGGGTCCTCGGTGTAAGTCCGGACGTTGGCCGGAATGATGTCCATCCAAGTCAAGGAATAAAACAGACCGAGGAGAACGCGACGACGCATTTGGAAAGCTTGTCTTGGGACGAAGCTTGCTCTCTGCTCTCTCTCGTCTGAACTGCTGCTTCTAAGCGCATTCCACTCGCCATGTCTGCCGCCACTGTCTTCGATTCGACGCTCTTTGGCAACATTTTTGGCACAGAGGAGGCTCGCCAAGCCTTCTCTGAACGATCTTATGTTGCCAATCTTATCAAGGCCGAGTGCGCTCTGGCCGAGGCGGAAGAAGCTGAAGGTATTGTGCCGGGTGGCACTGCTGCCGTATTGAGGGAGCATTGCAATGTCTCCAAAATCGACTGGCAGCTTCTTGCAGCCCGCACAGAGATCGTGGGATATCCGGTACTGCCTTTGGTAGAACAGATGTCGAAATGGGTTCCCGAAGAGACTTGTAAGTCTTGGCTGACAATTCCACAAATGGTACTTCAACTTGCTAAAGCTTCAACCTCAAGCTGGTTACATTCACTGGGGTGCCACAACGCAAGACATCATGGACATAGCGTCGGTACTCCAAATGAAAACTGGTCTTGAAATCGTCGAGCGCCTTCTGCGCAAAGTCACCTCCACCTTAGAGACAATGTCCGCCGCTTACAGAGATGTACCCATGGCCGGCAGGACGCATCTGCAACATGCCCTCCCAATCACTTTCGGATACAAATGCGCAGTTTGGCTGGCTGGCTTCCGCAGACACGTGAAGCGTCTGGAACAGATCAAGGAGAGCTGCTTGCTGGTTCAATTCGGCGGTGCTGCTGGTACCCTTGCTTCCCTGGGCACAAGCGACAGTGGCATTCGCGTGCGCAAGCGACTCGCGACTATTCTTGGATTGCAAGACCCCATCATCACCTGGCATGTGGCGCGCGATACTGTTGCTGAGATTATAAACTACCTTGCCCTGGTGGGTGGTAGTTTGGGCAAGATTGCCCTTGACTTGATTATCATGTCATCAAACGAGCTGAATGAGGTGAGTTTATACCTACTAGCTCTTGAAATGGGTTGAGAATACTGACGCACACTTCACAGGTTGCCGAGCCTTACGTTCCCCACCGTGGTGCCTCCTCGACCATGCCTCAAAAGCGCAACCCCATTTCCAGCGAAGTGATACTCGCGCAATCGAAGATTCTGCGCGCACAAGCCGGCCTTGTCCTCGATGGCATGGTCTCTGACTTCGAACGAGCCTCCGGACCGTGGCATCTAGAATGGGCTGCTATACCTACAGCCTTTATTTCGATCGTTGGGTCCCTCTACCAAGCCGAATTTGCCCTGTCGGGGCTGCAGGTCAATAAAGATGCCATGATGGCTAATCTCAAGTCAACAAGGGGCCTGATCGTAGCGGAGGCTGTCATGATGGACCTAGCAAAGTACACCGGCCGCCAGGAGGCGCACGAGATTGTTTACAAGGCGTGCGTCAAGGCACACGAGAACAGCATGTCACTGCAGGAAGCATTGGAAGAGTCATCACAGGTGACGTCTCACCTTGCTTCGCCAGACCTCGCGAAATTGTGCGATCCTACAAGGTACCTAGGATGCTGTCAATTGATGCTGGACGAGCTGTTGGGACAAAGGGAGGGGCATGGTAATGGAGACGGGAAGGACTTGAACGGGGACAATGGGATTGCAGATACCATTGGAATCACCAACGGCAGCCGTTGAGCTGATCAGAGAGACAGATAAAATATTTGACTTAGACCCCTTGTGAAGACCTCGGGAGTCAAGTTGAAACGTTTATTGCTCTGCATTGCATTCCCAAAAAGCCTTCAGCTTCTCTTCTTGCCTCAGCAGTGACCAGCCCATGTGCGCTTCTGACTTTGCGAGAATATCAAGCAATTTCTCCTGTTCCGCAGGCTCGTGAAATAAATGACCACCTGTGTGGATAGCAGATTGTCAACAACCAGATGTTGCACTGGATCAATGCCAGAGCCGAACTTACACATAGCAACCGTCATTCCCGCGGCTATGGTTGCTGGCTGCCACTCGCCTGCCGAGTGTGCAATACCACAAATTTGGCGGATCAAGCGACGAATCTCTTCTTCAACAGCATTTGAAGCCATAGCCTTGTCGAGACCAAGTACAGGCATACGGGGGTCGTGAGTCAGCAACATTATCTGGCAGATAATGGCATGCTGCTGGCCAGCAACTAGGTAGACGAGGAAAGGTAAGTGATCACTACCCATACTCATGCTAACCACAAGAGCAATGAGAAGCACTGGGACTCACTATGAAAATCGTTGGCAAAAACGATCTCAGGAAATGTCTCGCGATCAGAGCCCGTTTGCCACAGAGGATTGAAAGATGCCGGCCTCCTCTCCATCCATTGATGTAGATAGGCACGCAGATTCTCCCAAGACCCGATGGACCGCGCGTCTGGGCCATATGCAAACATCAAAACATCCTCAGTAAAAGTGATGATGCGCCACGCCCAATCGAAGTCGGACGTGGGCTCAAGAGTTCTGGTGATGCCGCATCTCTCTGCAAGACGGGGTGGAGGGGTACGTGCTACAAAAGAAATGAAGATTTCCTGACGGATAGCCACTAGCAGACATGCGCGACATAGACTATAGTTTGGATCATCGGGAGACTCCGGTAGAGTAAAAATGTTCGTGTCTAAAATGTGCCCATACGGCCGGTCATCGACAGACGGGACTGGCTCGACTCGGTCAACAATCAGGATCATGTGAAGGCGACCAAGTAGACCCCACCTGTCATTTCCTCGTAGAGTCGCAGGATCATAGTAATGGCGCATAAAACTCCAGTAGTAAAACCTCGTGCCGACCCTGGGTGTGCCAAAGCCGGGATATATGATTGTAGGCATCTTGCTTGATAGTCGTCGGCTTCTCCAGGAACCCATTTCTCGGGCTGTGTCTGGCTCAAATGCTTGCATGAGATTGCCAAAAGGGCGTTGAGAAGAACAAAGTGGGTCGAAGCCGCTTGCACGATGACCGTTCTGAAGTGACGATCTTTATCGCAATAGTCAAACTGGACGGGGATCAGTCTATCAGATCAAAAGCGTTGCTCTCTTGCTAAAGGTCAATTGACAGTATGTACCCAAAGTGAAAGATGATTGATAAAATGCTGAATCAGCAAGACTTCTCGTTTGTCTCTCAAAGGCCATAGAGGATTGCATGGAGGCTCTTCAACATTGCAAGGGTAAAGTGACTCAGAAGTATCTGGCTCAGGTGGTTCTGGTATCTGAATTGCTTCTCCCACCTGGAGTGGCTCGGCGGATGTAGCGATAATCAGATTGGCAATACTTGGGAGGTTGAGGGGCCTTTCAGTAGCACTTGTTTCTTGCGGCGATTCTTCTCGGTCTAGAGCGATGCTGTCCGCTGAGAATACAACTACACAAGTTTTAGCTACCTGAAGAGACTGTACGTGGTCCGGGAAACCAGTATCGTGATAGGTATTAATCTCACGGGTAGACGGTGTTGATAGCCAGACTTGATGAGCTGGGAAAGGAACAGCTCGGCTGTCCTCTGGTGACTCCTGAAAACCATCTATGGACGGGTTGTGATGATGGCGAAATGTTATTCGGGTGGTTGCTTTGTAAGTACACGATTTAGCAGCCTTTGCGCAAGGGGAGCATGTCGGACTTGGTGTGTCACCTAATCGGATGGCCTTCAGTATTTATGACTCTATAATTTTAGACCTGCCGATTATACTTGGTACCCGACCTACATTTCAAGTGAAGCCGAACACATCGTAAACTTGAGAGGGCGTTAGCACCATCTTGAGACGCAAAAGGAGTTGACGTTTGATTTGAACGTACCATGACTGCCGTTTGGAACGGCTGGATACTCTTGGCGGCGTCTGGCCACGCTGTTCTGGTTCATAGGCCCCTGTTCGAACCTCAGATGAGCTGATGGACATCTTTACTGTCAATACCGGGAAGAAATGATACAAAATGTTCTTGACATGATTGATTTTGCTCCTTGTAAAAGACATGTGCGTGGTGCCGGAGAGAGCGTCTCGATTTTGGGCCATCAACGAAAGCCGGAAAGGCAGGTGGGGCCGATGACACAAAAGGCAATTTGGCTCCGATCCCCCACTTGGGATCGGAGCGGTTTTACCTTTCTGAGCTTCACACCACACACCATCACAAGCAGCTTCAAGTCCCACCAGTTGACCCAACACCATGACATCAAAGCCAGCAACAGGGACACGAGGTGACAGCCCCTTTTTAGGACAGCCTAGACTGCGTTTAACGAAAGTTTCGATTAATAAACAGCCGTCTTTGAGCCTGCTTGACTCTCTCCGTTCAAATGTGAATATATCGATTCTTGTTCGTGTAAAGTATGTAGCGCACAACTTGCGCAGGGTTCCTCGTGAAGCTTGAGAGCGGAATAGTCGTGCATCGTAACCGATTATTGTATGACTAAACACTTGCAACTCAATGAGCCTTGGTGTCTTAATTGCATGGTTGTTAATGGCCGCCAAATTTAAGGATTCATTCAGATGAGAACCAGCCCGCGTCGCGGGGAACCATTTTGCCTCAATAGCTTCCTTGTTTTGGATGGGACTTGAGAGTAAAACTTCACAACCCGCTGGTCGGAATAGCGGAATAGTGTTGTACCAAGATGACTAGCACCAACGAGGGTTTAAAGGGGGAATAAGATGGTTTATGGTGATGAGCCCTGGAAAGATCGTTACAAACTATGCAACTAACGGGTATATATGACTAATGTACAATAGGTCCGGCTTTCGGTAGCGATGCAGCCCCGGCTCATCACTTTCTCCACAACACCACCACATAATCGACGAGCGCGTATGCCTTTTTCGGGTTTCGAGTCCACTACACTCTTAGCGAATGCGAATTCAACGCTGTCAATGATGCTGAACGAAACGGGAGGATGAATGGACAGGAAAATCCTTCCGGAGGGCAATCTGGACAAGTTTGGTATGCTAATCCGGGCTAAAGAGGAACCAAGAGAACCCCACTGGATGATCATGTTGCTAATAAGCTCAATAGTGACCGCTGCCGGCGGTAAGTAATTCTTCAAACAAAGATTCATCGTACTTCTATGGCAAACTTGGTCCATTTGATTCCGATGCTCAAGGCTGACTTAGGCCCTTTTGCTTTCAGGAGGAAAATTCGATGTCATGGCGATGGCGAAAAGGTAGGTTGGCTGTCTCTCCTACGCAACCTGCTCACATCCAGACTTTTGAGACTAAATAATTGATAGTGCACGCCTTGTATCACTGGAGGCGTGGCCTGCATTGTGTCAACGAAGTTGAAGCGTAATAGAAAGAGGAAGAGGTAAGTTACTAGTATATAGTATACAAAGAAGCCGAAGAATCCGCGAGGGACTAGATCGAGTTGGGCAATGATTCCTTTGCTGACCGTCGCTTCTAGTTACTACGAAAACGAAGGAACTGAGGAAAGACATGACGATTCCGCAGCTTCAAAGACTCCTGAAGCTCATAGCAGCAATGTTGACTCGGCTTCCCTTTCGCTCCCTCAAGACATAAGGAACTCGCAACAAACAGTTTCAGAGCACTCACATCTGAGCACGCTCACAGGAAACGCTGGTCTGAGGACTTCACCATCATGGCAGCGAGGTAAAGAGGCTGTCTCAAACGCCAAGTCGAGGTTTGTGCCGGAACCGGTGATCGGCCACATGGGCCGACTAGTGTCTAATGACGACCAGACAGCTATGTTTGCAGGGTCGTCTACGGGCGTGCATTTTATCAGCCAGGCTGAGCAGCAGTTACAAATGCTACGAATCCACACCGAAACATTCCCAAGCAGCATCTATAGTCTCTATCTTCACAACATATGGGGCCCATCGCCCAAGGGTTCAGAGTCGCAGGTTGTCGCTGCTATGATCTCCCAACTTCCGCTTGATGCTGCTAGTATCCTCGAGGCAACCATCGACTGCTGGACACCGTTGTATCCGATTGTACATAAACACTCCACAGTTGAGGCTCTACGTCGGTTGAATGGTGACCCCGAACACGGCGACATCAGTTTCTTGTATCAGGTTCTAGGTCTACTTGCTCTAGGAACATTAGGACATCCAGGCTCCTGCGTTCAGAGACATCGGCATTTTCTTTGCCTTTCTGAAAAATACTATGCAATGTCCGCTGCATTGACGAATCAGCTCCAGGAGCGACCGTCTTTACCGACGCTCCAAGGGCTAGAGATTGCTCAGATCTACCTCCAGGTATCATCTCGCTACTCAGCTGCGTCTCAACTAGGAGGCATGGCTACAAGAATGGCACAGAACCTTGGACTTCATCGCCACTCCCAGAGATTCAAATTCGATCCTTTGGAGACAGAACTCCGGCGGCGCGTGTGGTGGTGCCAATACTCTCTTGATACGTAGGTATTTGGAAGGTCGGCCTGCTTGTTGTGTGACTTGACTAATCTCTTACCATCAGATTCTCCAGCGCTTACCACGGAATGCCAAGATTGATCCGCGACCAGGACGTGGACACGGACTTACCCTCCCGTGTTGACCACGACCAAGTATCGCGTGAGAGCGTGGTGTTTCCCTTACCCGGCGAAAGATCCCAAGTCGACACGGCTCTCTGCATGTTCAAACTCGCAGTCATTGTGGGAGAAGCTCTAGAGAAGCTGTACTCGACGACTAGACGGCGCGGCGGGATAGCTAAAATTACACAACTGCAAGCTGAACTTACATTATGGGAGCGGATGTTGCCGACGGATAAGGTTGTAGACTTGGAGGATGATAGCGCAGACTTATCACCGGCGATTTCGATCGACACCTTTGAGGTGGCTTTCCTACGCGCTGCATTTTACAACGCCACGGTGCATGTTCATCGGCCTGCACTTGCTTTCACAACAGCTGATCCTCAGTTTCAAGTTTCTCTGCAAGCGTGCGGTCGTGCTTCGGCTGAGCTGATAAGACTGACTGCTACGATCATGTCGGACTCGGTCCTGGAGATGGATGCCGCGAGGATAGATCCCATCATCGTCGCCCATCTCTATCCAAACGGGTTGCACATGTTGTGGCAGGCGGGTCTTACAATATTATTTGCGAGGTGGAAAGGCCACCCACTTGCTGGAGATGAGGAGGCAGAGGACTTGGTAAAGACATGCGCTACAACTTTACGTCATTTAAGAGCTGACGACTCCAATGGGCACATCAACCAATGTGCCGATGTTCTCGACATGCTCCGGACAAAGACCTTTTCAGCTGGAGAACCCCAACAGCCGGTACTTGACCAGCTACAATGGAATGTCTGGGACTGGCCCATGGCATCGGCTCTAGAGCTCGCAAATACCTTGGATGCGATGCCATTGGATCTTCAATTCGAACCAAGCATGGGCTTATGAGATTTTGCTGTCCACTTTGGCTGGCTGGGTGTGGACAAAGCGGCATGAGCTATCGCGGCATGGATGGCTTCCGTCGGTGTGCCCCAAACTTCAGTCACATTACTGAACGCGAAATATGTTGAAGCTTTGTGAACGCACTGAGGGCTCTAAGGTTGATGAGTCACAGTCGGGATATACGAAAAATCCGACGCGATGTTCGTCCTCTTCCCCACGAACATGACATGAAATACACACTCGGTACTACACACCAGCATTTTCTCTCCGGCCTCTCTTTTTCTCTAAGTCCGTGCGGGAAGATTGTATGCGTCCGTCCCAAAGATCTGGCACCTGTATCGTGAACCCGCGGTGCTCACACACCAGGGTACTGAGGGTGATCCGATCAGAGTCTGGGAGGGGCCCATAATCTTATCGATCAACTTATCACCGCCGGAACACCATCTCTCTGTTTGTTAGAGGCCAGCTACCACTGCCCACAAGCTTAGTTGTGCCGATTGATATTCTTTGATTGGCCAAGTCGGTGTAGGATGTCACGAAAAGAAACCATTGGGAGCAAAGTTGAGAAATGGGGCGTAAGATTCGTACCAGGCTAAGCCCAGCTTGCAGTCTAGCTCGCTTGTCTAGATGAAATGTCTATGTCTCTATTTCCTCCCAAAAAATAAAAATGAATAACCCAAACTCCTTTCCAAATACTGCGACGGGGGAATAGAACGCCAAGTGGCGTCGACGGCAATCAACTCCTTCTAATGTCCTGGATGGACGACGTGCGGATTTCGTCACGCCGGCAGTGCAAATGGCTGTTCCAATGCTCTCAGGATGGAGGAAAGCTCAGTTGTTTGCTGGAAGATCCAACGGTGGGTGTTGCCGAACTGGAGTGCCCTCAGGCCAAATATCTTGCTGAGACATCATTTACTCCTTGTGCAGGCTACCGGTAACGTAGTTCTCAGCACCGAGGGCATCGATGACAGCCATGTCCTCCTGGGAGAGCTCGAAGTCAAAGGACTCAAAGTTGGACTGGATGCGGTGGGCAGTCAGGGACTTGGGGAGGACAATGTTGCCGCGGGTAGCGTTCCAGTTGAGAAGGATCTGAGCAGGGCTCTTGCCGTACTTCTCGGCGATCTTGCCAATGGTGGGGTCCTCAAGCTTGTTGCCGCGGGCGAGGGGAGAGTAGGCCTCAATGGCGATGCCGTGCTTGCGGCAGGTGTCGACGAGGTCCTGGCGCTGGCAGAATGGGTGAACCTCGATCTGGTTGACGGCGGGGACAACAGTGGTCTCCTGAAGAAGCTCCTCAATGTGGTGGGAGCTGAAGTTGGAGACACCAATGGAGCGGACCTTGCCGAGACGCTGGGCAGTCTCAAGAGCTCTCCAGGAAGCGAGGCGCTTCTCCTTGTCATCTGAGGGGGAGTGGATGAGGTAGAGGTCGAAGTACTCGAGCTGGAACTTCTCGAGGGAGTCGCAGAGAGCCTTAAAGGTAGCCTCGTAGCCGTGGTCAGCGTCCCAAAGCTTGGTGGTGACGAAGACTTCTGATCTGGGGGTGTTGGTCTTCTGGAACCACTGCTTCAGGGCACGGCCGCAAGCCTCCTCGTTGGCATATCTGGCGGCGGAGTCGATGTGACGGTAGCCGGCGTCGAGAGCGGCGATGACGGCGTCCTCAGTCTCCTGGCCGTTGGGTGCCTTGTAGACACCGAGAGCAATCTGGGGGATTTCGTTTCCGTCGTTGAGGCGGACGGTGAGGCGAGGAGAGTCGCAGGGAGAGGCGTATCCAGAGTCTTGGCGAGTAGGCATAACCTTCTCCATGCCGAGCTCAGGCTGACGGGTAGCGAATTGGGCGGCCATTGTGAATGATGTGAATGTTGTAGTTGATGTTGAGAAGTAAAGAGTTGTATTGGTGTCAAGAGAGGAGGTTGTTGGATTGATTGAGGCCGTTGATTGAGATTGATGTGCGAGTGATGCTTCCAAAAGAAACAGCAGATGTTGCCGAGTTATCTATTCCTTTTTATCCTTTTCGACGTCTCGCTCTTTGGACCTAACTACTACAATTGATTTTGATTGCCATTTTCGGACCGATGGCGTCCTCTGTTGTCGCCAGCCGCGGACCCGCCGTGAATGTCCCGTCTGTGCTGGGTTGATGCCCCCCGTCTTGGAGGGGACCCGTTCTCCAACGTGCTGCCCCGTACGCCGTACAGATTATTGAGGGTCGGTGCCTCCTTGCGAGTGCTTGCTGTTACTTGGTGTTGAGTCGATATCTCAATGTCGATTTCGAGTCGGTGCCGGCGGTTCCTAGTCGGTATTCGTCCGTTGTCTCAACGGTACCAGGTTGATGCTCCGTTATCTCTGGGCCTTTGACCCGCTGCTACTGGAGCTAATGACGTAGAACTTCTCCGCCGATGCTGGACCGCTGCTCCGCCGGTGAATGGGCCGATGACGTGCCGTGTCTCCGCCGATGCTGCGCCGATGGACGACGTCCGAGTCAGGGTGCCCTCGGTCTGTCTGACGGTTATAGGGTGTCTCTTGCAGGAGGTGGAGGCAGGCCTCAGTTCGCTATTCCCACCGCCAAAGCTCCGAGAACTGGCTGCTACACTCGATTCATGTGCGACATGTCTAGCGGAATAAGCGAGGTATCAGATGAATTGACTGTTCTGAACCTTCTGCTGTGAGGCTCAACTAAAGGACTAGATCGCATTGTTGAGCCTCAAGATTTTCGGCGGCTGTGGCGAATATCGACCTCGACATTAGCGCAAATCTAACACTCAAAGTGAGAAATTTTACGACGCGAGAGAGAAAAACTGGAGCCCGCTGCAGGAATCGCTGTAGTGATACCAAATTCCTACGAGCCAAGCCTCGAGGAACCAAGGTACTATATTCGGTCAATTATTCCCGAGGACAAACTATCCATATCCGTACACTAGGCGCCGTTTCAGCCGCAGCCGGATAGACTTGCGAGGCATCAGCAATCGGCATCGATATCGAGCTGAACGATACGGGGGTTCGGTAGGCGACGTTTCCACGTACATACACGCTGGGTCGGCTTGCAAGACTCCTTAGGGAAGTACGTACAATATCCTGGGTAAGGTATATTGTGTAAAATGGAAAAGCCGCACTAAGCGACAGATGCAACTTGGCCTGTTATGACGTCAAGCTGCCGACGACATCACGGTGGAAGTGGACCATTGTAAAACGAGGTGCTTAGCTATGCCCCATCAGAAGATGGATCTCTGAAGCCCAAGGAGTTCCCGCAAATGCTCATGTTGAGTGTGAGATGCTCGGTGCAGGTACGAGTTCAGGACACCGGAGTCCACCCCGTTAAACGAGCGTTGAAGCCGTGGAACAAGACTGCGGATACGCTACAGAGGACGGATGACATGGCATGGATGTTGAGATGGGGTGTGTGAGGCAAGATGAACGCGAGTCGCGACTTTTGCCATTTCACATGTACATGGGCAATGTATCTCGCATTGTTGAAGGGCAAAGGCCGGGCAAGTTGTTCTAGCGTCTTGTCGCTTGGGCCTTTTGGGACAAAACTTATTCATCCCTGCCACACATCGATGATTGGCCCTGCCTTCCAGCAAGACTCAGGAACGTGGTTTCAGACTTTTCGCTGATGTCATTGGATCCTCTGGAGGGTCCTGATGTATTGTGGTCACTGGCAGGGCGACATTGAGGGAATCCGGGAGGTACATGGAGACAAGAGATGAAAGCACTGAGGAAGATGGAGGCATGTTGCCTGCAGGACCCCTATCGGGAGTGTTCGGAAGGGCCCGCTCTTTCCTCAGCCTGGGCAGCCAATGTCAAGGTCTGTATCAATGGGTTGCCTCTTCAGAAGTTCTGTGCGTTTGTAACAGCTTGATAGCCATTGGATTCTGCGCCTTGTCTTATCGGCGGAAGTCCATCTGTCCTGTTCAATCTTGACCTAGACAGCTCTATGTGTCATTCCTGGATGCGTTGTTCGTTGTCGGTGTCGGTGTCGCCAACGGTACAGGGTGTTCTTTGCCGACAGTAGAGATGATCAAGGATTGGCGGACAGAGTTTTCTCAACGTCTCAACTCTGAGCAACAATTATCTACAAGGTAGAGAGATAGCCAACGGAGGTACGAAGTACACCGACTAACCAAGACAACATTAAATCAAATGGCAAGATCGGCTCCGAAGGCTAAGGCGGTAGGGGCCAGTGATCAACGACTTGTCCAAAGAAGATTTTCACATGTATGCCAAGTTGACAGCCAAACAGCCCAGCAAGTTGGAATCGCCTAATACGTACCGGGTAGTAGATCGGCAGGAGACGCCCGGATTGTCCTCTGGTCCGACGCAAACACACACAGAACAAGTAATATCCCACGCCAAAAAAAAAAAAAAAGAAAAAAAAAAAAGATAGAGACACAGAGTCTTCTACAATCCCTGTTTAGAACTTCGGGAATGTCGATGAACATCGATGGATGCCGGACGACGTGACCCCCTATCTATTTCGCGCCCTGAGACAAGGCCCTATCAGTGACCCACGCAAGGCTCCAGTTTATCTTTTATCTCAACCAAGGCGACGAGCACTTTTTCCCAGCCTGGCGTGATTGTGGACTACAATACAGACTTTCTCACTGGACAAAATGCCTCGTAAAGTGGACATGAGCTGCACTAACAACGAGAGGAACCGCCCGATCTCACCGTGAGAAGATATGATAGGGGTATCAAGTCGCAGAACACCAGTAGGCAAGCCGCAAGCCAGGCAGACAGAGAGACGATCTCTGGTGGAGAAGGGATGCAAGGTGGAAAATATCGCCCTCAGCTCTCGGCACGGTGCATGAAGCAGTCAAGCAGGTAGACAAAAAAATCTCAATAGAAGCTCGTCTTATTGGCGGTGAAGTTGACCTTCACACCGATGAATGGGGCCAAAGCTCCACCACACCGGCATGACATTGAATGGATTTCGCTTTCCAGTCTTGGTTGCTATGACGGCCATCTTCATTGGGTGATGATCTAAATTTCAAACCTTTACTGGACGCTGAACCCTGGCGAGGCTGCACAGTCAAACTTGGTTTCATGAGGGATTTCACGCCCAATGCCGTAGGTAGTAGCCTCCGGCAGCGGTAAGATTACGTCTTAATGCATCGGGATCAGGCAATGAGGCCGGTTTGCGTCTGGACGGCGGACAGAAGAGGCTGGTCAATGGAAAAAGAGATACCCGCAAAGGTAGCCGAGAATAATAGCGAAACAGCGCCATAGAACTCAGGAGACCTTTCCCAATCGCTGTAATCTACCTCTATGCGAGTTGATACCGTCTGCGCCCGTCGTTGTGAGCAAGCATGCAGGATAACGCCTCATCCAGCCATATTGCAAACGTGGCAGCAACTCGGCGCATAGCTCTCACTCGTATGCAGAAAACAAAGATAACACAGGATTGCCTCAATCAATGCTCGACATCGCACGAGTCAGTAATGGCGTCAGCGAGGGAAACTCAACTCAAAGGCTGCAGGGAAAGAGATGTAAATCATCTCGACTAATGTTACGGCACCGAAAATGGCAACCTTGGTTTACATCATTGTCGGTCAGATTCGGGAAGATGAATCACGGCAGATCACATTTTTGAAGAAACAGGAAATGCCTCAAATTTCCAAGATTTTGTTGCTCGATCCTGGCCAAGATGGTAATTCAAAGGGATTTGGGTATTTCCAGAGTAGTCATTGGCGTGCACTGTCGAGTCCGAGTCAAGAACCGAGGTAAAAAGGCATCAAACGCCTCAGGCTTTCACAGTCAGCATATTTCATCAACCCCACAGGGAGTTGTCAAGTATGTATCACGATAGCTTCAATCCCTGGTAAGGACCACCATAAAACCTCAGCGGCTCCGCCAACCCCGCGAAAGACGTCGATCGGTACCGGAGGCTATCACCATGCATGCGAACTATGGTAACTGCGGCGCCTCATGCTTACTCTCAGCACCGTACCAAGACTAAGACCGCGGATGTCATGACCTTGGCATCAGACTGGAAGCTTGGGCTAGCAACGGTTATTTCAAATAAGAGAAGGTCATTGTCCTAGGTCGCAGCTGCTTCGCTCGAGAAAACTTCCGATTTTGGACTACGAGATTTGATGATGAGTACATCTAGCACAAGCCATCGGTAAGCTACTATGTGGGCTACCTGCAGATATCTGGAAAACAAGAAAGATTCTTAGGACCACTGGCATGTTCCTCTGAGCGGCCAAGTGAGTTCAGAGAGCTTCAGGCGATCAAACTTGATCTCTGTCGGGTCTTGGCCATTTCGTATGCACCGACAAGCTCGATCAACTTTTGTGCCTATTCGCAATCGTCTCAAAAGCAGACATTGAAGCAGAATCTTGAAGTTCCATTTCTGAACCCACCGCAAAGTGTCACCAGCGATCGCTCCATTTTTTGACCCACGATGTTCAGACAACGGGTTATATGGAGAAGCCTGATCGTCGGAATGAGGCTGAACGGCGAACGACGTGCGAACAAATAGTACTACGATGAGGTTGACAGTCCGAGATTATTCAGTCAGAAATCTTAGGAACGTCCATCATGCATTCAATGATAAGGTTTATGTCAATACCTGAGAATCCAGCATAAAACTTTTTCTGGCGACTTCCGAAGTCTTTGTCGTTTCTCAATGGTTTTATTAGATCACGAATTTCTCCCGTTTCACATTCATGAAGTAGAGAGTATCCAAATGAACGGTGGCCGGAAACAACGAGTTGCCAGAATCCCACAGAGAAGTAGTAAATAAGCCTGTGATGAGTTTGCAGCTCAGATGACGATTCTTCCTACAGTCTGCACGAAGGTTGTGTGTGATGTCCTGCCGCGCCAAAGCTGTCGACTACTTTACCTTACAGGTACCTACCCACGCGGTGGCAAGATACGATGGCCGCATTTTGGTGCAGGGAAATTCAAAAACCCGGCCGTCATATCTTAATACCGCGTGGTCCTACCTTACTTTGTAAATTAGTGCTGTATGAAGCTCAACCGCCATGACCTCTCGGACATGCAGAGTAGCCATAGGCAAAGATTGAGTGGCGCTCGCTGCATGAGACGGGACACGGCGGCATCTCGGTCAAGATGTGGGACTCGATGAGGCTGGAATAGAAAGGATCGTCGGCTTCTCGAAACCGTCATCGGCGAGGGTGGGGAGGTTGTCGTCGGCTACGGCCTGGTTGGAGTACTCGGGACCGATGTGGGGTCCAAAAGATGCCGGAGCCGCGTGTTGTGATGGCCAAAGGCCATATCAGCACGCATGGCGTCGTAATTGTGCCGAGGTGCTCTTCGCTGCCTTATAGGCCGTTTCTTTGGTCACTTCTCTCAACAATTCGATTTGGTAAACGATCAAATACTCACGCCTACTGCAATGCGTTCCATTTACGGAAGGTAACATCCAGACATACTCTAGGACAGCCAAGACCAATTTGAGCAGATTCTGAATAGATACGGCTGCGAATTGATATGGGCGTAAAAAAGACTATTGCGCAATCAAGAGAGGGAATTCCGTTCTACTGATCTCTGATTCTGTTCAAGTCATAAGGGCGTATCTATTCTGTCACGTTGCGCTGGCATTATATTAGACAGCCATCGATCTGTCGCTTTGCGATAATAAGTCAGTACTTAGGCGACTCGACGCTCAACGTGGCTTGAAGACCGTCTCGAAGATGATGCTCGGCTAGCCAAATACCCATCTAACATGTCATGTCTTTTATCCAAGCCTTCTGAGCTCTATGTCACTGAACTCTCTACAATCCACGAGGTTCAGAATGGCGCTCAGCATTCTGTGTCCGCCTTCGGGTTAGCCCGTCAACCAAATTGGCACGTGGACCCATGTTCCATACCCAGGCCTCGATCCGGGACTTTTCAAGGAAAATTGAAAATCGTGATGGCTGTGATGCCAGGAGTCTTGGAAGCGTGCCAAGCACAGGTAGTTTGTAAGAGAAAGAGAAATACCAATTCTATCATTAGCCGTCAGAACGCTGCTCAAGACCGACAAGTCACATTATAATGTTGATTTATCAGTTATGGCATTGCCTTTTCGCATGCAGACGTATTTGCTCTAGGGAATAGCAGGAAACCAGGCATTATCTTAGGATTTACCATGCTATTCACCTATGAGTTCTATCCGATGTAAGGTACTTAGTTAAGAAGTTCGTTGTTTGAGGAATTGTAGATGCATATATCGACGTCATTTCCGTCGTCGGGATCAAAACGATTGCGCATCGTTCGAATCAATTTAGCCAGTCTCGCTTCCACAAGAGGTTTCCGTGATGTGAGATAAGAACTGAACTGATGTGCCATGTCCCGGTTTTATCATACTACTCCCTCATCACTGTTCTGAGCTAGAATTGTAGGCTGGGAAAATCCAATATGGAATGTTCAGCCCTCATTCACCGAGGCATTGATGTTGTGTTATTGACTGCGAATGCTAATTCGCATAAGCCCGTAGATATCTAATGGGTTTCTGTGTAGTCCAGCGTGTCTTTCTATGACTGGACCTTCCTCTCTTTGAAGTGTATGGCCCATGAACCAACTATCGTTTTATTCAAGTCGGACCTCAGAGTGAGTGAGTGACGTCCGTGATCTAGACCATGATTATTTGCAGATTAACGGCTTACTACGGAGGTAAATCCTGGTTTGAATGTTTGGATTGGCCGTCACTAGCTCTCATAGCTCATTTCTCAACTTGCTCGGAAAATCATATGCATTACATTTATTTTCCATGTGTGGAGAGAAAAATTAAACTTTCAACCAGAAACAACGTCAAATACATTTTGCAATTGCATTGCGGACAGAACTTGAGCCTAATAGCCCACCTAGAATAAGGATGCTTGACGGCGTGATGATAGGTATGTGAATTCTCTAAAGGTGCAACATACTCCCTGTACAAGCTCTACCTGCCAAGGGATTGCATGGTATCTCATGAAAGTATGTATATGCGATTTCAAATCTTCTGGACGGATTTATGCCTGAAGCAATGCTTAATTGCAACGGCTCACGCCACAGTGGGGATGGCGTTCTTGCCATGCTTGTCTTCGACCGACTCGATGCCTCCCTTTTCCTCTTCCACGTCCACGGGCCTAATGCCAACCTCAGTTTCAGTGAAAGCATCGGCGATATTCCGGTACCTCGGGACAAAATTAACGGCCAACGCATATGACCATGCCAAGATAAAGAAGATAAGGGGGATGACCATAGCGATGCCCATGCCCTTGTGATCGGCAACGACGCCAAGCAACGGAGGTACAACTGCACCACCAGATACACCTGAGTTACATGCATTAGATAGCGAACCAACGGTCCCGACAATGAATGGAACGCTTACCTGCAATAATGAAGCCACTGCCGCGCTTAGAATGCCTGCCTAGGCCTCTCATGCCGAGAGCCACAATTGTCGGAAAGCAAATAGACTCGAAGAAAAGGACAATATAGAGCATGGCCATGCCGGTATCACCCTTCTGTGTGATGGAAGGGGCAATGAAGATAATACAGGATGACAGGAACGCCAAAAATACCCAACGGGGCTTGATATAATGCATAAGACCAACTCCAGCGAAACGGCCTATCGCGAAGGCGGCTTGGGCGCCAGCAAGAAGTTTGGAGCCAAGCGCGTTGTCGGTGTTTTCGCGACGTTCTGTCACATAGTTGATAAAGAATCTGGAACTATCGTTAACTTTTGAACTTTATCCACTCTAGACGAAGATCAACAAACCCCGCGATGGCTACCTGAGCACCAGTGTAGCAGAACTGGGCGAAAGAAGCGTGGAAGAGACGGTATTGCTTCCTGAAAGGCTTATCATCGACGTTGGCGTGCGTCTCAGAAGCTTGGAAAGCCATATCAGCATCGGTGATTTCGGGAATTCGAGCCAGCCAGAAGACGATCGCCAGCCCCCAGACGAAGACGGCGATGGAGAGATAGACCCATTGAACATTCTCCAGAGCACGTTTGTCGTCAAAAGCGAAGAAGACGTACGATCCCATGACGGGAGCCACGACAGTGCCGATACCATTGAAGGCTTGAGAAATGTTGATTCGAATCTCGCTGTACTTAGGAGGACCGCAGACGGTGATGTACGGATTTGCGGCTGTTTCGAGGGAGCCAAGACCATTACCGATGATGAAGATGGCGGCACAGAAGCCACCGAAGCTCTTGGCGATAATGCATGGGATCGCAATGAGGGCCCCCAGGCCGTATAGGAAGAGTCCAAAAACAAAGGTAGCTTTATAGCCCCAGTGCCTTAAGATCCACGCCGCGTGCCCGAGACTGGCAATGAGATAGGCTCTGTCAGGCAAGAGTCAGCATCCATGTCTATGACTGCACTGTTGCAGCCCTCGGAAGCCATGAGGTATCCGGGGACTAGTGGTAATGGCAGTGCGCGATTGTGCGTCGCTTAGCTGAATGCTGTGTAAACGCATGGCAGTAGACGCCGATGTAGACACCGGCAAGAAGCAAGTCGGCGAATCGCCGCCTTCGCGGATTGTTCCCGTGTGAGAGGGGGATTGTGACGACGGACATACCCAAAGTAAGCAGCCTGCAAGCCAGAGGACCTAGCCCGGGTGATGTGAAGTGTATCTTGAAAGTGTTTGTTCAGAGTGTCGAGAAGGCCTGATGATGAGATTCTTAGCATTCCTGTATGCGATCGTCAATTGTTGTGTTGCTGCAACATACCGTAGGAAAACCCCCAGAGGAAAAATAGGATAGTGACCAGAACGATGGGAAACAGAGATTCCTTTAGCGTCAATTCGGCAGCGTTCGTGCGGACATTATCCTTCTGGCGCAAAGACCGTTTGCGGAAGAACTCCTTGATACCCATCTTGCAAGTTTGACGAGGATGATCGAGCGCCGTATTGCGCTGGGTCTGGTGGTGGCACTGAGAAGATATTGGAGTGATCGCGACCGTTGCGGTCTGGTGGGAAGGTCAAAACCTCAGTAACGAGGCGGACGTAGCAGTAGCCTTTGGACCGATGGACTGCAATTTGCAATGCGGTGAGACGCGTCCGAGAACAAATAGAATTCTTCTGGAACGAGGAGACCCGGGTCAGACGAAAGCTTATAAGAGCTCAAGCCGGCCGCATTTTCGGTCGTTTCGAGCCTGATCTTCCCCTGCACGAAAGCGAGATGGACATGACCATCCTTGGCTGCTTCTTGGCTTCTCCATGGTTACATGGCTAGCAGTCCCCGATCAAGAGACCAGTCGCACAGCACTACGGGTACTCAATTCCTTGCTGTGAACAAAAGGCTCGGGTGGAGCAACGGTCTTCTGGACTGATCTGGGGTAACGAGCGTTTGGAGAGGATTGCGGGGATGGTCACCACATGCTCTAAGTCGCCGGGGAAGCAAAGATGGCCCCATCCATGCTCGGTCGAGGTGCGGGGTGAAGGTTGGAGCAGCCAGTTGAAGAAGACGTGGTGGATCTCCAGAGAGAATACCGGTAGAGAGGACATCCTACGGTAACTCACAGAGAGTTCGCGACCCAGCCTTGGCATGTCCATCATTTACTCGATATGGCTCCAATTCCCCCGAATCAACAGCTTGGAGGATGGCTGTCAGACGAGGGTAAGTGAGGTGGGGATTTTAATCAGTCTCTATGGTGGTGATTGGACATGGAGGAGGACGGCAGTTCATCGAGTCTGGGGTAAATGGTCCGGGGCTCGATATAAAGATGGACCGAAGGACGCTCAGATTGCGGAGTAAGCGGATGATCATTCGCTCGGCGGACCGATTGGCGTAAGGAGGCCAGTTGGTTCTCTGTCAGGGCCGGGGGGGCTATGTGACATCACGTCCTCAGTTTGTCACACTCTTCGCTCTCGTGATCATTACGCGCTACTGGCTCAACTGATATTCACGTGGAGAGAAGTCAATTTACATGATTTCCTAATAACACTGAGTGTTGGCTACCGCGTACTTCAGCTGTCGGGGCTAGACTGGGAGCAGACGAGATCCACCGTCAGCCCCAGAGACTCGGGACTAGTGGTCCAGTCACATCAGCGACACAATCTGAGGGTCGAAAATCCGGTTTCAAAAAACTGGAATCCCTTCTGCAAAGATTCTACGCGTCAAAAAGATATCAGGCACTCCCATGGAGGGCGGTCCAGCAGCGGTTAAATTTAGCCACATAGACCTCCCCTATCAGCGGTAAGGTAGGACAAGCTAGACCTTCCAGCCTCCATCCACAATCGCGGGATGGCGTGTTTGGCGCCGCTAGCCGAATGCCTCTAACCAGACTTTGGAGTCGTCGGTGGTCCGAGAATGTCTGAAGGGATCGGACGAAGACTGGAACGACCGATGCAAAAGTCTTTATGGATATAAATTCCAACAACAAACAGGTCCGCCATCGAAATGTTCCGCTTGGCGCTAGACTCACCGGAGACAGTCGACGATCACTCGTTGATTGCCGATAGCTGAAACAAACTTAGGCTTACCAAAGACGACAAGACGAGAGGAACTCGATACTTTACCGTGGGGTTGCGAGACCGCTTCGCTGGCGGACTGATGTCGAACGATATACGAATGTAGATGTCTTTACTGCCAAGCTCATGGACACCTAAGTGACTTGAAGTAAGCCAAGGCCAACTTCAATTGCTGAAAGTCGTGCTGCGAGCAATCGACTGAACATGACTCGCAACAGCGTCAAATTCTTCGGGACTTGGTTCTTTTCCGATATGGTCACGTGAAGGTTACCACGGAGATGTTCACAGCTGCAGCCGACTGTGGCCAGTCGGCGCTCCCTACTGACAGCCGACAAGACAAATTCGGGCTATCACCACAAAGTATCGTCAAATAGTTATCAGATATCAACGCCAAGATAGGGATCATTCGCTTCAACGTCTCGAGATACAGATTACAAAATGATTTAAGGCAGGGTCCTTATAGCTCATTAATCCCTGGAATAAAGCCGGAAGTTCTCCATGGTAACCATCGGGCTATCATCTGCTGCGTCGATAATTTGTTCTGAAATTTGTCCGGATGAATATGGCAGGGCCTCCAGAACCGTCGTCCCAGACAACTTAGGACTACTGCAGTGGGTTTAAAGTACAAATACCTAAGAAGCAGTCTACCGAAGTGGCAGACTAACTGCGCTTAGGCGAACAGCGATGTGTGGCCACATAACCTTTCTTACATTCAGCCCATGATGACGTGACGAAGTAACTAGGGAAAGGTTTCCTTGGCCTGAAGTGTCTCGCAGACGCTAACATCAGGAACCATGTCTACTATGTTGATTACCTCTGTAATTCTGCTAAGTTAAAACCACAGCTACAAAACCAAAAAGGAAAGCGAATCTGACATATTTGGCCCAAGGGTCTAACTACCTATTCCACAATTTGTTCCGGGAATGGGGGGCCATTTGACCTGTCTTCAGTGAAGTCTCCGCAGATCAAGTGAATCAGTTGCTCTTTGATAAGTGTCTAAAACTCACATTGTCTTCTTTGACTTCTAACCATCTACTGATGCGCTTGTAGAGAAGTTGCTCTGCTAGCTGGACGACATCGAAGATCAACATCATCCATATTTCCCCTCTGCAAGATATGCAGGTCAACGAGTCAGGCCGAGATAACATTCAAATCCTGTAAAACTTGCTCTAGCTCCTTCTTCATAGGCTCTCTAAGCTTGCTTGTACTTAGCCAACCTACTTCATCTCCGTATGGCAGCACGGG
>MOOC01000111.1:0-205665 GCA_023376865.1 Colletotrichum filicis
CTAGTAATTTGTATATAAACACTAACATTTCTCTAACTTTAGCTTTAAGTTACTATAACTACTTTTATACTTAATATTACGTAGTATAGTATTCTTTTATATACATAATACTTATTTTACTACCTATATAGTAAATATAATAAATAAATATAAAAAAGTGGATTTATTAGACGTATAATAAGAAGTAGAACATTTGGTGTAAAAGGGGGTAAAAGGGTGGGCTAAAAAGGGGGGTGGGCTAGAAGGGGGTCTTTTGTCACGAGTTATGGCACGCAGCAATGGGCATACGGAGTGTAGTAAAAGTGGCTTAACGTATTAAAGTAGAAATAGATAAAAGGAAAAGGTCTATATATATAATATTTAAAATAGATATATAATTTAGTACGTAACGGGTACTTCGTAAGATATAGTTATTATCCTTATTACGTAATATACCCCCTAATTACTACTATTAAGGAGCTATTATACTTAAAATAGAACTTTTAAATACTTTTATAAAAGCCCGATTTAGTTAAATATAAATAAAGGAAAAAATAAACGTAAGGGATACGCGTTTTTTAAACTACGTTTATTATAAATATATCCCTTTATTTAAAATAAATAAAATCCTAACCCGGAATAGTGCGTATTATATTATTTTTAGTATATAAATTACTAAGGGCGAGGCTACTTAGCTACCTTATATATATTTAAATTCTTATAGCGTTACTTAGTTATTATTTTTATTTTTTTTTTAACTTTTTTATAATTATTATAAGTACTCCTGTTTATTACGTACGCGCGCCTACGCTATTAAATTATTTATTAATTTTATTTTAAATATAAATATTTAATATACTTAGAAATAATAATAAGTTTTATATAATTTTTATAATACTTTTTATATATATATTATATAGTTTATTAAGAGTTTAGATAGGTAATAATATTAATAAGCTCTTTTAAGTCGTTACCCCCCCTTACGACCTCTTATTTACTTATTAAAACCTAGTTATTAAGCTCTCCCTTTTTAGTTAAGAAGATATTAAAGTTATTAATAAAGACGTTAAGAACTTTATTAAGTTCGAGGCTCTTATTAATAATTATAATAAGAGTAATAATAAAATAAATAATAATAATAAGAGCTTTAAAGAGCTTTTATTTATCCCTTTTTTAGAATCTAAAAGTAAAAATAAGAATATTTTAAATATTAAGCTCTTTAAAAAGAGTATATTATATATTATTATCTTAGGAGTTCGTTTTTAATAGTATTTTAGGGTTTAAAAAACGTAAAGCTAGCTCTTTTTAAAAAAGTAATAAAAAGTAAAAAAGAATATTAAGAAGCTAAGGTACTCCTTATAATAAGTATAGTTCTTTTTATTATTCTAAGCCTAATTAATATATACTTAGTCCTTAAGAAGCTTAAGGGAGTAGTTTTTAAAGAACGGGAGGTATAATATATACCCTATTTTTAAATAGCTCTTTAATATACTAACTTTAAGAATAGTAATTATTATTTTATAAGAAGTAGTAGCTAATATATGCGCTATTTTAATAGCCGTTTGGCTAAGAAGTATATTAATATACTAATTATTATATAGCTAATAGCCTAGGCTCTTACTAAGGCTATCATAAGTAGTGCTCCCTCTATTATAAATATATTATCTTTTTTTATTATTAAGAAGTATATTCCTAACTATAGTTTTAATAAGAAATTAATAAGCTCCGTATTATTATTTATTATATAGAGAATAATAAAAAGATATATAAGAATTATATTAGGTTTTATATAAAAGACTTCTTTTTTATATATACCCTGCCCCCTTTTTTAAGTATATTTATATTATTAATTATACTTATTATAATTATTTAAAACTAACCTCTTATTATACTACTTACTCTTATACTTTAAGTTATTAACTTAATAGTCGTTTTACCCCTTATTACTCTTAGTTTTATAAACTTCGAAGTATATAAAGCGTAGTTCTTAGCGCACGTACCTACTTTACTTATTAATAATACTATAATTTTAGTAATTATATACTTCGTAAACTAGGAGTTTAAATAGTAAGTATAAGCCCGGGTCTTATTTTTATATATATATACCCTATAGAGTAAGGTTATTTTAAGAATTTAGGCCTTTAAGCTAAGAAAAGTTTTATTTTATTTATTTTAGGCCTCTGGGCCGTACTCTAAGTTCCGTTTATTATTTATTTTTAAGTATTAAGTTTTTTTAAATATAGCTTAAATTAATTATTTCTAACTATTTTAGTTATTTATAATAACTTCTCGTGTATTATAAAGGTTAAGAAGTATATAAAAATATTTAAACTTAGCTTATAAAAAGTTTTTAATAAGTCTATTTATTAGTATATTTTTTATTAATATATAAGTAACCTCGAAGCTATTTTTAGTATACTCTTATCTTAGCTATATATTTTATATATTAATATATCGAAGTTAAGTAGTTATTCTTTCCCCTTCCCCTATAATAAGTTAAATTATTTACTAATTATCGTAGTTAACTAACTATACTTCTCTTAAGTTAAGGGTAATATCCTTAAAAAGGTATTTTAGAGCTATAATCTCTTTTATAGTTTCTTTAAAATAAAGAAGCTTAGCTTCGGTAGTTAATATTATAACCGTTACTTAGCGTATTAATTTTTATTAAATTAGGCTACTAAAAAGGAATATTATATATCCCTAAGATAATCGTTATATTACCTCGTTATTTATAAAGCTAGTATTTTTAACTAGAAGTAATAATTACGTACTTAGTATATTATTATAATAGAGTATAAAATATCTTATTACGTAAAAATATTAAATATAGTAGTTAATTATTTTAATATAAGTTACGCTTAAGTTAGTTAAGAACCGTAATAATTATAAATAAATAAAAGTAATATCTAGCCTAATTATTATAGCTATATAAAGTATATTTCTAACCTTTTTTTAGTAGCTCTTTATTTCTTTTTTTATTACTTACCCCTTATTTAGTTTAAACTCGTCCTAAAGAAAAAGGGTTACTAAATATAGTAAATTTATAAAGTAAAAGTGCTTAGTAACTCGCTCGATATATACGTTATAAATAAAATAAATCTTATAAATAGTATAGTTTTATAAAATCCGTACTCTAAAGAAGTAATTAATTAATCTATTTTCTTTAAAGTTAATCTATTCTTTTATATTATTAACGATCCCCTAAGCTACCTCTTAGTTATTTTAATAATATAAAATGATAAAGTTATTAATATAAAATACTAATATTACTTTCCTATCTACGGTTTAGTAAATATAAATCTTTTTGTAGCTATATATTATATTTGTATTACGAAGTATAGAGGTAAAAGTTTAGAACTAGAGAATTAGTAAGTCTTAGAGGCTATATAGAGCGCGTTAGAGCTTACTTACTTTATTAATAACCTTATATCCCTCTAGGAGTTTAATAATTACTAGTTTCTCGCTCTTAAAAAGTGCGTTAAGGAATATATTAATAATATTATATTAGTTAACCTTAAGGTTAAATTAGGTAGCTATTATTATTATAAGCCTAAAGGCCTTTATAATAAGCGTCGAAGCGTATATATTTTATAAAGGGTTAAGTAGTTATATATCCCCCCTTATATATATACGTACTTTTACCTTGCGGACCTTATTATTAGCGTCGTACTTATAAGTATATACTTATTTTAATAAAAATAGGATCCCTTATTTAAAATTATAATTAACTTCCTCTTATATACTAATATCCCTTAGCTTTTTTATTTTTATATTTATAGTATTCCTAAATAGTTTTTATAATTATTATAAGAAATATTTAATATTACTAAACTTCTTTAATAAGCTCTAGAAGTTAATTTTAATAAGTCGTAGTTTTTAAACTCCTCTAGAGCGCTCTAAGTAGGTTTTATAAACTACTCCTTTTACTATTTAATAAAGTATTATATATTTTATATTACTTTTTTTTATAGCTTTTTATTAATTAAGTATAAAAGTAGAGAAAAAGTAGTCTTAGTAGCGGTTATAATAATTACTATTTTTTATATTTAAATATAAAAGCGTTATAAAGATATTATTATTAAAGTATTATAGAGGTTTATAGGCCCGGTTTAAACGTTTAGGACCTAACGGAGCTTTATTTAATACTTAATAAGGTAGTTCTTATAAGCTCTGTTTTTATATAGTAGTAGAGGTTTATTATAAGGGTTCCTTATTAATATTAATTTTAATATTAAGAATTACTTTTTTATAATTAATACTTTATTTACTGCGTACTCTAGCGTTTTACTAAGAGTTATTAAAAATTAAAAGCTTAAGAACTTCTATAGTATATATAAGTACTTATAAAGAGGACTATAAACTATATAAAACTATTTATAATTCGGTTATTATATCCCCTTTTTTACCCCTACCCCTAAGCTTATATAAGGGGGTTATTTTAGGGGTTAGTAATAATAATAAGATTATATTAACCTTATTAGCCTTATTAATTATACCCTAAAGTACGTTTATTAGTTACTTAGCGTCCTAAATAGTTAAAAATCTAATAATAATACTATCCTTAACTATAGGGTTATCCTAAGTATTAGTATTTCTAAAGTCTAGATTTACTTCCCCAAGTACTCAAACTAACTTATTATTAATATTAAAAAGTTCTTATATTTCTTAAATTATTAGATTTACTTACTCACTTATAATAGTTTACTCTTTATATATAGGATTATAAAAGACTTTTTTATTAAACTTAATATTCTTTATAATAAATACTTACTCGAGCATAAGTACTTAGACCTTATATAAGTTATATATTTTTAATATATATCTAACTAAGTATCCTATATACCCGTAAGGAAGTACTTTAAACTCTTTTTAATATATACCCCTCTTATAATCCCTATAAAGAGAGTATACTTAGTAGCTATATATATAGAGACTACTAAGGTATAGGGTTATTAATTTAGAATCCCGTACTTAGTAACCCGTTTATTACTAGCGTTAATACTACTTTTATTAGTTAATTTTTATTATAATAAGCAAATCTCCTTTATTAGCCTCTCGTAAAGTAATATTATAAATAAAAATTACTACTAATACTATTTTATCCTATAAATTCGTAAAGAGGTTTATAAAAAGGCGTATTTTACGAGCTTTAGTAATTACGAATTATCTTACTCTTTTTATATTACTTATAAGTTCTTTTATATATAGAGGTAAAAGTTTTATTTTAATTCCTAGCTTATTATACTACGTTTTATATATACGTTTAATATTTATAATTAAGAGGGCGGTTTTATTATTATTTTTAAAGAAGTAGATTAGAGTCCCTTTTTAATAATAAATCGCTACTTCGAGGCTCTATAGTATAAAAAGTACTTCTTTCTCTATTTTAGTCCTTAAAAAGAACCCCCTAAGCTACTTATTATATTTATTAAAAGCTATAAGTATATATTATTATTTACTAAGAGATAGTTTAAAGTAGAAAAGATCTTAGTATATATAGTACTATAGCCGTAAGGCTTTTTTTAAGAGTAGTCTTCTTAAGACTACTATTTTAATATTAAATAATATATATACTTTATATTTAACTTATACTAGAGGTTTAATACGCATACCTCGAGTCTTATATAGTAATTAATAAAGAGTATTAGGTCCGAGATAACCTATTTTAAAGTATTAAAAGAGCGCGCTATTAGACCTTTTATAAGTACGTTAATATAAGTAACGGAATTTTTTATAGCTAATTAGTAATATAATACTAACTAGGTTTTATAAAATACGCTTAAAGTTTATAAAAAAGGATAGGATTAGAGGAGCTTATATTTAAAAAAGACTAGATTATTTTTTTAAATAAGCTACTTTTTAATAGTATTTTTATAAAGCGTTCCTTATTATAAAGTATAATTTAGACTATAGTACTAAAGTGCGCTTCTATTTAGTAAAGTTTTTAAAACTATATTAATATAGAATTCCTTAACATAAGTAACGTTCTAGAGTTTTAAATTATAAGTTCTTTTTTCCTTAGGTCTATTTAAAACGCCCTTTATAATACGAGTATTGCGTATAGTAATAAGTAATATAATAGTTCTTAATTTAACGTAATTATTATTATTTAATAATATATAACTCTTAAGTTTAAGTAGGCTCTTATTATTAACTAGATATATTACTTTATAGCTATTTATTATTATACTTTAAAAAAGGGGGTAAGTACTACTTATAGGGGTACTAAAAATTATATTTATTTTTAAGTCTTAACTTTTTATAAATATAGCGACTACGTGGCCCTTATTTTAGTTTATTAATAAGCTTATTATAGGTTAGTTAGAGGATCTTTTTAAAAACCTAGGTTTTTTAAAAGTTCTATTATTCTTTAGCTAACTAGCTTTTTTAAGCTTATTATAAAGTGATTTTTACTTACTTAATTTAATAATAGTAAGGACTTTTTTTATATAACTCTTTAATATTTATATTAGTAACTTATTAGTATTTTAGCTTATAAGTACCTATTTTAGTTTTTAATATACTAAAGGGCGCTAAGGGTATATATAATTATAAAAATATAAAACGTTACCCTTATTATTAATATCGTTAACTAAGTTAGAACGTTTAGTAAAAGTAGAATAAGCCCCTCCTTAATTTTAAAGTTATTTAGTATATATATCCTAGGTTACTAAGCTAAATATATACGTAATTTCCTCGAGAGTTTTAATATATATTTTAAAGGTTATTAATTTACTAAAGGTCTTATATATATATTACCTTTATATAAGGTTAAGTCTAGACTTAACTATAATTAAGAAGTTAAGTATAGTGATCTTTTTATTAATTTTTAAAATATTATATATTTTAGCTCGGAGGTAAGTAAACTACTACTCCTTATATTAGTATTAAGGGTTAATTCTAATCCTCGCTTTATTAAAAGCTTATTAATATTCCTCTCGAACTATATTCTTAATTACTATTTTAAAAAGTATAAATTCTTATTTTAAATATTTAATAATTTATTATATACTAAACTTAGTACTATTTTTAATAGCTTTTTAAAATACGTACTTATAAAAAGTAGCGTTAACTAATTTTATTGACTACTAAGTAAGGAGTTTAATATATATATTAATAATATTACGTTTTTAAGCTTTAAATTATTCGTATTTAGCTTCGATCTCTTCTTATTTTTAAATACTCTTAAATATATAAATCCTTTTTATAAGTGCGGTATAGGGATAGATTTATTTATATAAAGTAAGTAGCTTAGCTAGTTTTATAAAAAAAAACCTAGCTTAGTCTTATAAGTTACTTATATTTAAAAAAGTTAAAGGGGTTATACTAAGAGTTATATTTAAAAACTACTAGTATAAGATTTCTTAGTTTCTTTAGTTATTTTTAAACGCCTTATAACGTATTTAATAAGCTTATAGTTCTTTTTTATTATAAATTATAACTAATTATCCGAATTTAAAAAGTAAAATAAGCGCTATAAAAGGGTTAAGGAGTATATTAAAATTTAGAGTATCTAAGTCGACGTATTTCTAGACCCCGATGCCCTTATTAATAATATAAAATACGTTAAACTATTTAATTTAACTATTATAGCTAGTTAATTTAGCTTAGGTTAAAATTAATATAAGTATATTTATTATTTTAAAGAGATTATAAGAATTATATTAATAAGTATATTATTATAATATAAGGTCTTAATTAAGAGCTAGGTTTATAATTATTACGAGTTATAGTACGTAGTAATAAGTATACGGAGTGTAATAAAAGTAGCTTAATATATTAAAATAGAAATAGATAAAAGGAAAAGGTCTATATATACGATATTTAAGATAGATACGTGATTTAGCACGTGACGGGCACTTCGTGAGATGCGGTTACTATCCTTGTTATATAACATCTTTTGACTTACCTTTATGCTGATTTGATCAACTATTTGACGTGGGGTGATCTCCAAATCGAGGTTCCAGTTGTTCCAACTCAGCTCTTGGATGATGCTACCGTCGGGGGACTCGTCCCGACTGAAGATGAAGACCTCCAGCGATCTGCAGCACTCAAGCAGGAGGCTGAAAGAAGTTGCGAAGATGAATCGGCAGTTTTTTAGCTTTAGGCGTCTGAGATGAACCAAGGTTGGGTAACCGTGACAGGGCACGGGATCGTTGAAGAACTTGAGTTGTGTGATGCCGTGAATATGAAGACTGGTGATATTCGGAAGCTTGCCAATCAGTTGACTGCCACCCCACGCGGGAGGAAGGTATACAGCCTGGCCTTCTGCAGAGCAAGCGCAGAGAAATCGGAGACTCTTGATCGACTTGTAGACAGGTCAGCCTTGGAATCGGGAAGTGAAGCTTGGCGTCCTTGAGACGAGTGAGACCCCTCGACGATAATGTCGAGCCTCTCGAGGTTTGGTAACAATGCCAATGCTCTCGGTATTGATGGGTGTCAGTCCTTGGGGCAAATACAGTGGCGTTATCAGGGACAAAGCCATATACACCAAAGAAAGAGATTGGCCTCAACGTATCGAATGTCGGCCAAGGCGCCGCCCCTATGGGCCAACTGGATTTCTCGCTGACGAACCAGGGCATCGTAGGTGATGGGATCCGAGAGGCGCTTGTGATATAAGCTGAAAGTATGTCGCAAGTGTGGTGCGGCAAGGTACCAAAACGTTTTGCATGTCAAGCTGAAGTTCTCGAGGGCACCACGCCCGGCCACTGTAGGCTCGCAGCCGTGATCGTACGACTGGCAAGACTGGCACAGAGCGTAAATGATATGTTCCACGATTTCGGATGAGAGGTTGAGGAGAGCTCGTGGTGTGATTTTATTGAGTGAGCCTGGGCCGCTTGAGTAGTATGTGTATTGTGAGGTTTGTTCCATCTTGACGAATTGTGACAGTTGTTGATGTGTTCGAGTGTCAGGACTTCCAAGGGACTGTGTGACTCTCACTACAGTAGCTTTGGCGGCTTAGGAGATTTGAGGGAATCCTGGTGGTTTTTTATGGTCAAGAGGGAAGTGAATTTTTTGATTCAATCAGAAATGCTGCGGTGGAAGACCATGGTGGAAGGTTATCAATGATCTGAAATTCATGTAATCTCTGCGGAAAATCATGCATTCCAAAGCCGTCTACGGAGAAAGAGGTCAAACTCAATACTCGAGGTCACCGTTGTTCAGGCTTCCAAAACGTACGCAGGGTTAAGAGGCTCATACATGGACACACTTAGCGCAAATCGTATTCCTGCCATCTCCATTGAATACTCGCAGTATGCGTCCCAGCTTTTCGCCGCGGGGGTAGGCCCCGGTTCTGAAAGTGTCATGAAGCTACAAGTCGAGGATTTGTAGGTACCAAATGGGTTTAAGCTAACTTGCCTGCTGTTGCTACTATTCCTCATACCTCTTTCATTCCCGTTATGACTTTTCCCTCCCAGTATAGTTGTTAGAGAAGCTATAAAAAATAGAAGATCAAGTACCCGGGTTATGAAAGAACCTACCGCCATACAGAGGGTTAAGAACCGAAACGGTAGTTAGCTGCTTGATCATCGCGACATTAACTCTGCGATTCCAAGTCGCTATTTCTTCCCTGGAGCGGTCTAGTCCACGGGAAAGAGAAATCTCGTTACGTTGCTACGGCGCAGGGTCAATGGCTCATTGCGCGATATCTCCTTCGAACCACCTTGCACTTGAGTGGTAGGTCTCAAACATGTTCCGATTGAAGCTATCGTTCGTAAGTTGCTCGATGACTTGCTGTCTACTACATTAGTTTGCCAACATGATCGGACATCATTTCACTTTTCGTTCAATTGAGTCAGTATTTCCTTGAAATCGATCTATCTCCGATACGACTGACCTCTCACGAGCTGCGTATCGCCACAGAAATGAAGGAATCCAAATGAGAAGCAAACTTTGAACGTCAGGGTGTTTATTCTTTTGAATCTCTATAAAACCCCCCAGACTTTGGCAACCTCGTAATTCAAACCCCGACCGATAGCCGAGTCAACGCACAGCGGGCATCGTCTCAGTTTACAATTTTTTGGACTGATTCACCTGTAGATGTTCATTCACGCTTGTGAGCAAACAAGTTTCCTTATCGATTTCACCATTGTACCGCTGCCACGCTGTGCTTGTGAGTGTTTTTTCTCGTACTGTTGACTAGCCAGCTCCAGGAGCTGTATTCAACCTTTCTATCACAGTCGCCTTTTGTCTCGCACCTCGCAAATCCTCGTTCCTCCCCCCCTCTTTTTCACCCAGATTTGTCTCGACCAGGCCCTGTGTTGCCTATCTGAATACAGCTCTCTATTGAACGACCCGTGAGAATAGCCCTAACTTTCATTTCAGCCTGTTTGCCCGTCAATCGATCATTCTGTTCGCTTGACTATATTCGTTGTTAGTAACACAATAGTAGGCTTCGAATATAACTGGTATGGTCCATTCATTCCGCAACCTCTTCAACTTTTACTCAAGGCTTGAATCACCTACTGACAAACTTTAGCCTCCATAAGATCCTCGCAATGGGAAGAACCAGGGTGGAGACTCAACCTCAGAGTCGAGGCTTTCGATTTATGGACGACCTCCCATACGAGATCTTGAATGAGATTGGCCTTCATCTTCCCGCAAAGGATATTCTATCAATCATTCGGTGCTCGCGTAGATGTGCAGCTATTTTCGGATGGAGTCTTTACCGCCTAGACTCACTCAATGGCCACCAGGCCCTCATCTGGGGTGCTAGAACCGGCCGACTGAGTGCCGTGAAGATGGCTATTGCTCACGGAGCAGGCCCCCTCAGTCCTGTCATTTATCCTGATTATGATGCTGAAGCTACTCTCCAGAGAGAGACTGCACTAAGTGTTGCAATCGAGAACAACAAGATCGAGGTTGCACGATATCTCCTCAAGGCCTGCCACTCAATCGAAAACGTCTGGGCTGAGAAGAGCTATCTTCTTCACTCAGTCAAGTGTCCCAAGCTCATGGAGGCCCTTCTCGCCGGAGGGTTTTCCAATGGAGTCAATACCTTGGGACAGCCAGATACGTGGAACAACGATGACGTGACCCCATTAGTTGCGGCTATTGAGCAAAAACATCCTGTCAGCACGATTCGCACACTGCTGAAGTTCGGGGCGGACCCCAATTCGAAGAACGTTTCTTCAATGCGCCCGAATGTGTCTGCTTTTCATATTGGACTCAAGAGCGACCAAGCTCCAGTGGTAAAGACACTGATAGAGCACAATGCAGATGTAAACGAGGCCGATGGACCGGAACCCTGGTCGAAAACTCCTCTAGGTACCGTTCTTCAACAGGCCCGTTCGTTCTGCGATGAGATCGTAGCCTTACTTTTGCGCCACGGAGCTGATCCAAACCTGTCCACACGAGAACCCGGCGCTGGAGCGAACCCCATCATGCTCGCTACCTCCCCAAACGTCCTGCCTAAGACGTTTGCACGTCTCCTCGCCAAAGGTGCACACGTTGATGAAGAAGTACAGTTCGAACTTGAGCATGTACTTCGGTCAACGAAAAGCGATGTCCTGCGGTGGGGCTCCACGTTTCCCGGTCAGGCTTGGCGGTACACAGATCATAAGCTTCAAATACTTCGTCAACATAGTGAAGGTCTGCTAGAACAGACTCATTGGATCTAGACTGGGCACGACAACGTAAATAGCTAGCAACACAAGACCTCACGGCCAGCATGTAATGCGACGATACAGGCAAGAATGAGGATAATAGGCCCATCTGAGAGTAAGGTCTGAGGATTGTAAGGTTTGGTGCTTTCTGGCAAGTGGCAATACTGCTTCTTTCCGGTGTGGCCTGTCATAAGGTAGACAATGAGGGAGGTAGTGCCAGGAGACGACCTCTCGTAGCTTACAAATCAGACGACTTGTTGCCTCATCAATTGTCTGTAAGGTTCAAAGTCAGTCCGCAGATAGATGCCTCGGGCTGTTGTTATACGAGATCTTTCGGTGTTCGTCTGCCCCTGCCCCAGTCCCGTCCCGCAGGCCGGCCTATTCCTGCATCTTGCGATCCCGCAATTTTCTTGTTCTCTTCTCTTATATTTCTTTCTTATTTGGCTGCTAGTAAATGATGGTGTATTAACTCTACTGCGCTGCTTTTAATCGAAGTCCTTACAACGGCTGTGTTCTCTACATACCCATTGTGATATACCAGTACCTTATATGACATGTCAAGATGTTGAACTGTACGACGCTACAGGTATCCAAGGTACGTGTCATCGGTGACATCATGAGATGAATTGGAACCACATCTGTTGCGCAAACACCCATGCAGACCAGACGTATAAATATCAATACAAGCTAATGACTACACGTATTTTCCCCCCCTTCCAAATTTGATGCCAAATAGAGAAAGGTCACGACTTAGGTCCGCACTTTGACATATTCAATCAAACGCATTATTTTCTTGAGACACCGGAACGCGGTTCATTGAGGACCTCTCCATGGTCTTAGCCTGTGCTCCAAGTAAGATGGCATGCCTTTCAGGGCATCCTCGTTCCTAAGTCCTAGACTTTACAGGCACTGGGAGTACCACTGGTTCGACGCCTGGCACGTGGACCCAGATTGACAGCAAGTCGGTCCAGTAAAGCCAGATCCTCCGCATTGAGCCCACTTTGCAGCACACTAGCAAGGGGATAATACATCAGTAAAAGACGACTAGGGGTAAAGGGATGGGGCCTCACAGTTCCATCACCACCGCTGCTGGGCGGGGGACTAGTCACAGGCGGGCTTGTCCCGCCACCACCAGCGTCCGAGGCACCGACAGTGATTGTAGAAGAGCCACTGCTGAAGTATCCTTCCGTGGCAACGATCATATAGTCGTGAGTGCCGAGGTTCAGGCCCACCTGAGCCCAGGCATTGAAGTGATTGCCGGTCGTGACTGTTCCGCCCACGCGTTTCGTCTGGCGGACGGACCAATACTGCTGAAAGGTCTTTGTGCCGTCGATGGAGGGGGCATTAGTTCGCGTGCTAACGTAGATGTCGTAGATTCCACCATCACTGGTGACGGTTCCCTTCTTGGTAGCGCCGCTGGAAGGGTTGTAGGTACCGAAGGACTCCACGATGTAGTACTGCGTAGGAAGGTTAGCAGATGTTAGGGTTGGTCAAGAAATGTCAGGCAAACCTCTATCAGGGGGTTTCTAGTCCAGCCATAGATCGCGAGGTAGCTGTTGCCGTTCGGGTTATAGCTGCCGGAATACGTGATGGTTCTGAAAGATAGGGTGTTGTCAGTAGCGTGCTCGAGATTTGACCCGGGTAAGCATGGGACGATTGTACCTCGGCCCACCGGGATTCCAGCCTTTGCCTCCGACAAAGTTACCACCAGTTTGCCAGACGACGCTGTATTGGCCCCCTGCACCATTGGTGTAAGTAACTTGAGATCCACCGTCAGTCCACCAGGAGTAATAGTAGCCGTTGTTTGTTCCAGTAGACGAAGGAGTTGACTGGCGCTTCATCAACTCTCCAGGAGCAGAGAGAACACTAGCCACGGACGCGAACGCCAGGAAAAGCGAGTTGAAAGTGACCATGATGACTTGATTGCTAATGTTGTCTGTCATTCACGCTGGCGGTGTTTCAGACGAAGGCGAAGTCTGGGGCTTTATATCTGTAGCATGATGTGCCAGTCTCGGTATCGGTCTACAAAAGTGACTCAATAACGCCGAACGTAACACACATTTCCCCTCCCAAATAATGGTAGTGGTACCGCCGCGCCATTGAGTTAAACTCATGTGCCCCTGGCAACCGATCGGGTATCGTCCTTGGGTTCAAAACGGGTGCAATGTCACTTCATTCTATCTCAGGATCCCTTAGACTTCAACCGGAACCGATTCCTTGGCATCGGTCTAAGTACGAGTTAGATTAACCTGGTTGAGGTTTTTTCAGCTGTCTAAGTCTGTACCAACAACATGGTGTTTGATATCTGGTTTTCCCTCAACATATGGCAGACATCTCTCTTATTCCTTTGTTTCTCTCTGATTTGGCATTGCTTCTTAGGTGATGCCAAGACAGATTTGTACATTCTCAAGTCCGTAGAGCAGTACCATGTACCTGGGAAAAGCCTAGGTGTGGGATATCGCGGTGATGCGTCAGCTTTCAAGGGAGGTTGAAAAAGGAAGTCGGAATATCTAGGCCGTGTCCAAATTATAAATATGGCGAGCTATTTAGAAGAGCTGAGTTGATTAATATGGCAAATAGCAATTTAACCGGCGGCAAAAAGACGAGAGAGGTCGCCTGGTTGACATTTGCTGTCGAGCCTCCTGATCTGTGGGGGTCCTGAAAATAGCCGGGCGTAGGTCACGCGACGCACAGTTGCACTGAGATAACCTCAAGATATCAGTCCTTGGTTGTTACGAAGCCTTGATTACGAGAATCAGATACCCTCCACGATACATCTACTCCGTGAGTACCACGGAGCGTCGCCGGTGACTTCCGCTTCCATTTTCGGCTAGCAGCGTGTTGTATTTTGATGCAGTCTTACTCTGCGCCAGGCTATCCGATTTAATGGCAGGGCTCAATGCCATTATCCCGATCTCTCAATAGAGAAATTGAGATATCTCGGCCTATATGCTGTAAGGCATGCAGGAGAAGCCCATCTGTCGGGCCCGAGGCCGTGCGGGGCCGAAGGTCCACTTCGGCGAGGATCATGCCCGTGGTAGACCCAAAAGTATCCGCTCCGAACGAATACGGAGGGCAGAAGTTCATAGATGGTGGCCACTGTTAGATTTATCCGGCCGAAGATTGCGAAATCACAGTTTCAGGCTCGATGTATGCGTAGAAGCATTCTCTCTGCCTTCATCGGTACGTTCATTTTCAATTTGACGCTTCACTGTACGCGAACGCCCAGCTCACGTGGTCGATTGCAAAGTTGTAGATATGCTGATGTGGTCGGGGACTATCCAAAGACCGAGGTAGATCCCTCAGTCAAATGAAAGGTACGTGTGTTCCTTATGGTGTAGTATATCCTCGGGGCTCTTCGGTGTACTTGTCCATTCCGCATCCTTAAACTGACAAGCCAGCTGTGGGCTAAGCTCAGCTTCGCCACATCGAGTGAAATACGACATTGTTTGTTCAAATCTGTCTGATTGGAGGCTTGTAGCGCGTCAGATTTGAGACAAAGGGTCTAACCCCTTGACAATACCTGCGCCGAGGAGACTACTTTCACGGGTGGTTAGCTGCTGGAAAGCGTGTTCCGACTCACGCAATAATCATAATTCCTTCCTGTCATGTTTATCGGTGTGCTCAAACGTCTGATCTAACTCCAAAGTATGGATGTCGCGTGTTGAACGACAGGTTCATTGCAATGCCTCTTCTGCTAATACTTAGTAAGGTATGGTAGCTAAGCAGTCAAGTGATGAATGTTCTCCAGTCAACACTCCACGCGTCCACATGTTAGCACAGCATACCGATTGCAGAAAGTCAGGATGTTACATTGACTTTCCGCGATTGTCATCATGAACATTTGTTTGCATGTAGCGAAGAGCGTCATCTTCTCGAACATGAAGTTACTTGGGATGGGGCCGGTCCCAGATCACCCCTACAAAAATCTTAAATACATCAATATCTATGGCGTGACGTTATAGAGGAAGCAACCTTACATGCCGATCTTACTGGTGTTCGCCGGAGATTTTGGCCTCTCGGAGGGGTGGTCCTCTATTCGCCTAGATGAGGACAGTACAGATATTCCAGTATAGACCTCAAAAGGGGCGAAACGGCGGAAATGTCCATCTTCAAGGGGATACTTCCGACATTACGTCAACCTTCGGGCTTTCAAGGAGGCCTTTTCCGTCAAGATTATCATACTATGGAATGTTGCAGCGTATCCAGACTGTTTACTCATCCAAAAGAATGGCCAGCGGCCGCAAAACCGAAGCAATCAGGGCGGCGCAAGAGTTGACTCCCCTGTTAACGGCAATAATTCCAGCCCGCGGCGGCTCGGGTTCGTCACGGAAACGACTGCCTCATTGTCCAGAGAGAGTAAAAAGCGCGCGGCGCTAGACAGGCCTGACTCGACGAGCTGGGCGATGGACTGTCGCACAATTGGTGGGGGCGCTCGCAATGGCTCCATTTCCCCAGATGAATCCTAGTCGGCTACCCCGCGAATCCAGATTTCCCCCAAACTTCCCCGTGCTTCAGACCCGCCAGACTAGAGTCAAGAAAGTGTTACTGACCTATAGAAACAATGAGCAATGTCAGACGGCTGGAATTTCCTTGGATGTTAGACATCGAGATGAGGGCTTGGACAGTGTTCGCCTGGTCAGAAAAGGGCCAACCCCGCAACAGCTCTCCCCATGGGACGGTTTAAACCTGCCGGGAATCATCCCGTACGCTAGTACGACGTGTCTTGTCCTTGCTTTTGTCACTCTAGAACTTGAGTGTGAGCCTTCATCTGATATTTATCCCCAAGCGTGTGGTGAAGTTGCAAAGTCTATAAAGCTTGCCCATCCCACCGGTGTCGAGTTCGTAGACATGGGCAATATCTCAGAGACCCCCTCTCCAGTTGAGATCTTCATGTCCTGATAAGATCTTTAGTTGTAACTCCTTTCTTCTGATCAGAAATCCTCTAACCTACGGCCAACTTTCGCCATGGGATTGCCCGATGATTCCTCCAAGCAGGGCGTCCAGCACGTCGAGCAGAACAATGCAGTCAGCGACGCAGTCAAGGCCATAGAGAACCGTGACCTAGAGCGGATTGAGGAAACCAAGCCAGGTACCTTTGTCTGGCTCTGTGTTGCGGCAACCGCGATCGGAGGCATGCTCTTCGGCTACGATACTGGCGTCATCTCCGGAGTTCTTGTTGTTATCGGTCAAGACCTCGACAATAAAGACCTGACTCACTCAGAAAAGGAGTTGATCACGGCAGTCACCGCAGCCGGAGCCTTGATTGGCGCCGTCATTGCCGGTATTACTGCTGACAAGTACGGAAGAAAGCCTGCTATCTGGTTCGCCTCTATCCTCTTTACGATCGGTGCCCTGCTCCAGGCTACCTCTTTCACGATTGCGCAAATGACCGTTGGTCGACTTGTGATCGGCTTTGGTGTCGGCTCTGCATCCATGGTGAGCCTCTATATCTCTATGCTTTTCCGCAACAGACTTGACCGGGGTCCGTGTGCTAACATAGGTTGTTTTCTTAGATCGTGCCATTATACATCGCAGAGATTTCCCCTGCCAGATTCAGAGGCCGAATGATCTCAATCGACATGATCTTCCTTGGTGCCGGATCTGTGCTTGCGTACGCTTTCGCCGCAGCCTTCAATACGACCGCACACGGCTGGAGATACATGGTTGGAATCGGCGGTGTTCCTTCAATCATACTCGGTATTCTCCTTTTCTGGTGTCCAGAGTCACCTCGTCAACTCATGTTCCACGGCAACCGAAACGACTGTATCCGGGTTCTGCGACAAATCTACCCCAACGGCAGTGAAGATGAAATCGCGGACAAAGTGATCTCCATTGAGCGCGGCGTCAACCAAGCCAAGGTCCTCAACGAAGAAATTTCCCTCCGAAAGTCTGTCACCAGCCTATTCAAGGTCCCAGCCAACCTGCGAGCAGTTAACTCAGCTTGTGGCCTTATGGCTGCCCAGCAGCTCTGCGGGTTTAATACACTTATGTATTACAGTTCCAGTACGGTGCCATGAATTCTTATACACTGTGCTGCGTGTGCCATGCTAATCAGAGCCTCAAGGTTTATTCCAGATCGTCGGCTTCTCGAACCCCGTTGCTGTTGGTACCGTTGTAGCAGGCACCAACTTCATCTTCACAGTATTGTCAATCTTCCTTATTGACAGAATCGGCCGGCGAAGAATCCTGCTCTGGACGATGTGGGGTATGCCTGTCTGCCTTGCCGTTGCCGCCATTGCGTTCCACTGGATCCCCTTGGACAACAACACTCTAGAGCTGACCACCAAGGAAGTTGGTTGGCCCGCAACCCTGGTCCTGGTTGCAATGATCATGTTCGTGGCCTTCTACGCTGCGGGTTTGGGCTGTGTCCCGTGGCAGGCGAACGAGTTTCTCCCTATGGAAGTCCGAGCTATGGGGACCATGATGATCAACATCTTCAACTGGGGTCCGAACATCATCGTCTCTTCGACGTTCTTGTCAATGATGCGAGGCATGACCCCATCAGGCACGTTTGGTTTATACGCTGGGCTGTCTTTCTTGGGCTGGGTGTTTGTGATCTTCTGCTTCCCTGAAGCAGCGAACATGACGTTGGAGGAGATCAGGGTAGTTTTCGAGCACGGATTCGGCGTGAGATATGCCGAGGAATGGCGAAAGCAGAGGAAGCTCGATGTCCAAGCCCGGAAGGAGGAGAACACCGTGTGAAAAATAGTCTATGCGTTTCCTGTGTTCATCAAGAAAAGGTATCAAGGACTAGAAAATGGTTCAAAATTGTAGCCTGAAACTGTCGATTGTAGCGAGAATCTGAAAATGATGATCAAATTGACTTGGCCAAACGCAGGTTTCCAACTTCAATGCAGGAAACCCTCCTTGACAGTGTGCTGTTAGTCACATCATGCTTCTCGCTCGAGTCAGATGAGTGTAACACTAGAGTGCTGCTACAAGCTCCCCCGAGTATTGACGTACGCTTCTTCGTAGAAGATGTCGTAGTACGTGATCAGACGTCGATGGTTATGTTCCTCTGCAGCTCATTGCCAGTTGACGATAGTATCAGACCAAAGCCAACGATAAAGTTATCATAGCGACAGCTCTAATCTGGCTTCAACAGATCGCGATAGGCAAGAGATACTCTGCGATGGATACAATCTCACGGTCTCGACCAAGAAGGCAAGGATTTCTTGAATCACTTTGCCGAGATTGGGCTAACTTTGCTGCTTACTTCATCTGAAATTGACACAAAGCAAAAGCATGGCCTAATGCCCAAGCAGCATGATAGTCATGAAACATCCAGTAGACAGAAAGTCACGAGAAGGCCACAGTAGCCACCGCTCAGTCAATCACAAACATCCGGTCAAACTGGTGTGCGGCAGTGGCCCAGTGGGTGTATCGTGAGTGTATTGGGGAATTAACACCCCCTAATAAAGTGGTGGAGATCTTCAGTCGGGAGTTTTCCACTCGACGATCTTCATTATTGATCGGGTTAAGCTGTCCGAAGCGCTCCTTGGCTCCAATTAAACAGATGCCGGACTGGACGAACAGAATTGCCTAGCACTTCAAGGGAAACTTGGCACTGAGTAGAAGAACAGGGGGCCTTTTACAAGAAGTTCAAGTGTCGACCGACTCAGGCAGCTGCAATGCGCAAATGTAGAAGGATATCTTCTAGAAGACCCATTGGCAGGCGTAACTCCTGCTCTGAGCTCGAAAGACCCCATGCATGAACGACCTGCGTGCCTGAAGAAGGCTGGTAAAATAACCAAATATGAAGTCGAACATTTGGTGGCTGAATTCAACGCGAAACCAAAATCGATCTCAAGACTCACTCTATCATAGCTTTATCAGCGCGAACTTGAAGGTCGGAGAGCACTGGCCCAGATGGTTCATGGATGTGAACAAAATGACTGAAAAGTCAAGCTACGGGAACCATTTGCCAACGTTAGGTTGGTATGGAGAGAGCGGGCTCTCGAATACTGGAATTGAGGGATCAGCTAAGTCGGATGGCAATACGCCGAATGTTGAACTTGATAATGTTGCGCCGAACACTTGCTGTTGGTGAAAAGTACTGAAAATGATGACCGTTGAGTCCGGTGACTTTAAACGCCATACTGAGGCCGGCATTTATATCGTGGCGGGAGGAATCGGGAATCAATTAGTTGATGGAGTAGGGTTGACTGAATGCATCTGTATACCATGTTTCTGACCAGCATCATGGATAGAGCTCGATTTCATTACAAACATCACGCAGTTGTAATGATACGGGAGCTGAGGCAGTTCGCCTTTTCTCTCATCAAAGCAGCGACACGGAGTTTGTGTTTGAGGGACATACTACTTGAGTAAAGTAGGCTAGAGGATTCGGACTCTTTGTATTCTTGCTGAGGCTGATTGTTTACGTCCAGTCATGCACCCGTCTCATTGACTCATAACTCATGCAGCTATAGGTATCATATCCGTTCCAAATCTTAAACATCAAGAAGCGCCTTCCTGGGTTTCTTTGCCCTGAACAGCATCACCTGTCCGACAATCCACGTCTCAACCTCCTCGAACTCTTGATCCAACGCTTCTTGAATGTCCTCCTTCTTGTCGTCCCAGTTGTTGAAAACACCCCACCATTTGTTGTACCACCGGAGATAGAACTTGGTAAACCACCCAGTCGACTCATTTGGGCCCAGCACCGTGCATCCGGTCAACACACCTTCCGGGCTCAACAACTCCTTGTACAAACCAAATGCACGAAGCTTGGCCTTGCCGCCAGGCATGCAATGGAACAGATTAAACATGGAAATGGAGTCAAACCGCTCGCCGAGAAGCTGCTTCGGCGGCGGCTCCGTGACATCAGCCTCAACGCACTGAACCTCGGTGTTCGTCGTAACTGAGAGCACGCGGGTCTTTGCCGCGTTCAAAGGCGGCGCGGTCAGATCCAGCAGCGTAATGCGCTGCTTGCTGGTGGCGCGGAACGGCCGCGCCAGGGCGGCTGCCGGGAACCAGCCCGTAGCAACGCCAATGTCGAGGTGGTTGCGGGTGAAGTTTTCGCTGAAGAAGGGGAGAAGTAATTTTTCCGTGCTGCAGCCCCAGACTTTTGACATATTGAAGCCCAGAACGTACTTGTCGTAGAAGATTGTGAGGAATGAGGGCGAGTAGACTGCGCCATAGGCCGCAGTGCGGTCTGCGCCGAGATCGGCCATTGTTGACGATGGCACCAATCAATCGAGGAATTGAGTTAGAGGGGAATCGAGGAATTGAGTTAGAGGGGAAAGATTGGCAGCACGGAGGTGCGAATGAAGACGATTCGCTCGATTGCGCTTCGTTGGGTTGTCGTGACTCGCGAGTAAAGTCTGGTGGAAACAAAGTCCAAAGGGGCGGGAAAAGCCCTAGATCCTTCCGGGAATTGGGCAATTATCACCGTGTCGGTAACAACTCACCGATAGTATGCCACCGAGCGCTTACCGTGGCTATTCAGTTTACTTGCGCTTGAATTCTATTCCGAGCTTCCCTCACTATCAAGCATGGGTTGCTCTATTGTTCAACTCTGCGTTAACAAGAGTACTTTGTGTCGGAATTGGCCAATGAGAACTTGCGGGACGGAGTCTGTTCCGTCCTGAATTCTGCAGCAACAACTAATGCATCCTTCGGTATCCGTACCCAGAACCAAGTGGTTCTGTCATATGCAAGGTGGTGGGTTAATTGCCGGCTTCCCTTCTGCTTCTGGCAAACGCTCAGAGTCTTCTACGTATGTCATGACTGTCTTGTTGGCGCTAGAGTAGTTGGCAAGGAGAACTATCATCTTCGTGCTCGTTAATGTTCATGTCGGATTACCTATCCATTGGCCCCGGTCTGCAGAGTAAGGGTTTAAATCCCTCAGATGACCCCCGTAAGAGCCGGTTGGACCATATCATATCAGCTCATACTTCCCCACGCAGACGAATATGCATGTGACATGTAGGAATGCCGGCCTGGAATCAACTGAGGGGGCTTGAATGGTCTGTATGGCCTCAACTGGCACCACTGATCTGCGGGAGTGCTGGTGCCTCGAGAAGATAGGCTCATAGGACCCTTTTAGAACCCCCCCCCCCCCCCCCCCACCCCCACGTTCCCCTCCATACCGCGCTGCACTCGTGGACTGCTGGCCGCCCGCACGCCCCTGGACCGGGGGGGTGGTGGGGGCCGTGGAAAATAGGCTCCATGGGCCCTTTTCTAACCCCCCCCCCCCCCCCCCCGTAATCCTTCTTCCTGCGGTGCCTGCGCGCGTCGAGTCGCCTGACTGCGCCGCAATCCTGCATATCAAGCCCTGGAAATCCTGTGGCAGTCTATTGATCCTAGCATGCGGGCACTGCGGGGTGGCTGTGCCGATGAAAAACGCAGCGTCTTATCGCTTAAGCGAAGAGAAAACAAGTCCCGCGCAAAGCAGAAAATTGCCCGTCGGTGGGGAGTAAATCGCTTGCGTTCATCAACAAGATGCGGCATTTGCCTCAAATCGACAACTTACATGTTCGGAAACACGTACCTACATGCAAATTATGGGACTGTTCCTGCTGGAAACCAAGAATAGGATATGGCTGGAAACCTCAACTATATCGATAATGGAACCGGAAGATTCCTTTGATGATAAAATTGCTCGCTTGCCTTGCAAACGCTCAATGGTGGTATGATAATCCCAAACCCCTTGTAAACACATCACCCATTTTTAGACGCCGTGTTCCACTACCCATGTGAACTGACATTGGACACCGACATTTGAGCTGCCGAGCGTGATGAGCTCGCCAACGATGCGGACGATGATGCACCGCTACGTGGCTTCCGACAGTATATCGTAAGCCTGATATCAGAATGTGATTGTCAGTTATGATCCAGGACCTCCTCCAACCTTGCCTGACTCCAGAGATAACTTACAGCGTCATGAACGAATGGTAGTTCGTATCATCAATCTCCTTGCGGACCTTCTTAACCAATGCAAGAACCTGGGCCTCGGACCAGCCTAGACCAATAGTAAAAACAGGGACACTTAGCGGCTCGATGATGGCATTCCAATTGCTGGACATCATGGTACCGAACCGCTGACACTTCTTACCCGGGTAGCACGCGTTCGTAGGAGCAGCGTGCTTTGTCAACTTCATCCTCTCAAACCCTGACTTCTCCAAGATGGGCTGATATTGTGAGACGTAGTGCATGGAGCGGCCCATATTCTGAAGACCCTGTTGGAGAAGCATGTTCCACTTGTGAAATGCTGTCCCCTCTAGTGAGTGATCTGGGGATACGAGGATCGCGATCCATTCGCTGAACTCGACCCAGCCCCCAGGGTTGAGGTGGCGATAGATGGAGTCAACGAACTTTTCCTTTTCCACGATATCGCCTAGCATACGGACATGGATGAAGTCGAACTGTCTGCCGATGTTCCAGTCGGTAGTTATATCCATGATCTTGAACTGACAGTTGGACACGTTATATGGAGGGCGCACTTTCTCAATATCGACGCCCATCACGGCACAGTTTGGGTTCTTCTTGGCTGTTGCGGCGGTCAACTGGCGTTAGCGTGAACTTCCCGGTGTTATAATACCCCGTAGGCATTAACAGGAGCGACTTGCCATATTCCTACATGAGGCTAGTTAGCGAGTCATTCCGTGATACCAGACTAGTTACATCATTTATGCGGGAAAAGGTGAGGGGAGGGGGCGTTGCGAAGTGACTGATGATGAGAAGGTAACGCACTAATGCCCATAGCCCTGGCCCCGTGCCTACGTCGAGGGCGGCCCTGGCCTTGACGACTGGGGCCAAGTGGAGTCTGTGGTCGAAGAGTTCGGCAATGATCTGGTGTTGGAGGACTGCGGATTCCTGGTTAGCGACAAGGCAGGTCTTGGTCTAGACGCTCCAGATCCTGCAGGAAGCGCAAGATGCATGTGTAGGTGAAGAGCTAGGTGGCCATGAACTCAAGGACCGGTGGACCACGGTGAAGGATGCTTGCTGACCATTTCTGTCTTGTTCTTCCTGGCGGATTGGTAAGACGGGTTAGCATCGGGGCAACCTGCATCAAAGGATGATAGTTGAGTAAAGCGTACCTTGGTATTTGGCACGAAGCCGAAGCGCTTTCCGGTTTTGGCAAACTTGTTGAAGATGGACTGGAAGATGGACGACTTGCCCGTCTTGATCTTTGATTTGCTGGAACTGCTACTGCACGGATGGTTCGGATGGTCAGAATGTCGCAGGAAAAGAAAGGTGGCCGATGAGATGGCGAGGAAAAGTGAGAATGAGGATAAACATGAAACACAATGAAGAAAAGAACAATGAAAGACATCATCGTCGGATGAGAATGAGAGACTCACTTTGTTACCGCCCGGAGACTCTGACCCGGCGTCGGGTCGCTGTCCGATCCGTCGTCTGAATCGGACCCTCCCGCCCAGACGGCCTCGTTCACTTCATCGGAGGTCGGGCTCGGGTGATCCTCGGGATACTCCTATTTGCGGCATGAGATTCAAGAGCTTTGGTTAAACCTGCATTACCACCTGGATCTGTAGGCGCCGGCGACAACATGACAGTTGCCACGGTCCACGGAGGGGTCAATGTCTCATAGACCGAAGAAGTACGTACGTCTTGTTCGCCTGACTGCATCGACGGCCTCGTTGATGGCGGCGTGCGCGGCCTGCTGTCTGTGGAAAAGTTGCGGGTACGTTCGGACGACGAACTAGCGGTGAGCAGCGTCGATGTGGAGGCGGCCGAGATGCTGTTGGCGGCCGTTGGAGGACGGGTCGGCTGGTGCCGTCCCACGGGAGAGCCAGAACCGACTGAGCTCAAGCTGCTACCACCGCTTTTGCGAAGCCGCTGTTGGTTGTAGAACCTGTCCATCAACATGCGGTCCGCTCCGAGCGAGACCGTGGTGGGCAAGGGGGAAGGGTAGAAGGGAGCGGTGCGCGCTTCGGGACTGGAGGAGGGGGAATTCGGGAAACTGGGGGGGTCCAAGTTAAATGCCGGGCCAAAGACGCAATGCACAAACCAAGAGAGTTGCAGGTCAGCAAGGCTCGACGATAGGCGGGCTTTTACTCTGGTCTCCGTATAACGCAAGGGGGAAGAAAGAAGGTTACCAGTAGCAATGAGTGTAGGAAGAAAGTGATAGACAAGCAACCAGCAAGAAAGAGGGTGCGGCGGGATAGGATAGACAAGGTCGTCCCATGAACCAGAAGCGGTTCGTCTTGTTTTTTCATTTCTGGGGGAAACTGAATAAAAACGGGCTAGGGCAACAGTTTATTTTTTGGGCAAAGGTGCAAAGGTCCCCAACCCAAGGCGGCCATGCCATGCCATCATCTCCCGGACACTGCCGTGTTTGAACGGCCCCTGTCTTGTGTCGCTTCTCCCTTTCCATCCCTTGCCGCTAAAACAGAAAAACCTTGTACGGATGGCGAGCTGGTTTGGTAAGCCCTCGTACTGCGCGTAGCCGTGTCGCTGCTAAGTGCTAATATCTGCGGGGCTTTTGTCGGCGCTTTATCAGAATCAGTGGTAATGTGCCCGGATGGGCAGACAACTCTGGCTCTCTGGACTCTTCCCCGGGCCTGTCATAGTCCAAGGAAACGTTGCGGAAACCCTCGCGAAATCGCAACCCAGTCTATAGTCGTCATGTCACGCGACGCTGGCGACGTCGGCAGCGTTGGAAAAGAAACAACGGACATTTCTGGCATGGGCTCTTCTGTGCCAGTGATGAGAAAGGGGAAGCAAACATTGTATATCAAGGCGCATTTATCAATTCTGTCAGAAATCTCCTTATCAGAGCGCAAACTTCTTCCTCGCATTCACAGCCATCACACACTTTCCATGTTCCAACGCGGCCCAACGCCTTGGACCGGCAGCTAAAACCTGTCATCCTCCTAGTCATGACCTTGCATTTTCTTATGGAGCGGGAGCCGTGAGACCCAAGGGGGCCACTGGCTGGCAACCAGCACAACCCCTGTCGCCGAGCAGCCTAGGGTTCGGCAGCTGGGACGCCATCGTGTGGGATCGACTCTGACGCCTGGGCCTGCCTGCTTACACGGCACTGAGTCAAGGTCTCTGCCATGATACCGCCTTCCAGAATCCAGAAGCAATGATTCGCCCAAGCGCATCCTGGCAGACTATCGCAACGATCGTCATCGGATCTCCGGGATCCGGCTCCCGATCCAGGCAATCTAAGTACCTTATTATCGAAGAAAGTTAATTCTTTCTAAGTCATAAGTACAAGAATATAGTTTTAATAAAATAGTATAATACTTATTTAGTACTTAAATTAAGATACTTTTTTAAGCTTATTATAAGAGAAAAATAACTATATTACTAATTACTTATTATTAAGGTTTATAAGTAGTACTATAGCTTTAATTACTATAGCTTTAATCGCTATAGCTTTAACTATAATAGCTTCGCCCGTAATAAGTAAAAAGTCTAATTATAAGTCCCTTAAAAGCCTCTTTTAAAGAGCTATAAGAGCCTCTAAGTATACTAAATTAAAATACTTACTAAGATATTAATAACTAAACTAACCCTATAATAATAACTTTAATAAAAGACTTAGTAAATAATATTAAAAACCTCGCTAACGTTAAGCATAATTTACGAAGCGTAATAACGCAGCTATAAAGTATTATTAATATATCTTATACTAAGAAGGGTATTATTAGTACTAATAAGATAGATAGGGCCGTATTAATATAGCGCTTTAGCTTCCTCCTATAGCTTAAGGATAATTACTTTAAATAGTATTAAAAGTCTATTAAAAAGCTCTCTCGAGTACTCTAGTATATTTATTATTATTTCTATAATAATAAGATTCCTAATGCTTATATATAAGAGTAAGTTACTTACTTCTAAATAATAATATTAGCTTATTAATAAGTTATTAAAACTACGATTCTAGCGATCCCTTAACGAGGGAGAGGGTAGAATAGAGGAAAAGATGGGTAACTTATAAAAAGGGTTAAGGTTGAACAGTGCGGAATTCGAGGGCAGGGTAGCGTCTATATGTACTGCGGCAATCCTCTAGTAATGCAAAACGATGATCCAGGCAATCATTGCAGAGGTGCAGCGAGGTATTCGTCGAAAAGGGGGAAGAAGCAGCCAAGAGGAACAGCTCATCGTCTGCTCGAGCATGCACTGATGCAGTCTATGCTCGACTATTGGATTTGGGCAGTTAGCAACTTGGCTTCACGTGGTGCCGAAGAACTGCAACCGAAACAAAATGGGAAAACCAACAGCAATCTCCCGTGGCCCCCCCACCCCTCTTACTTCGTAAGCACCTTAAACTGCAAAATGTGTGCGAGACCCTGTGCACCTCGAGTCTTGACTTGGTCATCATTGTCGCCGTACTTTCCAAGAGGGGTCAGACCGATCCCGAGTTGAGCGAGCTTGGGAGAAGCGAGAGAGAACGAGAGACAGGGGCGCATGCACACTGCGGGCCAACCACACAGGAAGCCCGGTCGAAATCAGCCCGAGGAATCTTGTGTAATTTGTGTTCCACCGGTCCCCTGTATCTGGGCCCGATGGATGTCTCGCCTGCACTAACACGTCTACTTGAACAGCTCCCGGGGTCTAAAGTACGGCATGCCAAGGCGGAGCGATAAATGAACTCTGTGGAACGCGGAACGCAAAGCTTCGCAGTTACCTAACGAACGGGTGTGCCCATCGGGAATCGCCATTGTCTTCCCAGCCTCGTGACCTTGTACGGGTACAAAAATCATCGACGTAGCCACCCTTTAGCCACCCTTCTCGACCGCATGTACCATAATGAACCACGTATCTGTTATATCTCCTCCTCTTCTATCCGGGACCCTTGTCTTATTCTTCATGCACCATGTTTTGTTGGAAGAGAAACTCCAGTCAAAGTGCGAAGCTTGTTGGAGCCATCTCCGTGCTTGGTGCATCGCAAGTTCGCCAACATGACGCGTGTGGCCTCTTCTTTCCGACCAGGGTTTGAGTGAATTTGCTTGTCGAGGTTGACGCCAGAAATATCTGATAGCTAGCTCCGGAGTAGTCCACATGAATAGTGGAAGAGGGGAAACCAAGTGGTGGATTCTTTCTAATAATGCTACTATCTCGCTGGAGCCCTGATCCAGGTTCTGGTCTTGTCCTAAGGATTTCGTTCCATGTCTCAATTCACTTCCCCGACTCCCACCATCCCTCAAACTCTCACCGTAGCTCACCGCACGGACCTGAGTAGATCAATAGTATCGAAACACTAGACGAAAAAGAGAGCCCCCCAAGCCCTGTACGGTATACATCATGGGAGATCCCATCGCCATTGTTGGGCTCAGCGCGAGGCTTCCAGGGGACGGCGATACGCCAGAGCGGTTCTACGAGTCGTTACTCGCCGGGAGGTCAGCTCGCACGGAAGTCCCGCGGGAGAGATACAATGCAGAGGCCTTTTGGCATCCGGATGCCGACAGGAGCGGCGCCGTGCGTGTTCCCGCTCCGCGTTATGCAAAGTTTATGCGACGAAAACTGACTTGCAGCGCTTTAATTTAGACACGAGTCCGTCATGGCCACTTTCTCAAGGGCAGCATATCAGCATTTGATGCGCCGTTTTTCTCTATCACACCCACAGAAGCACGAAGTATCGATCCGCAACAGCGAGGAATGTTGGAGAGTGTATACAAGGCTCTCGAAAATGGTACGAAGAGACATTCCGATTTTCGATGCTGCGATATTTGAAGTTGGCTTGAATACTGACTTCTCACGAAGCCGGAATACCTCTCGATACCGTTGCCGGAACCCAGACCGGCGTATACGTCGGCTGCTTCACGGCCGATTACAATGATCACATAGCGAAAGACTTGGATATTCCGAATAAATACTCAGCCCTGGGCACAGTAGCCAGTATGCTCAGCAACAGAGTCTCGTGGTTCTTCGACTTTCGGGGCCCGAGTGTAACAGTAGACACGGCCTGCTCAAGCAGTCTGGTGGCCGTGCACGAAGCATGCATGAGTCTCAAACTTCGTGAAGTCAACATGGTGAGGCTCTTTTTCTCATGCATGTAATTTCACCAAAGTCCCTTTCATCTCCAGGGGCGGTGACACTGAAGCCAACCAAACCACGCCCCTCCTCCTCTCCCCCGCCGTCTGCAAGCCGGGCTCTTGGCTAACCACCCCGTCATCATGTACTAGGCCGTCGTGGGCGGGTGCAACCTTATCCTGACTCCCGAGATGACACTAAAGCTAGACGCGGCGGGCGTTCTGGGTCCGGACGGCAAGTCATACAGCTTTGACCACCGGGCCAACGGATACTCCCGCGGCGAAGGGTTCGGGGCCCTGGTCTTAAAGCGGGTATCGGATGCCATTCGGGACGGGGACGTCATCCGCGCCGTCATCCGGAACTCTTCCACGAACCAGGACGGCCGATCGCCCGGCATCACGCAGCCGACGAAAAGGGGCCAGGTCGCGCTCATCAAGCACGTCTACGAGCGGGCCAACTTGGACCCTTCGCTCACGCGGTTCGCCGAGGCCCATGGCACGGGTACTCCCGTGGGCGATCCCATAGAGGCGAGCGCCCTTGCTGAGATCTTTGCGCCTCATCGGTCTGCGGACGAGCCGCTGTACGTGGGTGCGCTGAAGAGCAATGTTGGACACTTGGAGGGCGCTGCGGGCGTAGCGGCCGTGATCAAGGGTGTCTTGACGCTAGAGAGCGGCGTTATTCCCGGGAACATTTGGTTCGAGAAGCGCAACCCAAAGATCCAGGACGCGTGGAACTTGAGGTTTCCCACAAAACCAACGGCGTGGCCGCAGCGTGGCCTGCGCCGCATGTCCGTGAACTCGTTTGGCGTTGGTGGCAGTAATGCCCACGTAGTGATGGATGATGCGCTCCATTTCCTCAAGAGCTTCCGTCTGGTCGGGAACCATCGCACGGAGACGATCCCCAAGATTCCCAGACAACTAGACGCACCTTTAGTGAATGGGACGGGTAAGTTCTTATTCTTATTACGCCAGGCTCGATGGGCACACGCTGACGTTTCGGTCACAACGACACAGGCCGCGTTAATGGATTCCACCGCCCATCGGATAGCGGGATCCATCTAGACGATTTTGACACTGAAGACGCCCCACGTCTCTTTGTCTTGTCGGCAAACGACCAGGATGCCGTTTCTCGGTTACGAGACGGATACAGGGACTATCTTGCAACGAAAGCGGCCCAGATCGTCGGAGAATCCGCCCAGCTGCGGTTTTTGAGGGACCTAAGCTACACACTGGCCTGTAGGCGGACCCGTCATTCCTGGAGGACGTTTAGTATCGCCAGCTCGCCGGCACAGTTAGAAAAGTCTCTCGAGGGGAATGCGGCTACTCCCATACGAGCAAAGACCAACCCGCGGCTTGCGTTTGTCTTTACTGGCCAGGGAGCGCAATGGGCGACGATGGGCATGGACCTGTTGGCGTACCGCGCCTTTCAAGAGAGTCTGTTGGCGGCTGATCGGTATCTAAATGATCTCGGTTGTAATTGGTCGTTAACGTGTAAGTCTTGTCGTCCAACATTTTGGACCAGTGGTGTGAGACCTCGTACTGATTATTGTCGGAAACTAGTCGAACTATCAAAGTCAAAGACTTCCTCTCGAATTAACGACCCCGAATTCTGCCAACCTATATGCACTGCTCTGCAGGTTGCCATGGTTGACCTTCTCTCCACTTGGGACGTCTACCCACATGCCATCACGGGACATTCATCCGGTGAAGTCGCCGCAGCCTACGCCGCTGGCGCAATCTCACGACAAGCAGCCTGGAAAATCGCCTACTTCCGCGGTAAGCTGAGCGCCAAGCTCGCGCGCTCAGCTTCTCGGCCGAGTACGGGCATGGCTGCCGTCGGTCTGAGCAAAGCCGCCACGCAAGACGCCATCGATCGCGTGAATCAGCAACTTGGCGGCGAAGGTACCCTAGAAATTGCTTGCATGAACAGCGTGGATAGTCATACCGTCAGCGGTGATGCTGAAAAGATTGACGCCCTGGTCCAGCTGCTCAGCGCCGAAAAGGTGTTCGCGAGGAAGCTCAACGTCGAGATTGCGTACCATTCGCAGTACATGAAGGCCATGGCTGATGAGTACCTGGAGGCCATGGGAGATCTGCAACATGGTGCGTTGAGAAGCTCTGTGAAGCCTCGGTTTTACTCTTCGACGATGGGAGTGCCAATACTCCCCTCGCAACTTCGACGACCAGAGTACTGGGTCAAGAACTTGGTATCGCCAGTCCGGTTTACCGAGTCGGTCACAGAGATGCTCAAGGGTTCTGAAGTACCCAAGATCAACGGATATGTTGACGGACATGTCAATGGTCTAGTCAACGGATTTGTCAACGGCCACGTGAATGGTGCTGTGAACGGTGACTGTGAAGAGGATTTCCCGTTCGAACCCATCACCGACTTCTTGGAAATTGGCCCTCACAGCGCCCTCAAGGGACCGCTCTTCAGCACAGTCAAACAGGTCCACGGCAATGCCAAGGTTGACTATCACTCCCTCCTTATCCGACAGAAGCCGGGCGTCGAGACTGCACTGGAATCCGTCGGAACTCTCTTCTGCCACGGCTACAATGTCAACCTGGCGCAGGTCAACGACGCAGACGAGCCTCATGGGCCAAAGCCACTCATGCTCACCAATCTGCCCTCTTACCCTTTTGACCACTCGAAAGAGTACTGGGTACAGAGCACGTTGAGCGACGACTACCGCAAGAGACCTGTGGGCCGGCACGAGCTACTTGGAGCTCCAATGGCGGGTTTCAACGAGAATAATGCGGTGTGGCGCAATTACATCCGACTTTCGGAGAATCCTTGGATCGAAGATCACAAGGTCTCTGGAGATGTCTTATATCCTGCGGCCGGTATGCTTGTCATGGCTATCGAGGCGAGCCGGCAGATTGCCAATAGGACCAAGGTCTTGAAGGGGTTCAGACTGAGAGATGTGTCATTCAAGCGGGCCCTGCGAGTACCCGATGATGCCAATGGTGTCGAATCTCAGTTTTACCTCCGTCAGCACCGGGAGAATAGCCACTCCGTTGTTTCGACATGGCGAGAATTCCAGCTCTGGACCATGCAAGATGGCGCGTGGAGGGAGCACTGCTACGGTTTCGTGCAGACTGAGTACGAGTCGGGTGACCGATTCGCACTTAGGGGACCTGAAGAGAGCATTCATGATGGCTGCGCGACGGAGATTTCTGTCGACAAGTTGTATCGCAGCTTCGCGGATTCTGGGTTGAACTTTGGCCCAACCTTCCAGACTCTGAGCGACGTCCGTCTTGGACAAGACCTTAGCATGGTAGCAACGCTCCATTCTCCAGTGGACAAGATCGAGAAGTCGATGCCACACCAGTATGTCCAGCCGCACTTGGTGCACCCAGCTACTCTCGATGGCGTTGTACATGCCAATCTCGTCGCTCTGGTCTTCAGCTCCAAATACGCCGGGGCAACTAGAGTGCCCACGTACCTGGCTGATGGCTGGATTTCGGCGCGATCGAGCCTGTCTCATAACTCATACAGTGTGTCTGCTGACACTCGAGTCAAAGGGCGCAGCGAGGTGGTCTCGGACGTGAGGGCTACACATCTGGAACAAGGTGACGAGATGGTACAAATGTCTGGCCTTGTCTTCAAGACTATCTCGAATGGGCCGTCCAAGGACAACTCTCAGGCGATGGTTCATCCGGCTTTCAACGTATCCTGGAAGCCTGATCCGAATTTCCTGACGAAGCAGCAGGCTTCACAACTTTTCCAACTGCCTCTAACGCAGGAGGATGACCCATCTACCTGGATGCTGGACTGCGAGGCGCTGTGCCTTGCTTACATGCGCCGTTGCGTAAAATCTCTTACCCAAGAGTCCATCGGCAAGATGACCTGGTACCACCAGCGGTATGTCAAGTGGTTCCAACACGTCGCCCGTCAGCACTCGGACGGTCCCGCAAGTGAGAGTATTGAACAACTCGAAGCCAAAGTCTTGAATGGCAACGCATCGGAAGGTAAACTTATTATCGCCGTCGGCCAGGCCCTCTCGAGTATCCTCACCGGAGACCGCGATCCCTTGGACGTCATCTTCAAAGAGAAGCTGGCAGAGGATGTCTACAGCAACGGTCTCGGCTCCAAGAGATGCTACGCTCAGCTTTGTAGCTACCTCGACATCATGGCGCACAAGAACCCTAACATGGAAATCCTCGAGATTGGCGCCGGCACAGGTGGCGCCACGCGTCCTGCCATGGCGACGTTGACACGAGACAGCGGACGTCGGTACGGGCACTACGATTTCACCGACATCTCGCCGTCGTTCTTCGAACAAGCTAAGGAAACCTTCAAGGATGAGGTCGGACGAATGGGATTCCGCGTGCTCAATGTCGAGAATGACCCCCTGAGCCAGGGTTTCGAGGCCGACAAGTATGATCTCATTATTGCGGCGAACGTCTTGCACGCTACGAAGAAGATTGACGAGACCCTCGTCAATGCTAGGAAGTTGCTCAAACCTGGCGGAAAGCTTCTCCTCTTTGAGATCACCAACACTGAGATCCTGCTGGGAAGCTTCTGCTTCGGCACGCTGCACGGGTGGTGGCTTTCAGAGGACAAGGAGCGTGTCTGGGGTCCGTTGATGTCTCCCAATTCATGGGATACCCATCTTCGAGCTTCTGGTTTCAGTGGGCTCGATGCTGTCTTTGACGATTTCGCTTCATCCCCGCATCAGATGAGCTCGATCCTGGTGTCCAGTAACCCCACAACGGAGATAGTGGCATGCTCTCCTTCATCGTACTACATTCTGACCAGCGAGTCGCCGACTCAGAACGAGCTGGCAGCGAAGGTGGTGCAGTCAATCGGTCAAGGAGGTGGTTGCGAAATCGCAACTATCACGTCCTTGGCTGACAAGAGCCTGGCTAGCGCGACGTGTGTGGTACTCTCCGAACTGGACCATGCTGCTTTGAAGGATATGGACGAGGAGACCTTTAACAGCTTCAAGCGCGTACTGACCAAGAGCAAAAATATCCTTTGGGTGACTCGTGGCGGTACTTCCACTGCGCCCGACCCGGATTCCGAGTTGGTAACCGGCCTGGCTAGAGTGGTTCGCTCAGAGAGGCCAGATGTCAACTTCCTCACTCTCTCTTTCGAACAGAATGCCGACGAAGAGCTCATTGCCGCCAGGTGCGTCCAGGTTCTTGCAGCAGCACAAGACAGCGTCGAGAACTCATTCAGGGTGATTGACGACGTGGTTCACGTATCTCGCCTCGTTGAGTCAGATTACATGACCGAACACATTCAAAACCAGACTGGCGTCGTGAGCATTGAGAACAAGCTTTTGAAAGACGAAGCCTCTCGTTCGCTGCACCTTCAGGTCGGAGACGTTGGCCAACTTGACTCACTTCGCTTCGAGGAAGACGCTCTGACCGAGACACCACTTGGAGACCACGATGTCGAGTTCAAGGTCATGGCTTGTGGAGTGAGCACCAGTGACGTCTCCTCAGTTCTCGGCAAGGCAGAAGACTCACCTCTGGGTCTAGAGGCTTCTGGCATAGTCACAAAGTCTGGGCCTGCCTCAAGGTTCCAGGTTGGGGACAAGGTCTTTGGACTCGCGGTGTCGGGCACCATGAAGACCCATGTTCGATCTACGGACGGCTTGCTCGCGAAGCTGCCTGATGGAGTGTCGTTCGCTGATGGCGCGGTCTTGCCCGTCGACTACACAACGGCCTACGCTGTCCTCTGCGAGTTCGGCTCCATCCGTGAGGGCAACTCTGTCATGGTACACGGCGCATGTTCCAGTATCGGAAAGGCATTCGTGCAGGTCGCTCAGCTTCAAAAAGCTGAGGTGTACACAACCGTGAGGAATCAGTCAGAGCGAGAGGAACTGGTCAAGGGATGCGGTATCCCGGAAGATCACGTCTTCAGCAGCCGTGACTTGTCAATGCGGTCTGCACAGCAGAAGCTGGCCAAGGGGCGTGGCATTAATGTTCTTATTACGGTGGTCGATGACCTTAACGACGGCGTCATCGACTGCATCGCACCATTCGGACGCATTGTTTACATCGGCTCAGTTGACGGAATCTCTAACACACGTGTCCCGCGAGGCCGCAACATCCGTCTCGAGTCCTTCGATCTTATATCTTGCCTCGCATTCGACCTAACCCGCACCGAGACCATGTTCCAGCACATGGTCGACATTGTCTTTGCCAACTGGAAGAATATCAGCCGCCCCTCGCCAACCGCGATCTATAGTTTCTCCCAGGTCGGCGACGCGTTTCGCCGGACGCAGTCTGAAGATCAGAATACCGTCAAGATCGTTCTTGAACCACGCGACGACGACATGATACCCGTCGTGCCGAGCCGGAAGTCCCTTAGCAGCTTCGATCCCCAGGCGTCGTACGTGATTGCTGGTGGTCTAGGTGGACTTGGGAGGTCCGTCGCGCGATGGATGGCCTGTCGAGGGGCCAAGAACCTCATCCTCCTTTCGAGACGTGGCGCAGTGGAGAAAGCTGCAATTGAGCTGCTTTCTGAGCTCGAGGCTGTGTGTGATAATGTGGTCACTCCGGCCTGCGATGTGACGGATGCCGGTGCTCTACAAACTGTTCTGGCTGAGCTTGCTACTACCCTTCCTCCCATCAAGGGATGCATCCAAGGTTCCATGGTGATCCAAGTAAGTTGAATAACTGATGCTCTGTTCTGCTCGAAGGGTCGTCGATACTAATCTGCATAAAGGACAATCTTCTCGAGAACATGTCGCTCGACAATTGGAAGGCAGCCGTACAGCCCAAGGTGCAGGCATCCTGGAACCTGTACAACGCCCTCGGCGACAAGATGGACTTCTTCGTCTTCCTCTCGTCGACTGTGGGAGTGACAGGAAGCCCCGAGCAGGCCAACTACGCCGCAGGAGGAACATTCCAAGACGCTTTTGCGCATCATCTCGTCTTTAAGGGCGTCAACGCCGTTTCGATAGACCTTCCGATCATCCGTGGCGTTGGTTATGTGGCAGAGAAGCCAGAACTCTGGGACTACCTCTCATCTGCAGGATGGACTCACATCACCGCGGACGAGCTCTATGCCGTGCTAGATTATCATTGCCGCCCGGCCGGTGCTGTTACATCCCAGGAAACGACGAGGGCTCAAGTTATCTCTCGTCTCTGGCTGCCGCAAGAGACAGCTGCGGAGGGGTACCAGACGCAGACGTGGGGAGAAGATCCTCTGTTTAGCCACCTGCGACTCACAGAGACGGACGATGCAGAGAGAGGAGACGACGCGAACAAGGGCATCAACCACAAAGCACACCTGCAATGCGCGTCTTCACTGGAAGAAGCCGAGAAGATTGTGCTCGACGCTCTCCTTCTCAAGATTGCGCGGATGCTCAGCATCGACGCGCTCAATCTCGAGACATCCAAACCGCTTCACGCGTACGGCATCGACTCGCTGACGGCGGTTGAGCTCCGATCATGGCTGATGAAGGAGCTTGGGGCCGAGGTATCTGTCTTTGACATTACGAATAACTCGAGCATCGCCCAATTGGCGGTGCTCGCTACGAAGAAGAGCAGTCTCAGGCAGCGATTTGCTGATTAGTAACCGAGACCGAGTTGCTTTGGCGGCCTCAAGTTTTTGTGTTTTCTCTAGGCGATTTCCTCGGCGCGGGTGGCTTTTTTGCTGGAGTTTGGATGCTAGGGGGTCCTCTGCTGTGCTCTGCTTCTCTGGTTGATTTATTCCTCATTTTTCGATCCCCTGCTTTTGTTTCGCGTCTTTTCTGCCTGTTATGATTGATGAGACATGATTAAGTTTGCATTGTACTCAATGTCACGGCCTCTGGGGAGTACAACTGTTGTTCTGGTTGGCATCTTGATTATCATCTCGAATAGGCTAAATAACGCAATTGACTTTGACGTTTGCTCGGTTTGCAGGGGCCAGGCCCGTAGCAAAAAATGTGTAAAAAGTGCATGTTCTGTGTTGGTACCGACCAGAAGTGCAGCTAGCCACCACTTTGGACAGCAGATTGGTGCTGAAAACCTGAAAGGTGCATCAACAAGCGGCAAGCCCGGTGCCAGGCTCGCCGAACATTCCGGGTCAGCTGGGAGATGCGTTGCGGTGTTTTCCGATCTCAAGGCCCGGGGTTTCGTCCATGGAGATGGCCCCGAGCTGGCTAGGGCTGGCAGGTCACAAGCAGGCGAAGGAAACGGAAACTTCCTCAGCACTGAACGGAGTTTCGGTGAATTGGTCTGTGAAGACGGGAGACGGACCGCCGATGTGCCCGATCTGCGGCATGGGGTTACCTACAATAGCCCAGCTGGACTGCCGAGGTTTTGTCGCCCGAGCACTCCGTTCAGGTCTGGGTCCCGAGCAACAATCCGGTTGTTGCGTCTTCGGAAGACTCTGGAAGCCTGGAAGAGGTCATTTGAGTCTCGAGTTACTACGGTTGCCAAGGCATACGACAGGCTTTGTGACTGAAAGACGGAGACAAAGATGTCCAGTGAATGGAGACCCTGGATGGGGGGGATAATGGCAATTCCCTTGGACCCCAGAAAGAACATTGAACGGAACCGGGATCTCTGAAACTCGAATGGCATTTGTTCCATTCTGCCTCGCCCCCAATGGAACCAGATGAATGCGCGTAACAGGCCACCAGGCCCGCCACTATACGCGCGACTGAAGTACCACCAAGGGGCCTAAACGGGCAGCCAGAGATGCCCAGAGCTGCCAGATAAGAGAGAAAATGTGACAGAAAGGCGAGACCGAGAGGACCACCACGGCACGAGAAAAACAGAGTTCCACAGAAAAAGGGCGAGCCAAGGGGGCTAACTGCAAACGGCGTAAACCTAAAGTCCCATTCGTAAATCTGCATGGTAACCTCATTTCCATTCGACGCTAATCTGCAAAAGAACAGCCCCTCTATGACGTTTTAGGGATAAACAACGCCGATGAAAGCAGCGGGAAATGGGGGATTTCTGCCGTTCTGGTGGCACTGAGTGGGTGGGAAGTCTCGGAGAGCGGGAATGACACACGTGATTGTTCCCCGAGTCAGCGGCAGTGCGGCAAGAGATGGAATTTGCTAGTTCATCTCAAGCCTTCAGAGCTCGTATAAACTCATATATGCTTACATGGGCTCGTTTCTCATCTCATCGGACGTCGCATTAGAAGGTCTGGACTGATCAAAGCATCGACTCCGTTTGGGAACTGGATCCATCCATCACATAACCAGCCCAGCTCACTGGGGACTGGTCTGGGGAGGGCTCCATTGAGTTGAAGCCGTTTTTTCCTCTTTCTCCAATATGGCAGCACTCACACGCGTAAAGTCAAAGGGACTGGGCCACATTGCGTTGGGGGACGGCGGTCGCTCAGAGACGGCCACATCCGGCAACGTCGGCAACGATGGACGCGTCAGAGTGAGATTTCACGAGAATCCGCAAAAGCTTGCCCACTGGCTTCGCGACTTTGAAGGGGCATTCAGACCGCACTCTGGCGACTACGATGAAGAATTCGAACAGGCCCGGCTACGGCGACGCAGCAGCGTCATCCTGCAGAATCTGCAGCAGCACCCGCCGTCAAAGAGCCCGCGGCTCAACATCGCGATACATATTGTCGGATCCCGCGGCGATGTCCAGCCATTCATCCCCATTGCGCAGCTTCTCATGAAGGAGCCCTACGGCCATCGAGTCCGCATCTGCACGCACCCCGTTTTCAAGGACTTTGTGGAGTCCAATGGCGTCGAGTTTTTCAGCATTGGCGGCGACCCGGAGGCGCTCATGGCTTACATGGTCAAGAACCCTGGACTGCTTCCCAGCCGAGAGAGCGTCAAGGCTGGAGACATCAAGCAGCGCAGGAAAGAGATGGCCGAAATTATCAACGGCGCGTGGAGGAGTTGTATAGAGGCAGGAGATGGCATGGGCGAACGAACGACGGCTGCTACGGTGTTGAATGCGGATGATCTTTTCGTCGCTGATGCGATCATCGCTAACCCCCCGTCGATGGCTCACATTCACTGCGCCGAGAAGCTCGGTATCCCACTTCACATGGTCTTCACGATGCCGTGGTGCCCAACACAAGCGTTTCATCACCCGCTGGCCTCGATGAGTTATGGTGAGGCCGACACGAGCGCCGCCAACTATTTGTCGTTTATCATGATGGAACTCTTGACGTGGCAAGGGTCAGTCACTTATTCTCACTCAGTCTGTGAAGCCTTTCACTCGTTACTGACATGCAACTAGACTTGGCGACTTGATCAATAAGTTCCGCACTCAGACGCTAGGCCTTGATCATATAAGTCCCTTGTGGGGATGCCAACTCCTCCCCAGACTTCGTGTCCCATACACCTTTCTCTGGTCCGAGTCTCTTATCCCCAAACCCGCCGACTGGGACTCCCACATCAACATCACCAGCTTCTCCTTTCTCCCTCTCGCCGACAAGTACACGCCCCCCGCAGACCTCACCGCCTTCCTCGAGGCCGGCCCACCACCAATCTACATCGGCTTCGGCTCCATCGTCGTCGACGACCCCAAAGCTCTCACCCAACTCATCTTCAAAGCCGTCGAACAGGCCGGAGTCCGCGCTATCGTCTCCAAGGGCTGGGGCGGTGTCGGTGGCGGCGACGACGTCCCGGACAACGTCTATCTCATCGGCAACTGCCCGCACGACTGGCTCTTCAAGCGCGTCTCGGCTGTAGTGCACCATGGCGGCGCCGGCACGTCCGCGGCAGGAATTGCATGCGGACGCCCTACTGTCGTGGTCCCCTTCTTTGGAGATCAGCCTTTCTGGGGCCAGATGATCGCCCGTGCCGGCGCTGGCCCGGCTCCCGTGCCCTTTAAGGAGATGACGGCCGAGACACTGGCTGCTAGCATCACCTTTGCGCTCAAGCCCGAGGTCCAGGTGGCGGTGCAGCAGATGGCTGAGCGGATCGCGGAAGAGGACGGCGCGGGGGACACCGCGAGGGATATTCAGGAACGACTGGCTCTCGACACGATGCGATGCGATATTTGCCCAGAGAGACTAGCCAACTGGCGACACAGAAAGACGGGCGCGCACTTGAGTAACTTCGCGGTCGGGTGCCTCGTCGATAAGGGGTACATGAAGCCCCACGACTTCAAGCTGTTGAAGCACAAGCACTGGTATGTCGACGAGGGCGCCGAACACCCTCTTATCGGCCTTGTAGCTGCGGTATCGGGCTTCTTTACGAATATCGGCGTGGCGACGTCGGATTACTCACACCGGCTGAAGCATCCGCCCCAAGCCGCCCAAAACCGGATGCACGCGGTCGATCTCGAAGCCCAGCGCCCTGTGCACGAGAAGCAGCCTGAAGAGGAGAGCAACACGACGCGCGAACCCTCGGCAGAACCTAGCGAGGGACCCGACGTCCAGCCGGGCCAGGAGGGCAAGGCAGAGGACGGGGAAGATGGCCATCTAAAGCGCGTAGCAAAGGCGCACAGCATGACGCCGAAGCAGATGAACGCCATCGCCATGAAGATGGCGACCAAGTCCCTCCAGTGCGCCGACCCGGCCGTCGAAATCGCCATGATGGACGCCAACAACGTCGACGAACGCGGTAGACGCAAGTCCTCCGTGGCGACTCTCGTCAAGAAACGGAACAGGCCGACGGAGATCGCGCGCGCGACGGGGCGGTACGGTATTGAGCTTGTCAAGGCTGGTCTCAAAGCACCGGTGGCAGTGTGCTACAATGTCGCCAACGGGTTTCACAACTACCCTTCTTACGGGTTCATCGGACACGAGGTACGGCGGCGGGATCAGATTACCGGTCTCGGGAGCGGTCTGCGGACGTCGGGCAAGGAATTTGTTTTGGGAACGTGGGAGGCGTTCAGCGGTGTTGTCATGAAGCCGTACGAGGGGGCCAAGAGGGAGGGAGTCAAGGGGTTCGGGAAGGGTATTTATCAGGCTGGTCGCGGGTTTACGTTCAATCTCTTTGCTGGTAAGTCTATCGCGTGTTGATCTGGACCCCTTTCCCACCCAACCGTTAGAACGAGGTATCGTTACTCTGATGAAAGGGACGCTAACAGCCGCGCAGCTATTTTTGGTCTCCCTGGATACACCTTAAAGGGCATAGAAAAGGAATTCTCAAAACACAGGCTTACGGCGCTCAAAGCCGAGGTACTGCTTATTCGATTACGACAGGGTATCGATGATTTCAGAAGGTCAACGGAAGCGGAGAGGAACGAGGTAATAGAGCGGTGGAAGACGTTCTTGTCAGGTCAATGACGAACCTGACCGCACACATGTATACCCAAAATTTCTTTTGTTGTACAACTCTACAGTCTAGCATTGGTTTCTCATTGTAATATAGTAGCTAATCATCAGGCATCATATTCGATGTCGGCCATTTGCATTCTCCGCATTCTACTATCTATAAGCTACAATGCCTTGACAAGCTGTAGCGAAAGTCACGACTCAGAAGACACTAAGCCTCCTGCTCCTCCACAAGACACGTCCATTTACGCAACTTTCGTGTACATTTGACGAAGTCATGCCATGAAACTAATATCTCAACTCCTTCATGACAAACTGATAATCCGAGTCGACTAGAAGGTCAGATGCAACGATGATGTGTCGAAGCCACCGGATCTTAGCTCGGCCACGACGGAAGGCTAACGTGAGGGGCTGGCAAAACACCGGCGATTCTTCAAGTCTTAAAGATCCCATTTTGGACTTTGGAGGCTTTACTTCGGAGTAGAGAGGATATCTGATTGGTGATTCTCACAATAGTGCGGAGCGCCCCTCTTCTGCCCAGGATCAAGCTCCAGAAAAGCGGCCATCCACACCTCATCACCAGACAAACCTCAGACAACTCGTCGGTCTCTTCTTGTCCGTTCGTCACATCATCAGACCGATGGCTTCTATTCGAGTGGTTGAAATATGGGGCCGTGGCACCTACGGTCGATCGCAAGACATCACTTAGAACAACTTCTCAAGACTCTTCTCTCTATAGCCAAGCAACTTAACTCACTCCTAGCCTCCAATCACATCTACAGCTTAATGAACCGAGTCTGAGACGCAGACATACTCTAATGGCAGGACTTCGCGTGGTTGACCTACGCGTCGATCATTATCGACAGCCATACACACTCGGTATTCACGTGGAACGTCCTCAGATCTCCTGGCGCTTCAGTGACGCCCCCTCGAAATTCAACCTTGGCAGTTGGGAAGTCAAGATACAGAAGCCTGATGGCTCTCAATCGGTCATAAGTGCCCCGTGCAACAGCCACGGGATCAGCTCATCGTCAGCCGAATGGCCCAAAGACATCGTTATACAGTCACGACAGACGTACTCCATAGAGATCAGAGCGAAGGACGAAAACGCAACTGACTTCTCGCCATGGAGCGAACCATTCTCCTTTGAGACTGGTCTTTTAGTCCGCAGCGACTGGACTGGCAATCTGATCTCAGCGCCGTGGGCGGAAGATAGCAAGAACAGCCCGCAACCGGAGGACTTGTTCCGAAAAGTCTTTGAAGCGAAGAGCAAAGTGCGCTCTGCACGACTTTACGCTACGGCCCAGGGTGTCTACGAAGCCGAGATCAACGGCCAGAGAGTTGGCGATTACTTCTTGGCCCCTGGTTGGACGGCATACGACGGGAGGCTACAGTACCAGACTTACGATGTCACGGCACACATTGCATCGAATGCGTCGAATTGCATCGGTATACGCTTAGCCGAAGGATGGTTTAATGGTCGTATTGGCTTCGAGGGTGGCAAACGAAGTATTTGGGGCACCCGCACTGCGGCTCTTGCACAGCTTGAGATCACCTATGAGGATGGCTCCATTGAGATCGTAGTTACCGATGTTAGCTGGACGACTACCCGAGGGCCCGTCAAGCTCGCAGAGATATACGACGGCGAAAAGTACGATGCTACTGCGGAAATTCCGGGGTGGTCACGCAGTGATTCGCCTGCCGGGACATGGGAAACCGTCCAAGTGCTTCCCCAGCTCCCGGAAACGACAGACCTCATCTGCGGCTACGGAGAACCGGTCAAGAGACTTGAATATGTGAAGCCATTGGAATTGATCACGACCCCTTCGGGCAAGTCAATCTTGGACTTCGGCCAGAACCTGGTCGGATATATCCGCATCAACAATGTCAAAGGTCAACGAGGGAGCATAATCACTCTACTGCACGCAGAAGTCCTAGAGAAAGAGGAATTAGGGACCAGACCTTTGCGAGACTGCAAGGCCGAGGATGTCTATACTCTCAAAGGCGACGATAGCGGCGAAACATGGGAGCCGCGCTTCAGCTTCCACGGCTTCCGTTACGTCCAAGTCGAGGGCTGGCCTTCCACCGCCCCAGATCTCAAAGACGCGATTGAGGCCTGCGTGTGTCACACGGATATGGAAGAGGTCGGTCACTTTTCGTGCTCCGACAACGACTTGAACAAGCTCTACAGCAACGTCCGGTGGTCGATGCGCGGCAATTTCCTGTCCGTGCCGACTGATTGCCCCCAAAGAGATGAGCGCCTGGGGTGGACGGGCGATTTGGCGTTGTTCGCACCCACTGCGACCTTCATCTACAACTGCTTTGGCATTCTGAAGAACTGGCTGGCCGATGTTGCCCATGATCAAAAGGCTCTGGACGGCGTCCCTCCAATGGTGTGCCCGAACGTGCTCATCGGGCAGAAGAATTGGAGCAAGATTGGCGCCAACGCGATTTGGCATGATGTCGTGATACTTGCCCCGTGGGCACTTTACGAAGAGTCTGCCGACCTTGGTATCTTGAGAGATCAATACGAGTCCATGAAGACTTGGATAGATGTGATTCCCCGGAACAAGACCGGTTCTACCCATTTATGGGATTTCGGCCTGTTCCAGCTTGGTGTAGGTTAAAGAGAATGTACTGAGGGCGAATGTTTTTACTGACATTTCTAGGACTGGCTTGACCCCAACGCCCCTCCCGATGAGCCAATGAAGGCCGTGACCGATCCGCCTCTGGTCGCCAACGCCTTTCTCGTCAGGTCTCTTGACCTCATCACCAAGACTGCCGCGCTCTTGTCACAACCTCAAGACGCCGAACGCTATCAGAACGAAGCCGATGCCGCCCGTCGGGAGTTTCAGGACGAGTACGTCAGCAGCAACGGACGTCTCACATCAGACTCGCAGACGGCATACGCCCTCGCTATCTGCTTCAATCTCATTTTGGAAAATCAGGCAGCCAGAGCAGGGAGTCGGCTCGCAGAGATTGTCCGCCGAAACGGATTCAGGATCGGCACCGGGTTCGCTGGGACACCGTACATCTGCGAAGCTCTTACTCGGACTGGTCATAGCGATGTAGCCTATGCGATGCTCCTTAATCGCAAGTGTCCTTCCTGGCTGTACCCCGTCACCATGGGAGCAACTACGGTTTGGGAGCGCTGGGATAGTATGTTGCCCGATGGCACCATCAACCCTGGCGACATGACCTCTTTCAATCACTACGCCTTTGGAGCGGTTGCCAAGTTCCTTGTCGAACGACTTGCAGGCTTGCAACGCCTGGAGCCTGGATGGAAGCGATCGAGAGCGGAGCCGATCCTGGGTGCAGAGTTTTCGAATGCTTCTGCCGAGCATGTCACGCCCTATGGAAAGGTTGCTTGCGCATGGAAGTTGGCTGACGAGGGAGAAGGGCGTCTGCGACTCAAGGTCGACGTGGTGGTGCCACCTCTCACTGAGATGGAAGTAGTTTTGCCGACCAAGGATGGCAAGAGGGTGGAGATGGTCGGGTCTGGTGAATGGACATTTGAGACTGAATATGAGCGCAATTACGAATGGCCGGTCAAAGAATTGTCTCTCTTTCCGCAGTAGGGTCGTGGAATCAAGGACGGGAAGATTGTTGGATGGAGATCCTAGGGACTTTGGCAACTTAATTTCAACGACGTATCACTCCTGAGCTCTGTGCTTATATGGGAGCGACGAGGATGACGAAGTGCACATGTGTACATATAGAGCATGGGTAATTGATATCGATGGTATAAATTAACGAGCGTGGTAAAGTCAAGTGATTCGTAACTCGCAAGCCCTAGACCTGGTCCAGTCTTTCATCGCACGTAGCCGGCTATTTAGCCATGAAGGAAACATTTCGCTTTAAGTTTTGCCTTTCTTGTCCCCGCGATACCGCATAGCAGAGTTGGTGATCCTCATGTCGAGGTGTTGCTAGCAGATATCGGAGAACTCAAAACTCGCAGTGTCCCTGGCCGACCTCGCTTACTCTTCGCCAAGCATCTCCTCGCCAGTCTAGTAGGTGTTGACGGCCTTGATCTTAATGGAGTCCTTGGCAAGCTGCTCGTATTCGGCCTCACGCTTCTCCTCGTCCCTCTTGTAGGTTCCGGCCGACTTGATAATGATGTTGGCCTTTGCGGCATCAGCGTAGCTAGGCTCACGCTTCTCCTCTTCGCCACGCTTGTAAGTGCTGACGGACTTGATGTAGATGGAGTCCTTGGCAAGGTCGGCGTAGTCGGCCTCAGGGGCACGCTTCTCCTCGTCTCTCTTGTAGGTACCAGCAGACTTGATGATGATGTTGGCCTTAGCGGCGTCGGCGTAGCTGGCTTCGCGCTTCTCTTCCTCTCCGCGCTTGTACGTGTTGACGGACTTAATGTAAATCGAGTCCTTGGCGAGGTCGGCGTAGTCGGCAGCCGGGGCGGCGACAGGAGCGGCGACGGCGCCGATAGCCTGGAGGGCGAGGACGGTGATGATGGACAGCTGCATGATGGAAGAGGACTTGGAACAATTGCGATAGTTTGGGAGATGGACGATTGGCAAAAATGTTCAAGAAAGTCCTCGACCAAGTTCAGGTACGTTAAATACTACCCAGAAATTTGGACCTGCGATACGGTGGGAGAAATGTAACCCCCTTCTGGGATGACGAAAGGCTCGAACCCATTGCGTCTTAACCGATCCTGCAGCTCTTGATTCCCCGGTACCCTTCTAGCGCTTCTCATCTATCTTCTGGCCAAACATGCGGGTTCGTAAGTCCTAGAAGGGAAGGTAGATAGAGATGGAGGCTGATGGGTAAGTTATGACCTATCAAGGCCGTCCTCTCAAGACTAGACACCTGCAACTAAGACGAATTGCCTTGGGGTTGACGGTTGCCTGGGAGCTCCCGAACCTTCTCTTCGCAAATCTAGCCATTCAAAGAGTGAGAAATCCAAGTAAGCGAGTAGGCCTTGGGCCAGGGATCCGATCCCACGGTGGCGGGGTTGCGCTTCTAATTGTCACGCACACTCGGACTTCCACGATTAGGTGTGCCCGATTTCTAGATATGCAACCCATCCCGCCGCTCTAAGTGGACGGGCTTGGCCGCAAAGCTTATGTCGACGTGGTCCACAATATGATGACCTGGGATTTTTGAAGCGACTCCTATGCGGAAACTAGGCCTGAATAAGAAGCTCGTAACTTGAAGGATTGCACTATGCAGAAGCAGGCTGGCGAGAGTGTCATCGGCCCATACAAGGCGTAATAGTGCAAGCCTATTGCCACTTAGATTGCTGATGGCTGCGTGGGAGTTGGGCAGGTTTCCGAACGCGGTGGTAAGTGCGCCGGTGACTGTTGTTTTACGTTATGTCTAAACCCTTCTCGTTGTCGCCAACATCATCTACAGAACATTACCTGTTTCCCAAACTTTGGTATCATTTGCAGAGATGTGGTGGAAACTGAAATCTCCGTATGAAAGTCTGCCACAATCAGAGGGCAAAGCAGGAGGAACATCAACTTCAGCGCCTTGGTTCACACATCGCTGGGCTCGATCAACAGTTTGGCTTGGCTTGACCAACCTGGTCACACTTGCGATTCTAGTTTACAACCTCTCTCCAATTCAGTCTCGGACTGACTTCCTACAAAAGTGCACTGAAAGCCTGTCGACGGTTTGTGAGTACTCCCCGATGAGTCTATTTTCCTCCCCTTCCCTCGAGCTCTGACCGATTGAGTTCCAATGAAGCGCCGGCATTTGAGGCGGTCAAATACAAAGCACCGGAGCATTATAACGCTGAGTTCAGGCAGACTAACAAATGGCGCGGTCCACCCGGGACACACTCGAACGATGTCGATATCGCATGGCACGAGATTGAACTTGGGGCTGGTGGCATCCGTGTCACAGCTGAGGAACTGAAAATGCTCAACATGACCGACTCACCAGAGATGCCATTCCACAAAGTGCCCGATGAGCATGGAGGCGGTTATTTGGCAATGCTTGAAGTCTTCCATCTGCTCCACTGCTTGGTACGCCCTTCGCCTATCTTCCATGAGTCATTACGCGGTGCTGACGCGCAGGTATTCTAGAACTCTTTAAGAATGGGGCTTTTCTATAATTACGAGCACTACCAATTCTTGGACGAAGGTGTCCCTGATGAAAATATCTACAGCCACTTTGGTGAGTCTGATGTTTCCCGGAAGCCAACGCGCGAGACCGAATCTGACGATACAGACCACTGCATCGACATGCTGAGGATGAACTTGCAATGCCAAGGAGATGTAACGCCCGCTTTGTTCGTTGATCCCCTAAACAACCCGAAACGACGAGATGCTCTACCCAACTGGTCTTCGATGCACACTTGCAGAGACTTCGATGCCATTCTGGACTGGAATAAGCACGGCCCACGGTCGGTGCGGTGGCGCGATGCCGGTCCCAATCCATCTTGGGACCCTAGTGTTGAGGGAGCCGAGCCGCCTTTTCCGCCAGAAGGAGAGAAGGAGGAGCACCACCACTCATAGCCGACTTCAATTAGGGGATGGTATCATCGATCCAGATGATATCGGAAGCATGCGTTGTTTCTGGCTGTGATTGAGCAGTTCCTTCTAAAGGTGGCCTTGTAGCACAGTTGTAGGAATCGTCAATGCCCGTTGTATAGACGAGGTTGTGTCTGCTCCTGGAACCTCATCCATCGCAATACTCCAGTCTTCTAGTCCCCTTTTCGAAAGTATTCGGAATGTGTCGAGATCTGCGAGGCCAGCGAGGGCATCGCTGTAGTGACGCCTAAAGGACTCCAAATCGTTTACTTCCACAACCAAGTGCTGAAATAGGCTCTTGTCGCTTCCCATCAGTTTCAGATCCCAAAACGAGGCTTGTATCGTATCAAGATCGAAATCAGCCCAGACATATCGCGGGTTCAGACCACCAGAGAATGCTTTGGCATACAGACCGATGTTGCGCGCTTCTCGACAAGTCTGCAGAATTGCGGGAACAGTATTTGGTGAACGGCAATAAATCAAGGTGGACTCGAGCGGTTGACGGCGATATTTCGCGGGTTCATCACAGGTGCGGACGACCAAAGTCCGCGGCTCTTTCGCAAGGTGCCATATGTGAATGCGTAGTTCGAATGGGAGCTCTGAGAATAAATGAAAAGATGCCATTACCGAAGCTCTGAGGATTCTAACGTGGATTCAAGTGAAGCTTTGAAGATGATCTCACTCGGGCAAGTAAGACGGGAATGGGACTCCTGCAGATAATCGTTTGCCTGTTTTCCAACACTGCATCAGAAAGTGCAGTGGTCCGATTTTGAGGTTTATTCAGATGCGTTCTTCTACAGAGTCTATTGCAACTCAACATTTCAAGTTTTACTCTCGAGGAAATCTTGCACCACGTCATTGCTTGCCTGAACGGGCATCGTGCAGGTGAGACATCCCAACAACCCCTATGAGGCTAGACGTTGTGTGTGCACATGCGAACATCCAATCCTGATAGCCAATTCTTGTCCGATCATAGTTTGGCCGAATTAGCATTTCACCTCTTTGAATAATATCAAGCAAGGCTGAGGCCTGATTCCAGGGGCCCTCGACAGGAGCACGAAGCATGCTGAGGCTGGAATAATGCGCCAAGTTGACTGCTTCGGTAGAGTTGACATAGAATTTGACGAAGGACGCTGTTCCCATTCTAGTGCGCATGACGTCAATGCTGAACATCAACAACAACCTCAATAAAGCCTTTAGGCTTAAGATGCGTGGTTGCCAAGAGTTATCAATTGTCATCAACATCGGGGTCTACTACTCTCTAGGAACCACACCTTCATGTGCGAGTCGTGTATGGCGTCGCGACGAGATATATCAAAAATATCGCCCGGCACTTAAGTAAGTAAGACTTTGCACGTGGAACGCGCATGTCGGCCGAATGATGCCACGGAGCAGCCCGAGTGACAGGCGTGGACTCCCCCGCACTGTTGCATGCCAAGCTTCCCGTTGCCCGAGGTCATCCATATTCGCCATACGATCAGCGGAAGCAAGATCTCATCTCCGCAGCAATTGTGCCGCGCCCTGAGTTAAACCTTGACTATTCCAGGAGGTGCGCGAGACGTCAATATACAAGACCGAGAGTTATTGGTGGGATTGGCGTGGGGACATCGCGGCATTGGCGCCCTGCTTGGTGTCATCGCTTCTTTCGGCTCAGTCTCCGCCGAGATGCGACGATGCGACTTTGACGGTTTGTAAGAGAGGAAGATAGATTAAAGACTCACTTTCCATGGCTTTATATCAAGCTTGTTAGCCTAGTTGCGTAGACAGTGCCAGTCATTGCGATCATACTCGTGTCTTTTGATGTTATTTAGCGTTTCCTAGCGAAATTCCCAGTCGTTCCAGTCCAAGCCCCAGAAGCTGCAAAATGAGAGTCAGTCAAGCTCTTTCTGTTGTCGCCACGGCGTTCACGACAGTTTCCGCTGTTCCGTTCAGTCCATTCAGCGCACCTCAGATCCGCGATGCCAAGCCGCCCTACTTTCTCCTGACGGGCGATTCGACTGTTGCCATCGGCGGAGGTTGGGGAAACGGTTTCCTCTCATTTGTCGAGTCCCCGGCCGATGGAAAGAACTACGGCAAGAGTGGAGCGACGACTGTGTCGTTCCGGGCTCAGGGCATCTGGGACACCGTCATTGGCGAGGTCGAGGCGAACAAAGATGCGTTCAGCCCGATTGTCACGATTCAGTTCGGTCACAATGACCAGAAGGCAGCGGCAAACATCTCTGCCGACCAATTCCAAGCGAATTTGGAGAAGCTAGCCAACGAGGTCACGGCTGCAGGCGGAACTCCTGTGAGTAAAAAAGTAATAGGAATGCATCCAACAAACATATTAACATTCAACGCAGATTTTGATCACGTCACTTACACGCCGCACCTTCAGCGGCGGTAAGGTCATTCAGAACTTGGAAACTGAGCGCCTTAGAGCCATCGCCGCCGCGGAAGCCGTGGGCGCCACGTACCTCGACCTCAACACTGCCAGCACCAACTACATCAACGCCATCGGAAACGAGAACGGACACAAGTACGATCTTGCTTCGGGCGACTCTACGCATCTAAACGCTGCTGGAGAGGTTGTCTTCGGTCGCCTTGTTGCAGACCTTCTTCTCGAGAAGCGGACCGATCTTACTGCTTACATCAGGGAGAACAAGGCTCTCAGCGACAAGATCAAGGCTGGAGAGTTTGCGACGGGTGATGAAACTGATTGATTCTCGCGAGCATCTATTTTCCAGTAGCAATCAGACCATCAAGTTTTGATGAAGGAATCCCTGCAGATAGCCAAGCACGTGTATATACATGGAGAAAAGTGTCAAGTCTGGCTGGTACATACAAGTTAATGTTCAAATCTGTCTCACGCCTAGCGGAGTAATTTTTTTTTAGGAACAGAAATCCAGTAAAACATGCCCAATGAAGATGATCCTCCAGACACAGAACGTATCTGGAAGCTACAGCGGAATGGGTAACTGATGTGGTTGCCGCCAGCCTTCGCCGAGTCGAACGGTCAGGTATACTAGCCCGGCACAGATGAATTGTATCCCAGCTGACATCGTTGAAACCCAACCGACACCGATGGCTTCTATCAAAGGAAGGCACACCGCAGTTGCAAGACCAGCGCACATATATCGCATGAGGTAGTGGCTGGCTACGAACTTGTTAGTGTCAATGTTATACGTATGGTCCAAAAACCCGCATATAACTTACCTGAAGCTTCCCCATTTTGATGTTGCATGACATCCAGAATGTAAGCATTCAAGCTTGGAAACGCAGCCAACTGTGCGATGCCTTGCAAAAACATGCAGATAACAGGAAGAGGGATGCCACCAAACTTCTTGTCCAACGTCCAGCCGTACAGAACCATGGATCCTGGCAACATCAGGCCGAGGAAGACGAGACTGCTTCGAAGTCTGTCCTCCGGCAAGCGGATGCCGCGCTTCCGGATCCACGAGCTGACGGTGTAATCAGCCCATCGACCGCCGATCTGGCAGCCAATAACGTATCCCGCTCCAGGCGCAATGTACAGCAACCCCGATTCCAGTGGCGTAGTAAGATGAAACCTGGGATTGAGCACGTATCGAATAGGGGTGAGGAGAGAGTACATGTTCCAAACCAAAGATGAGGAAGCGAGGCACTGATATGTTAGCGGCTTTGCAGCAGTATCTGTGGGCTTAGCTACAATGGGGCGACCTTACAATGAGAAGCATATTTCTATTCCCGTAGATCTTAACCACTCTGACTGGGTTTCCCCATTGCCAAAGCTTCCTGCATTTCTCCAATGGCCTGAGCCCTGTTAATTCGCTCTCGCGAGACTGATGCAGAGTCTCAGGGAGGCAGAAGAAAACGAGAACAAGTGCAGTGGCAGCAAGTGAAGCTTGGATCCAGAAGATGACGCGCCATGAAGTGAATGTGACGACTATGCCACCGAGAAGCGGTCCAAAAGCCGGACCGACGGTGGTGCCACTCAAGAACCAGCCTAGAGAAGTTGCTCGCTCAGTCTGCAGTCCTAGTGAGTAAACCTAGTCACATATCTCGAGCAGCGTTTCGTATAGATTATCTTACGGGATGATAAATGTCAGAAATGCAGCTGGATCCAAGTATGAGGAAGGAAGTTCCCTGAAATGCCGTGAAGGCCCTGAATAGGAAGAATAGCTCTAGTTGAGGCGCCAAAGCCGTGCCAAGCGTGAAGACGAGAAATAGTGTGATGCTGTAGAGATAGGCCTATGACTCAATTAGAAGATTCTAATGTAAGGTACCTGATCATGAACTCGGAACATACAGAGCGACGGCCGAAAATGTCGGCCCAAGGTCCCCAGATCAATGACGAAAGGCCCATGAACGCAAGGTAAACCGCATTACTGATGCTGATTACATTCGCTGTTGTGTGGTAAGTTTCAACTATCTCTGGGACAGCCGCCAAAACGCTTGTCGTTGAAGCCTGAGCGAGGAAGCCGCAAAATGCAGCGATGGCGGTGATGGTGCGCTTCTGCAAGGGTCTGAAGCGAGAGTAAACAGATACTTGAACGCGACTTTGGCCCTCGAGGGGTGCTTCTGGATTAACTGATGCCATTTCCGACAGGCTTTCGACGGCAAAATGCTGTGCCCGTAAGGAAATATTGAAGTAAGACCTGTGAACCCAATTCTAGAGCTTTCATGTAGTTGATGATTTGTCGCGATAAATGCTGTTTAGCTCAATTGAAAAGCAAGCCGATGTCGGGTGATACAGAAGGACTCATTCCAGGCTCGCTAAGTCACTGAAGCCGATTCAGTGACGGCTAAGCGACCAAGTGATAGAGCCTGGCAGCACCGGGAAATTGCTGCAGTGAGTCAGACTCAATAACGGAGCGGCCTTCCTCACCGGCTGCCGACTACCGGCGCTTCGGCACATCGGCCAAAGCCTTTCCTGCCGGCCGATGACTGCGCCCTAGAGTGGAGACCAATCTTCGTCCGTCGCGCCCTAGACGGCATTTGCTTGCTTAGGTTTTCACTTCATAATGATACAAGCAATGGCAAACATCTTTGCATATGATTCAAAGGCCCATGTGGTTGTCCTGATTCCAAGGGTGTGAAAGGCCAGAACCAATGACAAGATAGAGTTGAGAATCCCAAGCAATTACATCGTCAAGGTGTGGACACCGGAATACCAGCAACTGAGCGCCAGGGGAGGCAGTTGAAACAATGCTTGATTCCTTACTGCCAGTGTCTACATCACATAGATTATTCCAGAATCCCGCTTCGATCAAACGCAAAACGGTCAAACAGCCGAGCACATCGCATGTCAGCATTGCGGCTAAAACATCGTGTCTGAGCGCCCCAAGACCAACACTCCCCGGACTTCCGCCAAGATCCGGGAGCCAACATCACGACTGGAAAGATGGGATAGAATTGAGCCACGCTGATTCAAGCGAATCGAACTGAACATTAATGTCGTATGGTATCATTGATAGTTACATGATGCAGATTCCTCTGTTGCATTCCTAAATAAATTCGGAGCAGTTAGCTGTTTGCTCCCGTATCGGATTATCGAGACAAGACCAACCCCTTTATCGCGAGCGACGCAGATCTACACATCGCCAGATTAGCCGAATTGCGCTAAAAAGTCCAGTTGGGTAAAATTGGTCACCTACACAGTTCTCGGCTCGGTCGTGTCGGCAGCACACCTGACCTTCTTGGGGATACACGGCGCGCTTCGTCAGCAGAGCAGGGCTTGCGGCCGTCGCAGCGGCAGCGAGAACGACGAGAGATAGAAAGAACTTCATCTTGGCAACGAGGCTAAGTAGAACCGTTGAGCTACTGGATAAATTGTCGCGTGATCAGGATCGAAAGAGAAGGGAAATGAGCGTGAAGAAAAAAGCTGCTATTTAATGTCTTCTCATTACGGAACCGCGGTCTCAACTTTTGGCACAGGCTTTGCTTGCGTTTTCAAGCAATTGAAACTTGTACGGCAGCGCATTGTTCTGCGCTCTGACGAAACTTCACGTTGTCGGCTATCAGCCGAACGCTAATTATTGCGAGTCCATGCGTGTACGACTCTTTGATAAAAATCGTCCTCAGCGCGTTTGGGGATCTGAATAAGTTCCCCCAGCACATGTCCAGGTGCACAGTCAGCGGATCTGTTGCTCCAGTCAGCATGAATTCCAGCTCGACGAATTCTCTGGAGAGGATGGCTGAGTTGCTTATATCAATGACGTCAAGACTCGGTTGAATATCACAGCTTCAGCGACTTTGAGTATCCGTTGGTTTCTTAGAGCTGACAGCAAGAGATGGCATTCAATGATAGAAATTGTCGTTCGAAGAAGGCATCGTGTCGAAAGGCTAGTACGCATGGCCACTAGGTAGGTTAGAGAGCCCATCTCATCTTCCTGCATCCCCCCATGGTGATTTTCGCACAGATGATATGATCCTAGGCCAATAACACGCTTCAATATTGGCAAAGTGGGACAATTCGGTAGGTTCTGCCAAGAAAAATATTGACTGAGACCAACTCATATCAGCGAAGAGGACTTCCTCGTTCCGTTGCATATGCCCCCGCTATACAAGATCTTTAGGGCTCTTCTGCCGTTCGTCTACGAAGACAGACACCTGCATCGTCTTTGTGATGCCTTCACCACCACTGCCGTGGTCCGGAATAATGCTTTCCTCCGAGCCCATCTTGGATCCAAAGCCTGAGCGAATCGCCGCTGTATGTCGAGACTGGCTAAACATCTCGAAGTTTCCTTCTGGAGTGCGCGCCCTTCTTGACTTGCTTGCATTCTTGTTCCGCATGTACCCATCATTGTTGTACTTTGACGAGTTGTATTGTTCGGCTGATGACCCAGAGAGTATGGCCTTGAATAGCGGCTTGAGACATGGTATCGAGGCTGCAATTATCGCTGTGCATATTTCGACGGTCGTCCTTTGAAGCGCAGATTTTAGAAAACGGGGGCTCGTCGTTGAAGGCCATTGAGACTGCCGAGAGCTTACCAGATTGTTATGTCAGTGCTGTTGAATAGGAAGTCTCCGTGCTTCCCATAACCCGACAGGAAAGATATCTTGATAACTGCTGCTATAGCCGCACTGGGAATGGCTGTTAGCGACGTCGAGCTTCACGCTCGCGCAGAATACTCACAAAATCCCGAGAGAAAGCACTCCGATGACGGCAGATTTGACTTTCCAATTCAGTTGCACCTTCCACATGATTGGTACTGGCAATAAAGCGAAAAGAAGATCGGTGAAGACAGATACACCTGGCAACTGTTAGTCTAGAGACACGTGTAGCCTCCGTGAAGAGGGACGTTGTGTAACTTACTCGAGTTGAAGAAGGCGGCGAACTTGAGATCTGCTTGCGGAATGCACTTTCCGCCTTCAATAGAGAAATCCCAAGTGAACGCTAATGGCTGGCATTGGAAGAAGACGGTCACTAAGTGATATCAGCGCGAGATCGGAATGATCCCTCCATTCAGACTGGAGATTTAGACGTCGATCAACCCACAGAAGTTACCAAGTGCCGAAAAGACCGTAAAAATGATTATTCCCCAGATGACGTGTCGAAATTTTCCCGATGGCGTTATCCGCAGAAGAAACATGCCTACACTAACTTTGGCCAAACACATCGCAATGAGGCACAAAGGCTGCGTGACGAAATTGAGGTGAAGGCCTGTGACGATGTTGCTCTTCGGTTCGATGTATTGGATGTGTCGGCCTGCGCCATACTGGACTTCGGGAATGATGACCATCATTTCTGCGAAGATAGTGACCTTGACAAAGACGTTTCCCTTAGCTTCATCCTTCTTACAACCTAGTCCGCACCTTCGCCGACAAGCCGAACAAGAGATCTTACCGTCGCTGCGATCATGAAGTAGTCGTCGAGGCCGACAAGCCGGACCATTTTCGCCCTAACCCATATTCTCAAGATGACAACGGCCACCGAAAGGCCGACCAGAGTTCCGCACACTACGAGGATCTCGCTGCCTCTATTGATGTCGGGTGGAAAGGGGACCGAGTCGTCCATGGCGGACTAGCCTGCAGGGACAACCTTGGAAGCAGTGATTCGGAAGTGCAAACAAGACTTCTTGGTGATTGAACAAAGTCTTGGTTTCCTTCCCCAGCTCAAGATGGCCCGCATCAGCTGGGCCACGTTGTCACTTTGTGGCACATGGCTCATGTTTTCCTTTCACCATTTGAGTTATCTCCTTTAGGTTGAAGGCCTGGGAATATAATGATATTTGCCCACTCTCGGTGATTGACTCAGTATCCTGCGAAGAATTTGACACCATATTCCAGGGGTCACCGTAGATTAATCAGAGCTGCGGAGTACATCTTGTCAAAGTTGGTCAAAGTTTCCAACATGGTTCATCTTTAAACAGATCCGCATCCGTACCACATCACGAACATGTTGGCAGGGGTGGCATCCTTCAACGGGTCTATCAAAGTGCCTATCTCATATGCACCTGCAATCCAGCGAATGGATCTCTCACCACAAGAATATGTTAGAACAGGACTTGTCATGCTCGCAATAGGATCCGATGTGGTGGTGCATCATTCGGAGATCAGGCTGCAACTGTACAGTTACTTGCCCAGATCCGATTGCGGCAGTCAGTACTGCCGGCTCAAGAACCGTTGGTTTGGGTCAGGGGTAAGTCATGCTCAGAATAACACAGTAGCAGCGATTGGTAGGTACCAACACTCATTGAATCTCACAGTTGCCCTGCTCGAGAGGTTATTCTCGACTTATTTTCGACGGGGACAGCCGCGTCGCATGCTAGCTGCCTTTTGCGACATTAACGTGTCAACTGGGCCTTGCCAACTGGGTATTATGTATGACCGAACACTTTGACCGGCCTGGCATCGTCTGTTCTGTGATGCCTGTAGTGTAATTGCACATTGCGCTTTTCAAGCTGCGAATACTCACCAACTCGTCCTTCACCGGAGAATTGATCGCTGCAGTGACGAATGCAACTAGGCACAGTGCAAGGATTGAACCGACGGGATACTGGAACGATCAAAGCGTTCCATCGTGTTCATGTTGACGCAACTTGTATTTTTGATTGGACGCTCCACACTGAACTCACACAATACACATATAATTTCCCCTCGGGTTCGAAGCCTTGCGGCAGGAATACGTAAAAGAACCTGGCTTTGGGATGGCTGAGCGGAATCTCTTGACATCTACTTCTTAACGTTCATTTTCAAAGCAATAGGTCAAGCCCGGGGTCAGGAAATTACCCGAGTAGGCTCCATGACCGAGGTACTTCAGGTCCCGGGCAACTTGGAGCCCCGGAAGACAGAACGGCTAAGAAGTGACTCATGGGGACTACGACGAGCAATTCAATGGCTAGGGAAGACTCTGTCATTCCAATACGACTCGAACAACTTGACCATATACATCTTTGAGGGTGGTGTGCCGGCCATCAAAGATTCTTGAGTATGCGCCGTCTATTTGCTGACCCCGGCGCCCCGCTCTCCCCCCGGTATATCTAAAGGTGTCTGCACCGGGATGAAACGGTGGCTGCTCTTCTGTAGAATGCTGCTATGCCGTATAGAGGTAAGTACCATGGTGATGGAGCGATACATAGCCACGGTTACCAAGTTACAAACATGCATGAAGACAATTAGGGTGCGCGTACGGCAGGGCGGCACAGGCGGAAAGTGAGGTAAGCATGCGGTGAGCTTGGTGAGGTCTTTGAGATAGTTGAAAATTGAGTTGGTTGGTTCGGATACAGCCAGACTTCTTGCCTTGCCACTCCACCGCAACATCGCAGGCATCTTGCATACAGCGCCGCAGACCTGCATCGGTTGCCGACTCAAAATGATTTAGCATATTTTGATCGAGCCACTGAAGCTTCCTATCGAAATGACTGTGGAAATTCTCCAACTTACCGGCATGTTGGTCCGCAAGACCCCTGCTGCGTGCGCTACTACGCTCGCCTTTATTAGTCTCGGTAACTGCTGGTCAGTGCCGCTGTCTTACCCAACCTTTGTCGTGACCAGAGCGACAAACACCTTCTTGTGATCTGCATCTCATTTCAATTTGACAGAGCTGTGCAACATGAAGGTTTCGTCCGTCCTCTCATCAGCCGCCCTGGCAGCGGTCGTGTTCGCCGCGCCTTCGGTCAAGCCACGCGGCGACTCAACCACAGACGGGGCTCAGTTTGCCGATCTCACTGCCAGCATCCAAGCCAATGTGTTCAAGTCACTAGATGAGCGGGAGGCCAGGTTGAAAAAGCGCGGTGAATCAGCCAACTGCACGACAAGCAACATGGTCTTCCGTCGGGAGTAGTAAGTGCTGGAACTTGGGCTCAAATCATAGCCGATGACTGACAAGCAAATAGTGGCTCGCTTTCATTGACCGAGAGGCTTTCTTATGTGAACGCCGTCAAGTGTCTTCAAAGTCTGCCGCCACGAACGCCGGCTAATGTCTCCTCTGGTGCTCGATCTCGGGTATGTAATATCATCCCACGGCTTTGTCCGAACTTTTTTGCGCGGTAACCCGGACTCGACTGACTCGCTACACAGTTTGATGACTTTGTCGTGACCCATATTCAGCAGACCATGACGATCCACTACACGGGTAACTTTATGCCATGGCATCGCTGGTTCGTGCATCTCTACGAGAAGGCTTTGCGCGAGGAATGTGGCTACACCGGCTATCAACCTGTGAGTTTAGACCAAATCTTGACGGGTTGATTTCCTTTCGCTCATTGTGAGATATCAGTACTGGGACTGGCCTAGGTACGCTTCTGCGCCTGAATTATCCCCTATCTTCAACGGGGACCCTTACAGTCTCGGCGGAAACGGCGAGTACATCCCCCATGATGGGCCTGTCATTGAGCCTCCCGTGGGAATTGGCGGCTCAAGCATCCAGCTGCCTGCTGGTGTCGGCGGAGGTTTCGTGACTACTGGGCCTTTTGCAAACATGTCTGTCAATCTTGGCCCGGTCGGTGGCCTTGAGGGCACGGCGCCCGGGCCGGACGGTGGCCTGGGCTACAATCCTCGCGGTTTGAAGCGCGACGTGGGCCCGGCTATGAACCAAAGATACGCGAACTACACAACGGTGTTGAGTGAGTACCTCTGCCAGCGCCCATCAAGTGATGACCGATGCTGATGGACCCTCAGACTTGTTGCTCAAGCCCAACATCTCGGAATATAGGCTTTTGAGCGAGGGAGTTCCTTACACCCCTGAGATTGGACCTCATGGAGGAATGCACTATGCCATCTCCGGTGATCCAGGTGCGGATCTTTTCACGTCCCCTGGCGACCCTGCATTCTGGGTTCATCACGGTATGATGGACCGCATGTGGACTTTTTGGTAAGTCTTCCATTCGGGTAAATCATCGTATCCAATGCACTCTTCTAATATCTGGCTCTAAGGCAAGCGCTGGATCCTGCCGCACGTCAACAGGAATTGAACGGAGGTGATTACGGTCACGTTACCTGGGCCAACAGCCCGCCATCCGCGAAAACTCAACTCACGGATGTCATTGATATGGGATACACGGGTCCCTCAATCAAGATTGCAGATTTGATGGACACCTTGTCAGGACCATTCTGTTACTTCTACCTTTGAGTATCCGACAAATACGGCAATGCCGACACAGCTCAAGGTCTGGACGAACATCGGCTGCTTATTCGATGAACATGGAATGATAGACTGAAAGGTATTACATAGTATCTAATGATGTAAGTATGAAGCTATGAAGATACGATATCACGCGATGAAGGGTGGCGATCTTGATGTATGCTGCATGAAGACGATAATAACACGCTATAAGACGCATTTCCACTTCCTTTTGAGCAAGCTATCTAAGTATTGTAGGGCATTAAAGTACCCAGCACATCTCAACTAACCCAGCATAGACTTCAACCATGTTCGTGGCCCCTTCTCCGAATCGTGCCCCTCAACACCCTTATGCGAGCCCTCGATGATTTCGGTATCAAGCGGCAAAACTCCCAGCTTCCTTGCTTCGTCATCAGTGAAAGTCGCATAGTAGTCCACCTCATCAATAACACCGGCTTCAGGAGGGGGCCAGACGGTGTTGATGCCCAGATGTAACAAGAACGATATGGCGAAACCTAGTGGAAACGCTAGGTAGTAAAGATTGATCCAGCCCTCAGCAACTTTGACGCTATCAGGTGTAACGCTAGCAGCAAAACCTGGGAGCTGTGTCGCAAAGCCGCACACCCAAGCGATGAAGGTTCTAGGGTTGAACCCCTTGTAGTAGTAGAAAGAGCCATCTGGACGAGGGTGGTAGAGGTCTGACAGCTTGATTCTGCGTTTGCGGATGATGAAGTAGTCGCAGATTTGGATGCCGATGATGGGACCAAGAAAGACGCTGTAAGCGGAGAGAACGCTGATGAAGACCGCCGCCGATGACAGGAGTTCCCATGGGCAGAGCGCGATACTCAGCACGAGACCGATGTAAGCGCCGCGTCTGATGTTGATGTACCGACAGAACAGACCAGACAGATCCATGCCAGCGGAGAAAGCATTATCAACAGAGTTGATACTCAGTTGGATACAGAGGAGACCAAGCCCAGCGAAAAAGGCGCCTGCGCGGCTTTTGGCGTTGTAGTTCGAATCTAGCCATGCTTGGACGATCAAGGGCGGGTTCCAGATCGGCTCGCCGTAGATGACGCCAGTTGCCGAAGCTGCCAAGCAGCCAAAGGTAGGGAAGATGGCTCCAAAGAAGATGATGCTGAACCATTGTCCGAAAACTTGGTCTCCAGGCTTCCGAGCAAAGCGACAGTAATCCGGCTGGTTGGTCAATCCGACAGCAATACTACCGATAACGGTAGTGATGCCATGGACGATTTGCCAGCCGAGTTCGCTTGAGGACATTTGCTTTGACCCTTGGCGGACTAGAGACCCTGCTTCGCCGGCTGTTGCCAAAGCCCAAATCATGATGGATATGAGTGTTATTGAGGAGATGATGTTGAAAGCCAGAAGGAGTTTCTGGATCCTCTCAGGCCGAATGTAAAGGATGGGAATAAGGAGCACGTTGAAAATGATCCAACCGATGAAGTCTTTGGTGGTAAGGTGTGAGGACTCGGGGAACACGTTGCCTAATGATTCGAACGATGGGAAAATTGCCGAAAGACTGAAGTTCGTAAGCATTAGGTCACACAGAGGCGATTGATGTTTTGTTTGAGAGGTACTCACCAGTTGACAACTGTCAAACCTCCGGTCCACGACTGCACAGCAAACCACACCAAACTGAGAATGATTCTCTGAATGAGGATTATATACTGCCCGTACACGCCCCAGATGTACCGGGAAACGACTGGAAATCCGATGTGCCAATGTGCGCCGACATGTCCGTTAATGTCAGATTGGAAGTCTAATTCGACCGCGGCATACGGCCAACTGCGCAGGGGCCAATTAGGGGCCCTATTTATAATTATTATAGCTAGCCTAACCTACGGTTAGAACCTCCTTTTTATACCTACGTAAAAATTTATATAATTTAATTAATCTCTTTATTAACCTATAGTTTAAACTAACTACCTTATAATAAGAATACTAATACTAATTAGTAATTAAATTCTATTATTATAAATTAATAAAATATCTTACTATATAGAAAAAATAACCTCTTAATATTATATAAGATAAGAGATTTATATTAATTAACTTTATAAAAGTAAATAAAAAAAGAAGCGATTTTTAAATACTATACGGAATTAAATAATCGTAGCCCTTTATTACTTACGAGAGGTTAACGTTTATTATATTAAACTATATTAATTAATAAAACCGCTTAAGTAACTAGTTTTTTATTATTACCTTAAGTAGCTTTTTTACTAAATAACTTTCCTACGGCTAGCCCGCAATTAAAAATTAACTAACTAGATTAGTAAAAAGAAATACTTACGTAGTAATTATTTATATAATTAATTAGTATAATAAACGAGCTTAATAATATAATATAAAAAAATACTACGTAATTTAAAAAAAGGATTTCTAAACGTAAATATTCTTAGTTAGTATAATAAGAACTTATATAAGAATTATAAAGCTAAGAGATCTATAGTATATAAAAAGGTTTATTATTATAAAGATTTTATAAATACAACTTTAAGCCCGTAATTTAAATAACCTCTTTATAGCTCCCTTAACTACCCCCTAGGTATTATTTTAAAATATAATATAAGGGATAGTCTTATAAAAAAGGAGGGGATTTAAAAGCCTTAATAATATTATACTAAGAGTATTATAAATCTCGGAAATTAATTTAAAAAAAAAGTAACTACCCTAAAGTAGTTTTATAACCTCTTATTAAAATTATAATTAACTTAAAAAAAAGCTAAAAAAATAAGGATCTAAAGAAAAAAGAAAAAAATCCTTTAAAGGGCTACTAAGGAGCTTCTTTTTTATACTAGCTCTTAATATAAAATTACTAATTTTAAGAAATTAATTAAGTAATAAAAAGAATTACTAATAAGTAATAATTACTTAATAATAATTAAATTATAAAAAAATTACTTAAGAAATATAAAATAGGGTATTAAGAAATAGTTAGAGAAAAAGTTTTTAAAGTAATTAACCCTATTTAGTATAAGCGACGAAGTAGTAAATATTTTCGATAAGTCCTTTAAATCCTTAATTTTATAAAAAAAAAGGCTTAACTTTACTAATTATACTTAACTACTTATTTAGTTCTTAATAGCCTATTTAGCTCTTTTACGAGCCGGCTAGTATTTACTTTTAACTATTTTTTTAAAATATTATTTTAAAAAAGGTAAGTTAAGGAAAGAAGTAATTTAGAAATTATAGAGAGTACGAAGCTTAAGAAGTTAAAAAGGTATAAAATAACAAAAATTAGTAACTAATAAAGATCTTAAAACTAATTATTATATTTTCTTATAGTAATATAAACGTCTATTACTATTATTAAAAAAAGAACTACTAAAACCTACCCTTTTATATTAAATAAAAAAGAGGATCTTAGTAAGTATAATAGCTAGCGATTTAGAAGGGTAGTAATAATTACTAAAAATAATAAAAATAAAAATAATAATAAGGTAATAAAAAGAAATAAGAATTACTTAGACTTTAATAAATTCGTTAAGTAGTAAAAGTACGGATTTATTATAGCTAGTACGTAAATTAAATATATCCTTATTAAAATTAAATATATTAGTAATTATTAATATAAGTATAAGCTAGAGCACGACCCTTAGTAAGTTAGGGTAGAAAAAAAAAGAAAGAAACCTAATCCTAAATAGAATCCTAATCCCTTATAAATAAGTAAATATTAACTTAAATTATTAAGGGACGTAAATATATAGGATTATAAATTAGTTTAATAATAAGTAAATTAACGTAGTATTAATCTATTTAACTAAGGTTTATAAAAAAAAGGGGCTATAGGGGTAACCCCTATTTTATAAAATCGCAAACGACCTTAGTTACTAACTAAATAAATAGTTTATAAGTATAAGCCTAGGAATTATAAAAGTAGTTAATAAATTCCTTTATAAGCGAGGGGTATTATTAACGTAATTATAATCGTAAGAACTATATAAAATCCTAGTAGCGATAATTATAAAAGAGGAATTCGTATTATAAAACTAGGCATAAGTTAATAAAGTATATAATTATTTTAATAAGTTTAAAAAAAAGGTAAATAACCTAGATTTCCTTTTTATAATTATTAATAATAATTTATTATTATAAAAGGATATATAAAAATAACATATAGTACTAAATATATAATAATCGATAATTTTACTTATTTTAATCTATAGCTCGTTACTATTATTAATATAAAATTTAGCACCGATTAGCTAATAAAAAAAAAGATAGATAACCCGAAGTTACTAATAATACGTAATAACATAAGGATTATATATAAATATTAAAAATATAGTAGTAAATACGAGGTAATTTATAAATTTTAAAAAAATCTTCTTAAAAAAGAAATTATACTCTAGGGGGAAGTACGAAGTTTTATAAAAAACCTTAATAATATTTTATAATTATTATAAAAAAGTTAAAATTAGGGAATACTAGTACTATTTAGTAATTAATATCGTACTTATAAGCAAAGCTTTTAATTACTATTATAAAGTAGTACGTAATCTTAATTAAAACGACTTTTTTAATATTATTAACGTAATCCGAAACCGCTTTAAGACTTATAATAAGAATTTAGAGCTCTTATCTAAGCTATAAGTAATTTTTTTTATATTTATAGCTAGGATAATAGAGGGTAAATTGTGAGTAAAAATCCTTAAAAAACTTATTAATTAAATTAATAAGCTAGTAAAAACCTAACTAAATAAGGGGACTAATGAGCGGAAAGTTAGATATTTTTATACCGTAGTTTAGCGTATATTAAAAATAAAAATAACCCTATACTAAGCGCCCGAAAATTACGAAACGCTCTACTTAAAGCTAAAATCTAACTTTAATATTAAAATAAAAATACTATACTAAACATACTTATAAATATATAACAGCCCTTATTAGTAGTATTAAGTTAACCGGACGTATAATAAAAAAAAAAACTAAGTATAGTAATCGCTAATAAAGAGGCCTAGATTTATTAAATAAGTAAAAATTTAACTTATAAATAAAGTAATAAAAAAAGTAATATTTTATTTATAAAAAAGATAAATATTAGTTAAGTAACTACTTTAAAAAAGAGTATATTAAATTATATAAATAATATAAAAAGTCGAGGGTAATAAATAATAAAACTAGCCCTTATTAGTTTAGCTAATTCCTTATTATATATAAAAATAGATCTAGGGGTATAGAACTTAGTAATAATAGCTATAGTAGTAGCCTAGAGTATCCGCCCCCTATAAAAAATTTAAAAAATAAAAAAAATCTCGCCCCCTATACTAACGAATTAAATTATAATAAAATCGATAATATTAACTACTCTTTTTTTACCCCGTTAGTATTTAGAGGATATATAAAGCTAAATAAATAAAAAGTAATAGAGGCTTTAAATAAGTAGGTTTTTATTTATAAATAGTAAGGGAAAGTCCTTTAAATAACGAATATAAAAGTGGATAAAAGGACGAATTTAATAATATAGAATTTTATTTTTTTAATACTTAAAGAGAAAATACTACCTCTTTTAATATTTAAAAAAAAGAAATATAATACTAAGTAATTCTAAGAGTAGCTAAAGGGGTACTTTTTATACTACTTAAATTACTTAAATACTAAGCTCATATAGGTATTCTATATAAATAAAAAATACGGCCTAGATAATTTTTATAAGATTATCCTAGATACTAAGGTATTATAATAGTTAATAAGAGAAAAGGGGTAATTCTAAGTGTTATAAAAAATTATATTAATAACGCTTAATATATTAATAATAAGTATTATAAGAATTAGCTTTAGCCTAGGTAAAGAAATCGTTACTTTAGGTACGGTAGAAGTAGAGACGTACTTCGGAATAATAACTTTTTATATTTTACTTATTAATACCCTATTTCTCTTATATTTAAAAGATATAAATTAACTAAGTATTATATTTAATCATACGAAGAATAAAATCTTTAGTAATAAGTATTTTAAAATAGTTAAATAATAATAAGGGTATATATTTATAAGGCTTATTAATAATATAAAGTTAATTAATTACTTAATAAAAAATGAGCTTAGATAATTATATTAAAGATTTGGGTACTTATTAGTCACGAGGCTATATAGCCTCTTAAAGTAATTAAGTAATAATAATATTGAAATAGGGGCGCTAGAGTAGTTAATAAAAATATATTACTAATATTAAATAAATATATAGAGCCCACGTAGATTTAAATTTAAATTACGTAATAAGCTTAATTTTAATTAAGAAATCGTTATTAATATTTTTTATTTAAATAGTTAACCGGTCCTATATATAATTAACGAGGCTATATTATTTTAAATAGGGTAATTCTTATGGGATTTATAAGTAAAAATAGTATAAATAGCCCTGCGAAAATATTAAATCGATATATACTAAGGACTATTAAACGGTATTAGAACCGATATTAGTACGAGTTTTAAATTAATAGAATTTAAGGAAAATATAACGGTTTATAGTATATAGCTAAAAGTTGTACTTATAAAAGCGTATTATAATATTAAAAAAGTAGAAAGGGTATACTAGTAGTTAAAAAGGGCGTTTAGAATTATTAAAAAGGAAAATCCTAATTTTACTAACGACGAATACTTCTAAACGGTACTTAAGTATTATAATAATACTATAGGGCTTAATAAGCTTATATTAACGTTATTAATATTTAAAATATATTTAAAAACGACCTTAGCCTTGTTATTATTATTAAATATAAGCTAACGAGCCTAAGTAATTAAAAAAGTAATACGGGCGCTACGTAAAGTAAGTATAAAAAAGTAAGTTAACGAGGTAATTACTATGCATAATAAGCCTAATATAAGGACTAATTTAAATATACCCCTAAATTTAAATATACGAATATAGTATAAAATTACTTAGTAATAAGCTAGGCTATATAAATTAATTTTTATTAACGAGCGGTTTTATATAGTTATAAAAGATCGTAACTAACTACTCGAGGTATTAATTATAATAATTAAACTATATTATATAAATCCTATTGAGGTAATTTTTAACTTATAAGAAAAAAAAGAGCTAAGGAAAATAATATAACCTATAGTAGAGGTATAAGAAATTATCCTTAATAAAATCGTTATAGTAGTATTAATAAATAATAAAAAAAAAGAAATTACTAAAAGGGTACTAATACTATTAATAAGATATTATAAAAGACTATAACGGCAAGCCCTAATATAATAATTTATTATTAATAACGAGGTATTTAATACTTATTATATAGTAAAAAAAAAAGCCGATTTCGAGCTAGTAATTAAACTACGTAAAAAAGGCATTATTATAATTATTAAAAAACTATATAAGGGATTAAATCTTATTAAAGTAAATACTCTATATAATTAAGGGGTCTATTAATTTATCCTCTACGACCCTAAGAAATATAAAAGTCTTTATATATTTAAATTATAAATAGTACGTAAAATTAAAGGAAAAGGAACACCCTAATTATATAAAAAATCTAAGTATATAATTTAGGGATATAGTAATATTAAAAAAGTAATACTACTTACTTAATCGCCCATAGTATAGCGCTATAGCTAACGATTAATAATAGTACTAATAGTATTATTATAGAAGAAGGGATATAAGATTTAGAGCCGTAATATTACTTAGGCCTATATTTAATTAGCTATAGGGCTTATAAAGAAAATCCTAGCCTACTTATTAAAAAAAATAGCTAGTAAGTACTTAGAAAGTACGATTATCGAAATACTTAAACTACTATATAGGCTTATAGAATTAGGTACTTATTAATAAGTTATATACTACGATTTTTATATTAATTAATTATTAATAATTATATTTATATACGACCCGTACTTACTAATTTCTAAGTATAAAAGTAATTAATTTAGGATTATTAAAATATAAATTAACGATATATTAGGCCTATTTAATATTAACTTTATAAAAAAAGAGGATAAGGAGCTCTAAAAAGCGGGCTTTATAACTAAGCTAAAAGAGGTTTTTATAATAAATAACTTATTAATATTTAATAATAGGATTCTTATAATTAAAAAAGAAACTATTATTTTTTAATAAAAGGGGTAGGATAAGAAAATTACTTTTATTAACCCGAACGTAATTAATATTAAAAAGTAATATAAAACTAAGCTTACGTAAGGGGTATATATTATAAGTATATACTAGCCCGAGGTAACTTTTAATTATATTAAAATAGTATAGGTTATAAAGCTAAATAAATAAAACGTTAAGGTACTTAATAAGTAGTTTAAATAATAATAAACAAATCTTAATCGAGGCCTCGTTTATTACTTAATTAACTTCGTTATTAATAAACTCTATATCTTTATTAATAAGTTATTTATAAATAATAACGACTTTATTTTATAATTAGGGTATATTATTATCTTAGTTAATAAGAGTATAAGCGAGAGCGAATTTATTATATATAGTAATATAATTTACTACTTATTAACTAAAAATAAGTAAGTAACGAGAAGTATATTAGTATTAAAAGTCTACGGTATAGTTAATAATATTAACCTCGCCTATGCAATTTTAATAATACTAAGGAGGATTACTAATCGACTTAACCTTTTATTAATTTTAATAATTATTTATATTAATTCTTACTTACTATATAAATACCTTATTGAATTAAGAATAATAAAGGAAAAGAGGCTTATAATCGATATTATAGTCCTTAAGTAATCGTATAAAAAGTATAAGATCCTTAAGATTTATTAAATTAATAATAATAATAACCTTACTAACGCTTTTATAAAAGCAGTACTTAATAAGGGGTTAAAGTAATTTATAAATAATAAAAAAGTTAATATACGAATAAAAAGATAAGTTATATAAAAAGAGTAAAAAAAAAGGGAAAAAGGAGATAACTTAGTAAAAGGGCCTAAGATTAAATTATACCTCTAATTATAATAAGTAAATTAATAAAAAAAGAGAAAGTTAGTATTAAATTAGAAGTCTAATTTAACTATAGTATATAACTAATTATATAGGGGCTAATTAGGGGCCCTATTTATAATTATCGTAGCTAGCCTAACCTATAGTTAGAACCTCCTTTTTATACTTATATAGAAATTTATATAGTTTAATTAATCTCTTCGTTAACCCACGGTTCGAACTAACTACCCTATAATAGGGATACCAATAGTTAAAGATAGTAACAAGGGCAATAATTACTTTGCCAATAACAATAGCAATCACGCTTTGCCAGACAGAGAGTCCAGCAGCGACGAGAGATACTCCGAGTTGCCAATTAGAGACTATCACTCTATTAGCTTGCCCAATGAGTTTATCATAAATAATTTTTCACTGACTTGCAACCTGGTTAGTCAACCAGAATGATATGAAAGTTGAAGTTGTCCATCTTCTACGGTTTGGAGGAAGGGGTCTGATGTCTTCGTTAATCCACACGTTTGATTCAGCTACATCAGTGTCGGGCAGCCGAGCCCATCTCAAAAATCCACGGAGACTCATGGTAATAGTAACGAATCCATGGGACTTGCACAAAGACTCCCAATGACTTCGCGGCCGGGTGAGGGACATTCGCTTGGTTTAATGATTCCGCAGGCGACGAGAGTCCACGCTCACGCGCATCCTGGATGCAGTTCCTCCATATCGGTAATGCTTCTGGTACGTTGCATTGGCGCCCGCTTGGCAGACCTTCGCGTCATCCAAAACCTCGGCTGATAACCTAGACACCCGCGTTTGGTATGTGTAGCTATCAACTTAGGCTATTTCTTATCGTTGGAGAATGCCTCCAAACACACCTTTGGTGAGAAGCTCTTATCATAGTTTCACGCGAGGGTGGAGCAAAGCCGGTGATAAGAACGGCATTGGGCAAAGTCTGGAGATCAACAAACCCAGGGGATCCAAGTTTACCCCGCAACATCATTGTTCGGCATCTGGTGTCCGGACCTCTAACCGCATGGTTGCACGGAGTAGCCAAGCGGTTGTACCTGCCCGATTATCATTCATTATCTATCCTTTGCGCCGTCTTCAAGACTAGTGGCAGACAGTATCTGGCCGTGGCCGTGGTCTTGGGAGCCCATTTAACCGCTTCATCCGCTCAGGCGGCATGCCTGTGGGATGATCTCCGACGACACGAGCTTTGGCCAAGAGCTTGCGACGTTGCCATTCGGGGTTTGCTGACACGAATAGCTTGGAGCCAAAGGAATGAGCGCTGATTAGGTATATGAGACTGGGACAGTCATACTCAACCAAGTGATTGAACTGAAGACCTGGAGAAGAGCAAGAAGCTGATAATATCGCAACAAACAGAGCTGTTGTGCGACCAAAGTACCAACATGGGAGAGATGCCACCATCACAACGTACTGTTCGAATTGGAGTTGATGTTGGAGGTGAGTCGGGAAGCTCCAACCGTCAGCTCAAAACACCATGAGTGTCTCAACCCGGAAACAAAATTTTACATATTGAAGAGACTCATTTCTCAAAACGAGACCTCGCTGATAATGTGTTTTCGAAGGAACGAATACGGATGCCGTCGCAATCGATTTAAGTCTCCAAAATACTGCGGACCGCGGGGTTCTAGCGCACTTCAAAACTCCCACCACCCCCGATGCAAGCGCAGGCATCGAGACCGCCGTAAGCACTGTGCTCGCCGCCGCCGGCTTGACAGACTCGCCAGAACGAATCGCAAGTGTGACCATCGGAACAACACACTTTATCAATGCAGTCATCGAGCGTGATGTTCGCCGCCTGCAGCGTGTGGGCGTTCTACGGCTCAGCAAATCCTTCTTGCGTGAGGTGCCCGCTTTCGCCGAGTTCCCTCCGGACCTAGCAGCCGTGATCCAGTCTTATGTTGGCATCGTCGACGGGGGATTACACATTGACGGCTCACAAGAGGCCCCAGTGGTAGAATCTCAGGTTGTTGCCGAGTGCGCCAAGATCCGCGAGAGTGGCGTCGGCGCTGTTGTGGTATCTGGTGTCTACTCGCCTATCGACGAAGTCTTTGGGCAAGAGGAAAAGGTTCGCGACATCATTCTCCGCGAAGTACCTGGCGTAGATGTTGTGTGCAGCAAGGAGGCGAGTGCGAGCATTGGCTTCATTGAGCGAGAGAATGCCGCTATCCTGAACGGTGCTATCTTGCGCTATGCAAGGAAGACTGTGAGCAGATTCCGTCTCGCAATGAAGAGACTTAACCTCTCTTGCCCTCTCTTCTTGACGCAAAATGATGGCACCATCCTTGACGCGGCGTCTGCGGCCAAGATCCCAATCCGCACGTTCTCGAGCGGTCCCACAAACTCAATGCGTGGAGCTGCTTATCTCGCGGGCCTAGACACTGGCGGTGATAGCTCTGCTATAGTGGTAGACATTGGCGGGACAACATCTGACGTTGGCGTCCTGCTTCCTTCAGGCATGCCTAGACAAGCATCGGCGTATGTCACCGTGGCTGGAGTAAGAGTCAACTACTCGATGCCTCACCTCCACTCCGTCGGTCTCGGAGGAGGTTCCATTGTCAGAAACGTGGATGGCAAAGTCAAAGTCGGCCCAGAGTCTGTCGGACTCGAGCTAACCACACGCGCACTTGTCTTTGGCGGGGATGTTTGTACGACGACGGACATCGCAGTCGCAGCGGGCAAAGCATTCGTGGGCACAACTGAGCACGCCAACAGCCTAGACTCTGCTTTTGTAGAAGAGGCAATCCTCCGCATCAAGGCACTGCTGGAGGGTGCCGTTGATGTTATCAAAACTTCACCCGACCCTGTCCCGGTCCTCCTCGTCGGTGGAGGCGCCATTTTGTCACCGGAAAGCCTGAAAGGTGCCTCCAAGCTCGTCCGACCGCCGTTCCACGATGTCGCCAACGCTGTCGGAGCAGCCATCGCACGTGTATGCGGCGCTGTTGATATCGTGCAAGGTACAACTCACCAGACAGAAGGGCAAGCCATCGAGAACGCCAAGAGGATGGCCGTCGAGCGCGCTATTGCTGCTGGTGCGATCCCGGAAAGCATCAAGATTGCCGAAATCGAGACGATGCCACTGCAATACGTCGCCAACCAGATCCGAACACTTGTCAAAGCAGTTGGTGACATTGACCTCCATGCCAAGTTGGAAGAGGTTCTCGAGGACTCAGAGGAAGAGGACGGCGAGGAGCAGGTTGAAGCGACTAAAGACTTGACGCGGGCAACCGTGGAGGAAGAAAAGACTGACCCAGCCAAGTACAAGCCGACCGTTACTCGGAATACAAGCGGTGTTTTGGAATGGCATATCACTGAAACTGACTTGGAGTATCTTGCCGATGGCTGTTACGTGCTGGGATGTGCAGGTGGTGGAAGCCCGGCCGCGTCGAAGATCCAGCTTCGGAATATGCTCAGAGCCGGACACAAGATGCGTGTCATTGAGCCATCCTCACTGAAGGATTCAGATGTCATCTACTGGGGTGGTAAGTAGACTGATCTCGTTAACGCATGGCGTCTTAGTGATTGACTAACTTCGACCAGGCCACATGGGTTCACCCGCTGTCTCCATTGAACGACTGCAGTCCATCGAGACGGTAGACGCATTCAAGGGCTTTGTTAGATTACGAGGCAGAAAAGGGCCCTATTAGGTAGTTAGGTAAGGGTAGTAGGTAGGCAGCCTGGGCCCGTGCAGACGGACCCTTCCACCTACTTACACCCACAGAGGGATCGCGGGCTCTGCCCACGAACTTCCCCTCATATACTACATATATATACGCGCAATAGACCTATACTAACCTATTAACCTCGTTATAACCAAAAGGTCTAACTTACTTACGTATATATTAATACTAATTAGTAATTAAATTATATATATATTTCTATTATAGGTTAGTAAGGATATAATTATAGAAAAGATAGCCTCGACTTACCTCGCTAGCTATTCTAACTTATTAACTTAGTTCTATTTATTTAACTAATAATAAGTAGCCTAGTTTATACTACTTTAACTCTCTTCTACTATTACTAATTAATAACTTTAGTTAACTAGTTAAAAACTATTAAGAGCGCGCTTTATTATATATAATCTCTTTTACTAAGGCTACTATTATAAAAGGATTAACTACTTTACTACTACTATTAACCTCGCCTCTATTGTTAATATTATCTCCGCTAGCCTTATCGTAACTACTAACTTCCTTTAAATATATCATAGCTAAGCGCTACTTTAAACTAGTAATAGGCGAGAGGAGATTAACTACTAAAAAATTAATTTAATAATCGCTAGTATATTAGCGCTCGGTAATAGTAAGACCTTTGGAATTATAAATACGTTAATAGCGAAGTATTCCTTATAAATAGCGAAATATTTTAAAATACTAAGGAAAAGAAAAAGATCTTAATAATAGTAGTAATAGGGATCTATTTTATATTACTAGCAAATCTATAAAAGCTCTGAGACTAGACTAGTAAAACGAGGTATAAAAAGTACTAAAAAAAATCGCTAATTAGTAGCTAACGGAATCCTCTATTTACTACTAAAAGTACGGTTACAAAAAGGGCCTTTCTTCTCTTTTTATAACCTTTTACTAACTTTAGTAACCTTCTATCTATATACCTCGTTAAAAGAGCAGAATTTTCTAACTAATAATAGTAGCCCGCTTACCGCTATTAAAACGATCGCTACGACTAACTTATTACTTATTTAAGCCTATTTAATATTATACTACGATTAAAGTATAATAATTACTTCTTATAATTATCTTCTACTATATAACTCACCTCGTAAATACACTATAATAACTACTAACCCTAATAATAAGTAAAAAAGGTTTAATAATTAGCTAATATTACCTTATACCTATCCGTACTCTTAAATCACAGAACTATACCTAATTCTAACTCGCTAATAAGACTACGTTAACCTAATTTAATAGGGCTTATTTAATATTATACTTACCTTTATAAATAATAAAAAGCTTAATACTTTTATCCTTTTTATAATAAGATCTTATTATTAAAATAGTTTAATAAGCGAGGAGCTATAAAAAAACTCTAAGACTAACTTTAATAATTAAGAAGTAGGGGACTTTTTAAAAATAAATAGTACGATTCTTAAGAAGCTAAGAGACTTCTTTATAAATAATAATATTAATTTAATAATTAGGGACCGTAATTAAATAATAAATAAGATCACTAACGCTCTTAATACTTAGTACTTCCCTACTTAGACCTCTAAAAAAATCGTAGCTTATTATAGCCGTACTAAATATTTTAATATATTATATTACGATCCTTATTTTTTCTATTTACTACTCTTATAATTAGTAAATATTAACGATCTTATTTAATAAGCTAGAGAGATAATAAGGGAGTTTACATAACCTTAGCTAGTTTAATTAAAATAAATAAAACTATAACCTTAGCCTCGCTACTAACTAACTAACTTACTACCTCTCTAGGAAGAAGAGGAAAAAGAACTAAAAAATAAAGTTATTATTACCTAATAGCGAAATCTATCCCGTTAAATACTATACTTTAATAAAAAAACTAAAGACGATATTATATTTAATACTTACTAATTAATTAACCTCGCTAAGCTCTATAATAATAAAAATAAATATAATAATAAGAAGTATAATATTTTTAATAAGAAGCTTTGGATTTTTAAAGTATTATATTAATAAGTAAAAATTAGTAAATAATATTATTCTAGTACTTTCCTAAATATACTTAAAGGAAGGGTATTAACCTTCTATTTTAACTAACTTAATAATACCTCTAACCTACTTAGTTTTAATATAATATACTAAAAGACTTAAAAGTACTTCGAATTACTTATGAGTTATTAAAACTACCTCGCTAAGCTCTATAATTTTTACTAGTACTCTATAGTCTATAAAAACCTAAATAAGTCGAACTAATAAATCTTATAAGCGCTTATTAACCGCATTACGATCCTTTATAAAGCGCTAGCTACGTAAGGATCTATTTTTAATATAAGTAACTAACTCCTCTACTATATAAATAGTATATTAAAATATAAACTTACTATACTTAACCTAGTACTTATATTTACTAATATCTACTACTAGCTTAGTACTTCAATTAATATTATAAAAAAAGAGCGTAACTATAGTAAGTAGTAGTAATATTTTTAGAATAATACTTATAATAAAGAGATCCCCGCTACTTACTAAACTAATTATACTTATAGCGGCTCTAATAGAGAGACCTAGTTTAATAAATAGAATTAATATAACCGCAGTACTACTAATAAAAAATACTTCGTTTATTATAAAACCGGCTATTAATTAACTAAGTACTTAGAAAAAAAGTAACGTTAGGTATACTAAAAGTATAAAAATAGTAAGGAAAGAAATAAAAGATTTATACTAAGCTTATACTCGTAGTTCCTCGCTTTTTATAAAGGAACCGCCCCTATTAATAATAATAACGATAATAATAATATTATAATCTAATACTTTAATAGCCTTAACTTTAATTATAAAAATAACTACGAAAACAAAGTCTAGATCTTAATAATATACCTTACGATTACTATTAGTAATAAAACTTTTATAAATATCCTTACTACTTAGGTAATAAAGTATAGCCTTATTAATACTACTTTTATTAATAAGTTAACTAAGCTTATAAAACTAATAACCTCCTTCTCGTTAAACAAGAGGTACTTATTAAGGGACTTCTAAAGTATTATACTTAATACTAGTATTATAAAATTCTTAACCGCGGGCTACCCTTAACTCCTTATATTATAATAATAACGACCCGAAGTTATTCTTAATACCTCTAGAGCTAGCGAAGTAAGTATTCGATTTAATAATAATAAACCTATAAAGTTATTAAGATCTATAATTATTAATACCCTATTTAGTAATATTACTTTTTATATTTTACTAACTAATACTCCTTTCTTATACTACCTAAGGGATATAAATAAGCTAGGAGTATACTTTAATAATATTAATAACTTACTAATTAAAAGAGACGTTATAGTACTTATTATTTATAAATAAGGATACCCTTAGCTTCTACTCCTTAATAATAAAAAAGCTATTACTAATTACTTAATAAAAGGCAAATTATACCACTTATATTGGCACTTTAGCTACCCTTTAGTTCCTTATTTTTTAAAACTACTCTAATAATCTAGTAATAATATAAAAATCGTAACCCTTAAAAAGCTTATAAAAGTCTACTAATAATACTAACTTAACGGTACTACCCCTAGCCGATTTAAATTCACTTTATAAAATAATTACGATTTTAACTATAAAATCGTAATTAACGTAATATACTTAATAAACTATAAGGGCACTAACCGACTAGTACTTTACGTCGTTAATACTACTACTTCCTTCTAAATAACAAAGTTCCTCGCAAATATAACTACGAAGTATATATAAAAAGCTCTTTAGCTATATTAAATTAATATCTACCTTAGTCTACCGGACTAGATTATTATAGATATTAGTAAGAACTTTAGTACCGCAGAGTTTAAGTCTTTTACTAAATTTATATTTATTAAAGTTAAAGAAGTACTTATTAAAGCCTATAATAGTATTAATAAAGCTAAGAAATACTACGTAGTACTTAAAAAGGTATATAATATTATTTAAAGTAAATATTTATTAATAAGTATAGAGGCTATACTTTAGGCCGTAATTAAAGTAGTTAATAATATAATCGGCCTAAATAGCCTCGTTCTTATACTCCTCGTTTTTAGAGCTTTTTTGCGCACTTTTAATAAATCTCTACCGTTACTAGACATTACTTAACGAGTAGAGGTAGTTAAAAAAGTAATAAAAAAAGTCCGTAGACTTTATATTAATAAATAAATAAGTAAGGTACTAGTTACTTAGAATAGACTAAATATCTCCTATACTATTAATCTATTATTATAATTAAACATTAAAATTTAGCGAGAAAATAAGGGATAAAAGGGCCTATTTAAGCTCGTTTTAATAAATAATACTACTTACGTAATAGACTTACCTCATAGCCTAATAAGCTTCTGGGCTACTATAATTAAACCCTAATACTTAGAGGAGGTTAACCCCGAGCTACTAGCTATAGTAATAGAGTACGTTAACTACTTATTAATCCCCGTAATTAACTAGCTAATTAATAATAACGCCACTACTAATAAGATCCTTAATAAAATTATTATAATAATTAATAATAACCCTCTATTATAAAAAAAGAGGACTAAAAAAACGTTAATATAGCGCGGCTATAGTAATATTTTTATAACTACTACTTACCTTATATTTAAAAAAGAGGCAAACCTTAAACTAATTACTAAACTCTATAATAAAAGTATTATTATTATACTAAGAGCACTTTTTATAAAATCTACTAGTAAGGAGCTTTTAGGACTAGTTAAGAGAGGTATAATTAAATTTATCTAACTTAGCCCTAAATATAGGGATATAAGGATATTTAAATCTTAATTTATTAATAAAATAAAAAACCTAGGACTTAACCTTATTAAAAAGTCTTACTTAGTTATATAAGGGTATAATAACGAGGGGAAAAAAGAGATCCTTACGTAATTATTAATAATTTAAAGAACTAGTTAATGTCTAATCCTCGCCCTAGCCCCGACCCTAATTTAAAAAGGCTATGTTATCTAGCTACGAGATATTACTTAAGTATATATATAATTAAACTAACCTCTTTATTATAAGGTTTTTATTTAATTACTAGCTCGGATCCGTTACTTATACCCTAAGGGCACTATTTTATACGTTATATAGCTACTATATAATTTTATAAAATCTAGTACTTATTAATAAGTAATATATAGTAAGTATTATTTAAAAATACTCTAAATAATAATATCTATATTTAACCTATACTTACTAATCTTAATAAAAAAAAGCGGATTATTTAGTATTATTAGAATATAAACTGATAATATAATTAAACTATTAGATAAAACCTTTAGTTAAAAAGAAGAGACTGAGCTTAAGTATACTAAGTTATTAACTAAACTAAAGTAATAACTATTAACTAACGAGCTACTTATCTTTAATAATAGAATTATCTTATTAAAAAGTAGTAATATAATACTTAAATAGAAGAACTAAGAGAAAAAGCTTAAATAAGTTAACCCCTCGGTATTAAACGCTAAATAATAATTTATTAAATAATAAGCCCGAGGTACTTATATTATATTAATTTACTAACTAGAGGTAGCTTTTAATACGTCGTTTACCGCTTAATACTAAATAAATCCGTCGTTTATTAACTATACTATACTAAACCGTCGTATTAAATAGTAAATAAATTACTTAGACTAAGGGCTTATATTTATACTATTAGATCTAACTATAGCTAAACTCTTCGTTTTTATAAATAAATTATTTATAAATAACGCTAATTATACTTTATAACTAAGTTATATTATTATTTTTATAAATAAAAAATAGACTAACGAGAGCTTTATAATTAATAATAATATTATTTATTATAACTCTACGAAGAGTAAAAAGATTACCCGGAGCGTATTAGTATTAGAGGTCTATAGTATAGTTATAAATATTAATATTACTTATACTATCTTAACTACCCTAGACCTTATTACTAAATAACTTAACGTTTTAAAAATCCCTACGGTAGTTTATATAAATTTATACTTACTATATAAATACCTCGTTAAGCTAGGTACTACGAAAAAAAAGTACTTTATAATAAATATTATAGTACTTTAATAATTATATAAACGCCGCGAGCTCTATAAAATCCGTTAAATTAGTAGTAATAATAACCTAACTAACGGGTTTATAAAGAGCATATTAAATAAGTCCCTCGAGCGATTTATTAATAAAGGAATTATTATAATTAAAATAAAAAAGTAGGTAATACGTAGTTAAAATAGTAGTATATTATAAGTAGTAAGGCGTTTAGTAAACGTATATACCTCTTAGGCTTTAGCTTAGAGAGAAACGCACGTATTTAGGGTATAATTAAACTAATAAAAAGCTCTTTTTTAACTACGCTAAATTCGATAATTTCTAAGGAGTTTAGATATATAGATTATATATATTAGAGGATTAGGAAGTAATTAAAAAAAGGGGATAATAAAAATTTTTATATAAATAATTATAATAGAAGCTATACTAAAATTTCGGTATATAGCTTTAGGTACTTCTAAATAGGGGATTAATAGCGGATTCTATTACTAGTTCTTACTAGCGGGGGACCTAGCCCCTATTCTATCTTTTTTTATTATAAAAGTAGAAGACTACTAATATTAGATTACGAGGCAGAAAAGGGCCTTATTAGGTAGTTAGGTAAGGGTGGTAGGTAGGCAGCCTGGGCCCGTGCAGACGGACCCTTCCACCTACTTACACCCACAGAGGGATCGCGGGCTCTGCCCACGAACTTCCCCTCATATACTACACATACACACGCGCAATAGACCTATACTGACCTATTGACCTCGTCGCGACCGAAAGGTCTGACCTGCCTACGTGTATACCAACAGGCTTGATGGAGTACCTTCGCCATGAGAAGTTCGATGCCGTGATGGGTCTCGAGATTGGTGGTGCCAATGGTCTCGAACCTTTCCTCGTTGGCTCATCCCGATTCTACGACAGTCCCATCATTGATGGCGACTGGATGGGTAGAGCGTACCCAACGTACTGGCAAACGACGTTGGCCGTACATGCCCCTTTGGAGCTGGTGCCGTGTGCCATCGACTCCGGAGACGGCAAGACAATCGTCATGACCAGAGCGCCCAACGACGAAATCGTCGACCGCGCTCTACGCGCCTCCTGCTCTGAGATGGGTTCTCGTGTAGGCATGGCAGCCAAGCCTACTACCACCGATAAGGTCAAGAAATTTGGCGTTCTGAATACTGTATCTCTTGCATGGCGTATTGGGCGCTGCATTGCTCTCTGCCAAGCAACCAACACCATGAGCACGGTCGCCGAGTCCATCATCAAAGAAGCCGGTGGTCTTGAGGCTGCCAAGGTCTTGTTTAGGGGCAAGATTGTGAAGGTTGAGAGGCGGCTTTTCAAGGGCCATTCTTACGGTGAGGTGCATATCGCCGCCTTTGAAAGCGGCGATGAAGACGAAGCTGCGAACAACAAGGAGAGGGTTGCTGCCGTCGCACAAGGGGGCACGATGAAGATCCCTTTCAAGAACGAGAACATCCTGGCCGAGCATACTGACGAGGGCGGCAAGACTAGCATAGTGGCTGCTGTGCCGGATCTGATCTCAATCTTGGACAACGAGTCGGGCCGGGCTCTCGGAGTGCCTGAGTTCAAGTACGGGTACAGAGTCACCGTGATTGGTATTACTTGCTCGCCGCGATGGACCGAGACTCAAGCTGGTCTAGAGATTGGTGGACCGAAGGCGTTTGGGTACGACATTGACTACAAGCCGCTAGGGAAGTATGTAGAGCCACGAAGTGTGCTGGAAGAATACTCCGACTAGGTTTAGCAGTACCATGCGTTGGAGATTTCGGGACCATCTTAAGCAGACAAACAGAATTAGATTTGCAAAACTACGCTTGAACCCGCGCAGGAGGTAAATATCTGGACAAGACCTCTAACTAACGAAAGAAGCGAATGACAATAAGTAGAGGTAAAAATGGGGTATAACATGAACCAAAATAAGACACAAGGAAAGGAAACATCATCCTCACATCAATACAACTAAGACAAACCTGAACAAAAGAAATAACTCATCCTCTTAGTCCTGGTCTGGGTTAGACTTGGAACTAGAGGGCTTCTCGAACGTGACCTCCTGAGTCACCACAGTCGTAGTCCGAATATGCCCCCTGATATGCTGACCATCCATCACACTGTCTCTCTTGCTCTTCACCCGAGACATTTTGTCGAGGCTTTCGGGTGCTCCTGTGCTGACGCTGACGGTGTACTCAGCCGACGTCTCGCTCTCTTGACCGGACATTTCAACTCCGTCTTGGCGATTCAACCCCTCTGTGCTGCTCATAGGGCGGTGGAATCCCAGCCCGTGCATAAAACTGGCCCTGTTGTTTCCTTCGCTTGGTTGAGCATACGGATTACCGTATTTCGATGGCCTGCCACTACTCCTGAACTGCAGTGAAGACGCGTTGAAGAGGCGTGGCAGCAGAGTAACGAATATCGGTCGAAGGGTAGGAAGACATGCCGCCAGGATGCCGATGGCGACCTCGAGGAAGGACCATGTGGCGGCGTCCACGTTATCCCAGTACGGGTCTTTTGTATCTGCAGCAACGCGGAGGGTTCGGATTCTGAGTGCAGAGATGATGCATGTGCTGTTGAAAGACGACTTAGAACAATAAATATTAGGGGAGTATGGATGAAAACTTACAAGAATCCGAGACAGAAGACAACGAGTAACATTCGCTTCTGCTTGCGAGGAAGTTGCAGTGAGTTGATGACCGGAATCGGCATGCTGAAAATGGCAAAGTCGGCTACGAGATTGACTCCGGCCATGGTGTACCAGATGGCAAGGAAGTCTATGCAGCGGCCTTCGATGGTCGAATCCCAGAAAGCGGCTACGGGAAGACACATCATTGGTAGAAGGAAGGAGAGCATGGCAGTCCACGAGATCATAAAGGCAAGACCCCACAACGTCAACTTCTGCATAATGTCGATAGCGAAGATGCGGCGGTATTGCAATAGGATGGAGATCTTGACGAGGCAGGTCGCGATGTTGTACACGATGATCGAGGTGTAAAAGGACTGATGTTGTTGTGAGTATAGACTCGGGGGAGAGTTGATCACGTTAGGATTTACCTTCATGTACGGGACATAGTCCTCGGGTGGAGGAACCCATGAATGAAAGCCAAGACCCCATTTGCTTTCTTCATTGTCGTTAGTAGGAGACTCTAGATTGTGAGGTATCAGATGGACTTACCAAGCCCAATGGCAACAGCTGATCCGATAAGGAACATCTGAGAAAGTAATGATATGAGCCAGCAAGTCTTAGCCTCAGGAAGATGTTGTTATTGCTCACCTGGGCAACCACCATCACCGAGTCGTCCAGCCCAAAAGTTCGCAGCATCCTAACCCTGGTGTAAACCCGGAGACTGACCGCCGCAGTCGACAGAACGGATCCAACAGCCAGAATAGCAACTATCTCTCCAAATCGGGATTGGCCATCGAGGGCATGGTCGACGGTGCTGACGGAGGCCTGTTGTTGAGTCTCTTGTATCGCATTGAGGTTCCTAACCAGGACGTTCGCCGCCATGTTTAACAGACCTCCAGATGATTTGCGTAAGTGGCGTAATTTGAGTTGATTTGTGAAGAACCAAGAAGAAGAAACAAGTCTCCCTCTATGATCGAAGAGCAGAGGCCTTCAGTCATCCTTATTGTACCCTCTCACCTCGCCTGGGAAATTTGCCCACCTCAGATCGAAACCCCAGCAGCCACAAGCCGTGTTTCTACCTGCGGTGGTGCAATTTTCGACTTGTTGGGTCATCTCTGCAGACATGGATACTCCCACTCGGTTGAACGTCGTAATAGAGGCTGAGTGGGAAGAGAGCGCGCACTAGTCACTTAGTCGATGGCCCAAGATCTTCCGTGGGGTAGCATTGGTGCCCTTGAGGCAACTCTGACAGGGGTCGGCCAGGATGAAGCCGTGAGAAACCAATCCGGGGAAGGGAATGAGATTCCGCCAAGCGTCGCGATGCAAGGGCCAACCCTCCATCTATACAACCTCTATCCCGATTTCCAACAGACTCGACACGCAAGGTGGCAGGCCGACATGGCCGCAACTTCACGAGGAGGGGGAGGTGCTCCGGACGCACTCGCTGTCCAATTGCGGCTGCAGTCTCGACTGGGTTACAGATCGCTAGATGCCTGTCTGAAGGATTGCTGCAGAACATAGGGCCCGAACTTGCCCCTGAATCCAGCAGTAATGGATTGCGTAGCGCGGTATGTGAAATGTACCAATCGGCGACCAGACTGCTTGTCGCGAATCCTGCGCGTAGCCGAGTCTCGGAACTTTATTCGACGCAACCTTGGAGTGAAGAGCGGACTGTCGCCAGTTCGGGTGGCCTTTGCATGTTCGGATGAAGACTCCCGCTAGATCCGGTGGCTTGAGAAGGCGGACTTGGCCTCGTTTGTGTGTAGCCGCCGACTGAGCAGAATACTAAGTATCGACGCCGTTGAGTCGGCACCGGGAGCTGTCACAGATCGCGGCCGACCGTGCAACCTTCAACGTCGGCACTAGCAACAGTGTGTATCATCGATCTCAAACCGACTTCTTCTTTCGCTGGGCTCATTTCGTGCGTGCAACCTTGGCGGGCGCCCACCCGACGGTACGCTTTGAGTTGCGCCTTGGATCAAATGTCTGTGAGTTGGTCTCGTTGCTAGCGTCAACGGTCGCTTTTGGAGGCCTGCCTCACGCGCACGTCCTGGGCAGCTCTGTATCCGTAGCTCGGCGATGGCGCAGACACGCGAAGTCCACGTGGTATTTGGGAAAGATTGATCAGCAAATGCAGGAACATCAGGAGCTCTTTGAGAGTTGAGACATTTTCGCACTGCAGTATCAGCCATCATGTGTGAGTTTGTGATCTTGGCAGAGTTCAATAGTGAGCAATAACCCTTCGAGATCGCAATTCAAGTGCCGATCAACTGCAGTTTGAGAACAGACGACAAGCATCTTTTCTCCACGTCGGAAAGGACGGCTGCTACGGAGGCGGGGGAGATCATTGTGCCAAAATCATTGATAAGCCCTATCAAGACAGAGAACAAGGTCAGATTTCGTCATTCAAAAACACCAGAAGTATAATTTGGATACCGTCGAGATTGTCAGGTGCAGGGTAGTGAATAAAGATTGACAGGGGCAGTTGCCGATTTTCCAAGCCCATGTATGCACTCGACAAGTACGCCTACGACTGTGTGAGCATGATAGGTTGCATCAGATGAGGATAGATCAACAGATGAGCCAGCAGCATTGGCCTAGCTCTGTCCTGAAGGAGACGGCAATGCGTTCAGAACGACTAATTGGTCTTCAAAACTCTTCATTCAGTCCCAATAGGGAATGCGGCAACTTTCAGCAGTTCCATTAGAGTGACGATCTCTTCTCGTTAGTCGTGAGACCTAGCGGTCAGGCCAAAGAAACAAAAGAGACGTTACTCCACAATCGAGGGCTTTTTGGGGGCCAAGGTTGTAGCTGGGGATAAATATTGAACAGGGATGGGCGAAGATATCCACAAATACCGCCCGAAACCATGCTGCAAATCGCAGATCACCACTCTGCCGATGTTTTGCTGATTGCAATCGCAATTCTCAGGAGGGCCTCACGGGCCATGTGAGCAATCAGTTAAAGCTTGGGAGTGCTTGACTTTGATCAGAACTCATGCAATTGAGCCTGAAGAGCATCGATGATCCGGGAGAACCGCCGCTGATGAACTGAAAGATCTGGGGTCTAATGGCTCTAAGGATTGAGTCTTCAACCCTGGATCCGATTTGAGCCGTTAAGATTGATGAATTCATTGAAGCCCGCAACACAGACCAAGTGGGCAGTAAAGTCGCCCATAGCTAAGCTCAAAGATGTACAGACAAGTAAAGTAACAGACAAAACAAGATTTCAGCCCATGGTTCGGTCACAGAATATCCCGAGTTTCGATTCCACGGTCACACTTTCTCCGGAATACCTGATCCAGACCGGCCCCACTCTGATCCGCCCGTTACCGGCGCTGCGCGGATGTTGACGGCGATAAGGGCCCGATAGTCACGGTGAAACCAGCAGGCAGGAGAATAGCCGTAATAACGGGTTCAAGTGAGAGAGCTTCAGAAAGGTATTTCATTACGCCTGAAATAAACGCAGCAAGCAGTACAAGTTATTCACAGCTTGGGAACACCTCCCGCCGTTCCTAAAGTCTTAGTGTGGCTCTTATTCTGATCGATCCCCTCCTCCACCGCCTTGATCTGCAATGCCAAAATCTTAGAGTAGTACCGACAAATTGCGAGATTGCCGCCCATGAACCAGAAGCCAGGGTGCCCCGTTGGCCGCCACATGGTCCTGAACTCGCCCTCCTCGTCCCACCCCCACACATCGCCGACACGATCGGCGAGCTCGTCGCCAAAGATGTTGCGCGCCTCGGTGCGCATGTTCTGGTATCCCGTCGCGAAGATGATCTCGTCGCCCTGAAGCTCCGAGCCATCCGCGAACTTGAGACCATTGGGGAGAACCTCTGTGATCTCCTGACCGCTCTTGATCTTGATCTCGCCGTCAATGATGAGCTGACTGCATCCGACGTCGATATAGTAGCCACCACCGCGCTGGAAGTACTTGACGAAGAAGCCGCCTCCGCTTGGTCCCATGTCCAGGTTGAAGCCGGCTTTTTGGAGGCCTGAGAGGAGCTCGGCGTCGTTGGCATTTTGTACTTCAGTGGTGCCGACTTGAAGCGATTTGAACAGCTCAGCGGGCAAGCTCCACAGCCATAGGTCGGCGTCGTCGACTGGGGGTGAGTCCTCGTCGTAGAGACCTTTCAGGCCAATGTCTGTGATTGAACTTGAGGAGACGACGGAGGTTGAGCTACGCTGTACCATGGTGACATCGTATCCTTGTTCGTAGAAATCCTGTGCAATGTCGTGACCCGAGTTGCACGAACCAACGACGATAGCCTTCTTGCCCTTTGAGTTAGGCCTGGCGCCCGGGAACTCGGAGCTGTGACAGAGGCGATCTCCCTTGAATTTGTCCATGCCCTTGATACTAGGGAAGAACATCTTGCCAGAGTGGCCCGTCGCCTGGATGACGTGGCGAGGGTGCAAAGTCCGAATTTCCTTGGATCCGTCGGGCTTTTGCCTGTCGAGAGTGACGGACCACTGCCTCTTTGAATCATCCCACGACGACTTTGTGAGGGTTGTTGACATCCAGACGTTGAGCTCGAGAAGGCTGGCGTACGCCTCGAAGAAGTCTCCCATCTTATCCTTGGGCGTGAATACGGGCCAGTGACTTGGGAAGTTGATATACGGTAGGTGATCGTACCAAACCGGGTCGTGGAGAACAAGTTGGTGATATCGCTTGCGCCAAGAGTCACCGATGCGCTGATGCTTGTCTACGACAAGGGCATTGATTTTGAGCATCTTCAGCCGAGCGGCAATCGTGAGACCAGCTTGGCCGGCACCTACATCACTGTCAGTATCATCCGATGAAAAGCTGAACGCCCGAGGTCAAAATGCTTACCGACAATCACCACCGTAGGCTCGCTATCAACGTAGTTGACGCTATCTTCTCTCTTCTCCTTCCAATTCTTGCTTTCTCGCTTCTGGACGTGGTCAACACCCTTCTCTCGTCGGTGCCGAGTAGGCTCTTCGTGACCCGCGATTTCGCGCAAAGTCGTAAAGAATGTAAAGATCTCCCACTTATCGCCAGACTCAACCATGCGCACGACACCCTCGCCAGGTCCGACATCCGTCTTGACCTTGATGAAGTATTGCAGGCATTGGACCTTGCCATGAGCATCGAGCGGCGCAAAGTGAGGTGCTCTGTAGGCCGTGGATGTATCGATTTGCACCTCCTTGAGCCGGCACGCCTCGCTGAGGAAGCTCTGGATCTTCTCCCTACCCTTGAGGGTGCGGAGGTCCCATGATAGCGCTAGGTGGTCCCTCCAGTAGCCGTCAGCGACGAAGAGTTGTGCGAGCTTGTTGTACTCCTTGGAGTTCAGTGCAGCGTTGAAGGCGTTGATGACATCTGTCGCGGCCTTCCCCGCATCAACCGATGTTGAGCGAACAGATGGGGGATACTCGCGGGGTGGGAGGTTGACTGAGCCCGGCTCGATCCGTTCGCTTCGCGGAAAGGATCCTGCCATTGTTTCGAGGTATTTGGTCGAAGGTGGTGTTGTAGTATTCGATGGTCTGCCTGCAGATGCTTCTGGGAAGGATTGGTGTGGGAATGCCTTCAAAGGAGGGTCGCAAAGGAGACTTTATGCAGGACGAGAGATCTTCATCCCCAGTGACAGCTTCCCTTCCTCCGCACCGGAGGGCTGAGTCGTGACATCACCTGACAGCTTTTGACGCGACAACGCATTTTGAGGGGGTCCTCCGGGGATAGATCGGGCAAAGAAATGAAACTCTGTCGCACACAGTCCACGAAGTAATGGCGTCCTGCTGTGCCGCCTTAGCTCTCAACAGTTTTCCCATCCGTAGCGGTTTTGTGGAGTCTAGAGGCGCCAAGGGCCGCACATTGTCTCTCAGTTGCAGACGATAGCGCGCAACCGGCTTCCTCGAATGCGGGGGAACGGGGCAACTGGGGGATTCAAGGCTGATCCAGCGGGCAAATCATAGAGCTTCAGGATATTTCTGCCAAGTTGGACGCGCTCTGCTTGGATGGATTAGCTTGAACTCTGCCTTGATACGGGCTGTTTGGACCCGCCGGCGGCTCGAATTACCCCAGACTGGGGGGTGTTGACGCAGCTTGTTGTCAACTAAGACGGAGCTTCTCCGCACTTGAGGTCGCAGGGTTGGTAAGGGATGGTTGGTCCCCCAAGATCTATAGACTATGCGAGGTTGCTCCAAGCTTTGGTAGAGACCCAAAGGTTTGGGCATTGGATGGAATGCATACTGCCATCTGAAATGATCTGATTTGATCTACATCTCTCTCGAAAGACTTCACACATGCTTGAATTGTTCATCCCACGATGCCAGCAGCCAAAGAGTCAAAGGGCCGTCGTTCCGGGTACCTTTTGGTTTGCACATCAGCGTCGGTGGGGGTTGAGTGCGGGGAAAGGCGCGGGATCATGCATGAGAAATCCGGGGCAAAGGAAGCTAAGTCCGTAAAGCACATTTCCGCGTTGCGGCGTTGCGGTTCCGCATTGCCGCCCCGTTGCGGCTCCGGGTGGTGTTTTTCAAATCATCAACCGCTAGTTGTCTGGCGCCTCTTTAGATAAGAGGCTAAGACCTAGTCTATTCGACAGATTCTTCCAGCTGCATAGCGGTTCAGCTAAGGGAATGCACCCGACAGCCTCCCGATGCAAGAGTGTCTGCAAGTTTCGAGATCTACGAGATCTGCATATCGGACCATCGGAAGACAAAGCGATTTTCCCAGTAAGACAAGTTTACATCCCCTCATAGTAAGGCAATGCTAGGTGGTTTTGAAGCTATTGTCACAATTGTCGATGGGTTTCCTATCAACTGATCGCTTCTCATGACTGCAAGAAAAGATTTTTATGGCATCTGTCAGGCAATGAGTTCATTTCGACCTGGATAAAGTGGGTATCTGACTCCTTCATTCTAGAATGCACGCGCTGCAGATATTTAATCACCTAGTAGACTTATATTACATGTAGTAGTGCGTTGTGACGCATGTAACACAATGTAAGAGTGAGGTTGGCCAGAAGGATTGCGCTCTAGAAAAGCACCTAGTACAACTCAATGAGGCATGGCTGATCTACATCCAAATCTTTATGCATTTCCCCTTCGAGACGAATGTCGTGCTCAGCGTATCGCTTCGTCCCATCAGACGTAACACATACCGCCATGCCAATGACACGACCTCTTCTGACCGGCTTTCCGACCACTCTGTGCTGATCAGGTGCAGCCGCGTTCTCTGGAGCTGACTCTTTGGGTCCTGCAACAGGGTAAGGCTTACTCCGTTTTGGATACCTCATCCGCTTTATATGCGGTGGTTCCCTGGGGACTCCAGTAGCTGGGTCAATCGGAGCACAAAAAGGTATAGGGGAATATCGTGTGTCTTCAGGTCCGCGCTCGATCCTCAACACCAACATAGTGGCCATGTGTCGTCCCGTCTCGTCGTGTCGCATGATGCACGAACGCCTCGCGGGATCCTCCTTCAGACGCCACACCGGAATCAGGATATCCCCAGGGAAGAGCGTACGAGGACCAAAGCCGTATTCACCTCGAGACCTGAATGAAGGGCTGAGGTCTTCCGGGAGATCCCGTGGCTCTAGACTGAAGAAGACATTTTCTTCCATCATTGTGTAAATTTGGTCTATGAGCTTGGCCTGGTCCAAGGAGAGTTTGTGTCGTTGTAGCTCGCCCAGATTTTTGAGGGTATTTTGGATGAATCTCTCCTCAGGCGGTATCTTGGTGGGGTTGCGAAAGCGTAAAATGGTATGGAATAGCATAGCAATGGTCTCAATCTTGTCCGAGTCGCCCTCTGCATATGGGAAGCTGGGCGGGAAGAACTTGTGCCAGAGTTTGGCGAGACTATTCAACGGAGAGAAAGACTCGGGGTATTCGTCGGGTGCATCCGCGAACATGAAATAATTGACCGTACGGCCACTGGGGCCACCCGAGGAATCGTACCAGCGAATGAATATTCGGTCCTGTTTAAACAAAAACCGCGTGGTACGGTCGTCTGTCCAATTTGGTGTTGCCCCGGGGATCTCTTGCATAACCCATTCGTCTCCGACGGGGTTAACAGGTGGCAAGGCGAATGTGGAGGCGCGCTCCAAGTCCATGACAACAGCAACCTCTGGAAAGCCAGGCTTCTCGGGATAGTCAAAGGCATCGACATTGCTGCTCATGTTGTAGAATGGAAGATTCCTACGCCGTTCTCTGGTCCAATTCGGCACCCACGACGGGTAATAGTCGTCAGATTCATTGAGCGGCCCGAACTCAGCCAAGTGAAGGAGCATCTGCAAAGCAGTCTTCTGGCCGCGCCGGAACATCGCCAGTGCGAGCCTTCGGTACAGAACTGTCCAGTGTTGTCGAAGATCGAGATAACTTTGCTGGTCCATGATTTGCTCATGGTCTGGTATCAAACCGAACAACGCAGCAATCCTATCTTCTGGCTCCCTACACTTGGCAGCGTGGAAGTTCCAGAGCAGCTGGAGAATCGGCTTCCGCTCTTCGCTTAGACTCTTCATCATCAAGATCTGGTAGTGGTACTGGAACCCGTATAGCTCTTCGACACATTCCAACTGGCGAGCAGCGGCGACAAACCAAGGCAGACCTAGAGAGGATGTTCCGCAGTGGACTTTGGCCTCTTTGGCTAGGCATGCCTCCTGTATAATCCAACGGCGCGAGAACCAAGGCCGGGAAAGGAAACGCTTGAGTTGAAGGATGTGATCGGCCCCAATTTGGCTCTTAGTTATGTTCAATGTTGCTTCAGCCATTATTTTCACTTGTTTTGTGTCCGGGATCGTTTGCATCATGCGTATGGCAGAAAAGATTGCTGCTGTCTTGTCGTCTGGGTCACCAAGCCATATGTGGACTTCTTTCGCTCCTTTGTAGATCCGACCCATGCGAGGAAGTTGTTGCGCTTTCTCGCCAGTATCTTGCTGGTTGAGGCAAATCGCATCTATCCAAAGAGATCTGGTTGTGGACGGCTGCCGTAGAGCTCTCAAGAGTGAATCGACTGTCGGGCTGATGTCGAAAGAGAATGCACCATCAATAAGCAATTGACAAGACGGTGGTGCGTCTCCCCAGGTGTATGAGACGGCCTCAAAATCCTTTTCTGTGCCGAAATTCTTCATCTGCTCCGCTTTGTCATATTGAGCTAAGGAGCATTGCAGAGGAGACTGGGTATCCGCAGCCGGGTCGAGGACGACGATGCGAATCGAGTCCGGGCTCCGTAGAGGCATATACTGGTATGGAACAATGATATTTGAACCCATTTTGCATAGAAGAGCGAAGCAACGATGATGAACTCTTGACGAGAGAATGATGAGTTGGAATGATATGTTTGCGATGCTACCAATACCAGTGGAGATCAATGCTGATACCCAGACTTTATGGCAATTATGAAGACCTGCTGCATTCACAGCTTGATGTGTGATTGTATGTACGTACATAGCAGCTGGAGTGACCAGAATGAGGGTTTCACGAAGTATCAAGGCCTTGGATCATGTTCGCATGAACACTTGCCCATTTTGCGTTACAGGAGGCATGTCGCAGTCTGGTGCAGAATTGCATGTTCATGTTAGTTCCCGCAACCGCTCCAAGAAGATTGAATGCATTCCAGGTATTTACAAGCGATTGGAAGGGGTGATAGGAACATCTTATGGTGCCACGAACTGGGACCGGCCTCGGGGGTTACGAAGTGAGTTGTGAGTGACACGAAATGCCTCCTAAACTAAGCCACGAAAAGGCCCGGTTTTCGGTCAGATACTCATTCGCATGTCAGAGGAAAATGTGCGGAAAGTTACATGATAGATTGAGACACTTTGCTCAAAGCATTACACAACGAAGATCATGTGCTCAATTGCGAGAATGTTGATTGAGTCTTCAAGTATATCCCCATCATGGCTTGGAGGCACCGGCTTCAAGGGGTTTCACAAGCGTCAAGACGCAGGCTCAAGCTGGTATCAGTCAGTCATCCGATACTTTTTTCCAAGCTTTCCTCCAAGTTACACCCGATCAAAGCCTGACCTCTTGACTAACGCCCATGAAGATGAAGACTGTGAGGATGGTGAGCTGTAGCATCTGAACCTAGATCAGTCATGTATTTTTTCTTTTTTTTTCCTTCAAACAAAAAGGGGAATCATTGGCAGCAGGTGGTTGCCTGGCTCAGTTGTGTGACAGAGCTTTTGACCAGGTCAAATATTGTACTATGGCCAACCCCTTGAGCACATTCATTTCCAAAGTCAGGTGTGGGCAGTTCACAGGACCTAAGGATGGGAAGTGAAGGTTTCATGTGAATGATTCTCATATTTCAAACATGAGGACGCCTTTGTACAAAGGATCGCCCGATATCTAATCGCATTTACATCCAGTGTCTTAAGTCATATGTATATACAAGAATAATGTGTTGAGCACTGCTAATACCAAGTGGTGACAGCATAGCTCAGGGGTTTATGTCCAAAAACTTTTCGAACTTCTCAACTCTCTTGACTGCTTTAGAAGGAAGCAGCACGGGCAAGCTTGCGGCGCATGGAACGGACGCGGCGGCGAGCAGCAGACTTCTCGCAGTCGTCACCCTCGCCAGCGGCAGCGGTAGGAGCCGCAGAGGGCTCAGCGGGGCTGGTGCTGTTGCCGCCGTTGTAGTCGGGGATGCCTGCAGAGGGAGCGGCGGAGGTGGAAGGGCTGGTAGGAGTAGTGGGGGTGGTGGGAGTGGTGGCACCATCGGAGCCAGTGCAGTCACCGTCGGAGGTCTGGCCGAGAAGGTTGGCAGTGTGGTCCTCGCATCCGGAGAAGGCAACGGGGCCACCGGGGACGGTATAGTTCTTGGGGGCGGGGTAGTAGATGTTGATCAACAGACCGGGCTCCTCGCCGGTGTAGACGCCGGGGAACTTGACGACGGGCGAGGGGGTCTCGGTGGAGGTACCGGTGACGGAGATCTGAGCGCAAGCGATGTAGAACTGGGCACCGCCCTTGGTGCCGGCGCCGTGGAGGCCAATGTGCTCAGCGCGCATCAGGTACTCGCCGGTGGGGACCTCCTTGGGGAGAGTGAAGGTGAAGTTGTGAATACCGGCGTTGTTGACGTAGGTGGCCCACTGGAGACCAGCCTCGGTGATGTTGGAGGTGGACAGCTCGTAGACCTTGAACCAGTCGCCGTCACCCTTGTAGGAGGCGACACCGGAGGGGGCCTTGGAGAGGTAGACGGCGAGGGGACCAGGGTGGCTGTCACGTAACAAGGATAGTAACCGCATCTCACGAAGTGCCCGTCACGTGCTGAATCACGTGTCTATCTTAGACATCGTGTATATAGACCTTTTCCTTTTGTCTATTTCTACTTTAATATGTTAAGCCACTTTTACCACACTCCGTATGCCCATTGCTGCGTGCCATAACTCGTGACAGTGGCCCATGTCGTTCTCGACGATGAAGCCGACCTCGTCACCGGCGTTGACGGCCTTGGTCTGGGTCTTTGCGAGGACATCGTCGTCGTTGCCCCCGATGTTGCAGACGATGCCGTCGGAGGTGACGTCGGTGACGGGAGAGTTGGAATTCTTGGCCTCGCGGACGTACTGGTAGCGCTCGGTCTGCTCACCGTTGACGATGAGAGTAGGGAAGACGTAGTGGGCCATAGCCTGGGGCACGACGGCCGCGGCAGCGAGGAAGGCGAAGGAGCGCATCTTGATTTTATATTGTGGGTTAGTTTGGTTTGGTGAAGACCGGGTGGTTGGAAAGATTGGATAGGAAGAAAATGAAGAGGTTGATTTTCCACCAGGGAATGAATGAAAGTGAAGTTTTAAAAAAGAAAGTATCGTAGAGTTACTATAGGGGTATCGACGTATATAAAAAGAACGGTTGTTTATTAAAAATAGGAAATAGGCTTAAAGCTCGCTTTAATATAAAAGGTATAAGTAAAATAAGCCTTAGTAATTATATAACCGAGGTTACGTAACGTATAATAAGGCTATAAATAGTTAAAACTATTATAATATACCCCCCTAAATAAATATATATTTAAAAAAGCGTACTTAACTACCTATATTATTATAAAAAGGTTTATTAAAAGTAGAAAACTAAATACTTAATATATAAAAATCTATTTATAAAAGGAATTATAAAGTAAATTGATTTACGTATAGAGTTATAAATAAGGGGTAAATTAGCTATAGATTAACCTCTATATTCGTTACTATAAGTAATTTTAAAGCTATATTATTAATAAAAAGTACGACCGAGAGACGGCCTCTTATTAACTAAATAATTAATTTATAAATTAAGGGTAGTAAATATATAAATTTTGTATTGCTACTTATAGTACTAACTTTCTTTCCCTCTTTAACCTATATTTTTATTATTATTATATATATATACCCTTACTTTTTTACTTTTATACTCGCATTCTTATATATACGTATTATTAAGAAAAGATCTCTACTAATAATATCGTTTTTATTTAAATACTACTAAAATAAATAGCTAAAAACCGTACTTATACTACCGTAATATAAAAAGCTAAAAAGTATAAGTACGAGGCTACGGCCTTAAAGAAGAGTAGTAGCTCCCTTAGCCCTAATAATAAGTTTATAAAAAATAAATAATATTCCCTTATTTTATTCTTTAGTTAGTAATATAGCCTTGTTTATTTAATATTAATTTAATTACTTTATTTAATAAATAATAGCTTTATAACTAAATAAGTTATTTAAAAAAGTAGTAAAAGTAAAGAGGGTTTATAACCCCCTTTTTTACTCCTTTTTAAAAATTAAAAAAAAATCCTCGTTTTTTAAGAAGATAGTATAAATAAAGAGGGTTTATAGCCCCCTCCCTTATTTCTTTTTAAATAAAGAGGAGAAAAAAAAAAGACTTTTTTTAAAAAAATTAGAATAATAAAATAAGTTTATAGCCCCCTTTTTTATCTCCCCCTAGAGGGTATAAAATAATTAATTATATATATAATATCTTTTTATTTATTATTATTTATAAAACTAATTTTTAATAATAAACCCTCTTAGTACTATTCTTAATACTAAGGTTTAATACGAGCTAGTACTTCTACTTCCCCCGTTTAGTTATAAATACTTTAAATATATTAAAAGCGCCCTTAATAGCCGTTTAAATAGTATATACCTCTTAAATTCGTATATTAATAATAAATACTAACGTTACTAGACTTATAAAAAAACAAGTTATACCTCTATTCTTAAGGGGTATATATAGAACCTAGGTATAAAGTTTTTATACCTTAAGTAAGTATTAATAAAATAAGTAGTAATAGTTATAATTATAAGTATAGAACTACTTATATTTTATAAAATAAGTTCTTAGCTATCCTCGTTCTATTTATTATTTATAATTTAATATATAGTCCCTAACTTATATAATAATAATATTATATAAGGCCTTTAAATATAATAGTTTTTTAAATAAGGGTAAGGGTAAGGAGGTTTATATAAATAAGGCCTTAGTAAAAGAAGTATTTATAAATACTCTTTTTATACTAAAAATATTATTAAAAAAACTTATTAAAAACGTAATAGTATCGGCTATTTTATTTATAAAAGTAAATAGTATTTAAATTAGAATTAATACTCTTATTAGTTTATATTTTTTTTTAAATATATAGCCTATATTTAAGTCCCTTTTAAATAAATTTATACTTACCTTTTTAAGTAAATAACCTCTTTTTAAATAACTTAATAAAGTTACTAAAATAACTTTATACTCCCTAGTTATAAACTACGTTTTTTAATTAAAAACTAGGCCCCCTGGGCCGTTTTATTATTTTTTAAACGTCCCCTTATTTAATACAATTATCTCTTATATATCTCTTATATTTAAAAATAATATAAAGTACTCGAACTTCGCTTTAAAAAAGTTCTTTATAAAACCATTAGTTAGTATTTTATTTATTAATATATAAACTATTTAAAATAAGCTTTTTAAGTACTCTTATTATAGTTATATATTTTAAATATTAACGTAATATAAGTAAGTTAAAATACGTTCCCCTTTTTTTATTACGAGTTTAATTATTTAATAATTATTATAATATACTTTTTATATATTACCTAGCTCGAGTAAAATATTCTTAAAAAAGTATTTAAAAACGAGTATTTCCTTAGCTATATATTCTAAGCTTAGTAATTCGGCCTCTATAATTAATATAATTATTATATTTTAACGAGCTACTTTTTACTAAACGAGGTTATTAAAAAAGAAAATTATAAAACTTTACGAAAATCTTTAGGTCTTTTTATTATTTATAAATAAAGTATTATTTATAATTAATAATACTTAGCTACCCCCCGAGATCCCGAAGTATATTACTAAGTATTATATATAAAAAAGGTATTATATAACCTAATTTATAATAAAATAATACTAACGAAATAGGTTTATTAAAAACTAAGAGAGTAAAGTATATATAAAAGCAACGTTAGGCTAAATTATAATTATTATATATAATATTAAACCGACCTTTTTTTAAAAAGACTTAGTTTTACTTAAGGATATAATCCCTAAGTTCTTTTTAATTAGGATTATTAATAATAAGGTTATAAGAATAATAAAGTTAATAAGATCGAACTTCTTAATTACTTTTTTAAAATACTAATCGTAAGCTAGGTAGATCTTTTAGTTTAGTTAATTATAAACGACCCTTATTTTAAAATATTATAAAACTAGCCCTTAGTTTTTTATTTTATACTTCTTTTTAAGTCCCTTAGTTACTTAACCGGCTTTATAAACGTAGTTTTTATAATAAAAAATAAGGATATTATTTATATAAAAAAGAACTAGGACCCTTTTAATAAAATTTTAAAATAAGTATAAGTCCTTATTTATAAATAAAAGACCTAGGCCTTTAAAAATTAATACTAACTCTTCGTATTATAATAATAGAGCGTTATGGGTACTATATAGGGCCCGCTCAAGTTCTATATATATTCTTAGTTTATAAAAGCTATTTAAAAGTTTATAAATAATAAAGGGGTTACTTAGCTTTTTAATTATATTTAAAAAAGTATTTATAATATTATATTAATAAATTTTTAAGTTAAATTAGGTAGTAATAGTTATAGCTACCCTAAATATCCTAACTATTAGCGTTACTATATAGGTCTTTTTTAGGGGGTATTATTTTTAAAAATCTCCCCTAATATAGATTCTCGCTTTATAATAATCGAGGTAATTATCGCTATTAAGCTTATAATTAAATACCTATTTAAGGGGTATTAGGTTAGAAATAACCGACGCTTTATTAACTACTTTTTAAGTATTTATCTCTTTTAGCTTTTAGATTTTTAACTATACTACCTCTATAAATTAGCTTCTTAGAGGTTTTAATATCTTAAGAATATCCTTTTACTTCCCTAAAGGGTTTATTAATTAGTCTACGTAAATCTAATTAAATTAGAACGTAGTTAGTAAAACGTACTTCGTTTTAATAATTATAATATAAATATAATAATATAGTATTTAATATTCCTAAGTTATTTTATTAACTGCTTTTTATTAATTAAATATATACTTATTAAAAAAAGAGTCCTAGTCTCTTTTTACTTAAATATAAAAAGAGTACTACTTAAATCGCTCTTATTAACTTAGGTTTTAAATAAATATTTCTAATAATTAGTTTCTTAACTTCTAGCTTTATTTAATATACTTATTATTCTCTTAGCTATATATACTAACTATATTAGAGTTATTAACTAAGTTATTTATTATTTTTACTTCTTAGCGTAGGCTTATTTATTAAAGGGGTTCGTTAAGGTTTAATTAAATAAAAAGATCTTTTTTATAAAAGTACTAAGAAGTCTCTATTTTTATTTATATATATATTACGTTTTTAATCCTCTTAATAAGAGGATTAACTTCTTTTATAACTTTACTTACTAACTTAATTAACTAAGTAAAATTCGTTTCTAACTCCGGACTCTTAAAATCCGGGGTTAGTTTAGAAATAAGTAGCTATTTACCTCGTTTATTTAAAAATAAACTAAGCTTTTTTATAACTTTATTTACTTCTTATAAAATAAGTATAAGTAATAATAACTATTCTTTATTATTAATTAATATAGCCTTTTCTTTATTTATAATTCTAAGTAATTAGAGCTTAGGTTCGATTACTATAAGTAGTTATTAGATCTTATTTACTATAGCCCTTAACTTAGATAAACGAATTATAGTTTTAATATTATTTTTTTAAATAAAAAGCTATTTTATTAAATATTATATTTTAAGTAATAATAATTTTTAAAAGCGAGGGGATTTAGATTTTATATAAGTTATAAGCGTTCGTTACGTAACTTACGAAGTACTTAATATATCCCCTCTATTCTACTTTAAAACGTCTTTTATTAATTCCTTTTTTATAATCCCTTCTAAAAAAGTATACTTTATAGTTATATATATATATCTACCCCTAATAAGGACGTAAATTATAAATAAGCTTTAGTATATTTATTAGTTATTATTATTTAAAGTAATAAGCGAACTAAATTTCCTTAGTTTAAACTAATAATAGCTAGTTAGTACGTTACTTAAGGCTAATATTATATAAATAAGCTATAGTTAATATAGTTTTTACTTAGAGTTCGTTTAGTAAGCTAATTACTAATATTATATTAATCGCTTTATTAATAATTTCCTAGCTAACTCGTTCCCCTCCTCTATTTAGTTTTTTTATATATAGAGGAGTAGTTTTTAAGTTTATTCCTAGCTCCCGTACTTATATTTAAAAACGAGTTTTACTATTAATTACGATTATTATACGTTCTATATTTTATTAAATTTTATAAATAACTATACTTTTTTATATACGTACTTATTATTTAAAAAAATATAGGACCCTAAATACTATATTATAAGTCTTCGTAATTTATAAGAAGACGAAGATTCTACCCGAATATTTATTTTTAATTAGTATTAGCTACTTATTTTATTTATAAGCTAGTAAGTAATTAAAAAGGTCTTATAAGATTTTATAATAAGGTTAGGTTACTTTTTATTTTAAAGTATATTATAAAATAACTTATTTTATATAAGTAGTTATATAATATTAATATTCTAAATAGCTTAGTCCTTTAATTTTTACTTTTTAAGCGGCTAAAATAAGCTTTTTAAGTACTACTAGCGCGAGATATCTAAATTTAAAATACTAAATTTAGGCTATATTTAATTAGTTATTCCTTAACTAGTATAAAGAACGTAAGTACTATATACTACGTATTAAAATTATATTAACGAGCGAAGACTAATTTTTAAGTAGAGAATAGGACGAATAGGGCTTATATTCTAAGAAAACTAGATTAACCTTCTTCTTAAGTTATTTAATAATAACGTTCCTAAATTTACTACTAAACTAAAGGGTATAATTAAAACCTAAGTACTAAATACCTATTTTTTAAAAAAGAGCTTTTAATACGATATTTATATAGAAGTTTTTAATAAAACTAATATTATAAAAGATAAGATACTCTATTTTAGGCCCCTTCGGTCCTATAAAAATATTTTATATAATCTTCGTTCCCTTAATAATAATAAAATAAGATACTATTTTAAAGTTTATATTTTCTAAGCTATTGCTCTATTAAATAGAATCTAGCTCTAGAAGCGATTAGTTATTAATAAGGTAAATAGTATTATAATTATTTATAACCGTATTTTTAAAAAAGAAGTATAGATTACTAAAGGGGATAAAAAAAATAATAGGATTAATATTCCTATTATTCTCTATACTTAGCTTAGGGAGTAGACTAACGTTAATAATTATAATTATAATATTTAAAGGGTAAATCCCCTTAGAGTTCTTTTTATTACTTAGCTTACTAATTTTAGTTATTTTTTTAAAATAACCTCGGTTATTATTATTTTATTTAAGAGGGAGTTTTATATAAAATTAGCCTTTTTAAATAAGGTTAGTATAGAGGTCTATATACTTTTCTTAGTTTAAATAGGAAATTATTTTCTAAGCTTTATTACTACTTAGCTAAATATATTCTTATTTTATTTTACTTATTAAAATAAGCTCTATTTTTATATAGTTTATTAACTTTTAATAATAGGACCCCTTATAGGGGTAGTTAATTAACGAGTTAGGAATTACTTCGTTTTACTTAAAAAAATCTAAATAACTTATTAATATTATAAATATTATAAGGGTTTATTTATAACTCTTATTATATACCGCCTTTTTATATAATAAGTTATTAAAAATCTTAGTATAATACTTTATATTAAGGATCGCTTCCCCTTTTTATTTTAGTTTAATAATATTAATAAGCTCCTAATTAGATTAGTTTAGGGCGAAGTAACGTATAATTATATAAAAAAAAGCTTTTAAAGCGAGGGTACCCTAGACTTTAAGTAGCTTAAGCTACGTTATTTAATAATAGGCTAAGAAGAAGTCTTTAATTTAAGTTAATAAGTTAATACTAGAGTTTGCCTTATTTATAACTACGTTAAATTCCTTTTTTATAATTATAAATAAACTAGAGTCGCTTAGTATATACTTTTATTTAAAAACCTAGATTACGGTATAAAAAGAGTAATCTAAAGAATTAATAAGTTCTTTTTTTACGTTCTTTAAGATTTTTTAAATAATTATAAAAAAGATTTAGTAATTTATTAATTCGTATAACCTCTCTTTTTTTAACTAAGAGATCGTTTTAAATACTATTTATTAAATAAAAAAGGCGTATTTTTTAATAAAACGTACTTAATTTACTATTATAGTTTTTAGCTTCGTTAGAATAACTAGTTATTTAATTCGTTCGTTTTTACTAAAGAGTTCGTCTATAGTCTCGCTTTTTAATTCCTATTTAGTTTATTATTAAATAAACTTATTAAGTTTTTATTAGTATTTAGTTAAGGCCGCTTTATATACTTAGTTTTAAATAGTATTTTATATTTTAATATATTCCTTAATTTAAAAAAATAAACTTAATAAAGAGTAACGGATTTAATAAAGAAGTATAATTATTTAGGTTTAGTAAGTCCTAAACGTTTTTTAACTAGGCCTTAACTCGTAAAATAAAGTACTATTTTAACTAGTCTTATTAATAATTAAGCTTTTACCTAAGAGTATTAATAGTTTTTTTAAAAAATATTAGTTTATTTAAAAAGAAAATAAGTAAATATAATAGGGGTTAAATAATATTATAAAAAAAGATATAATAAACTATAGTCCTTAGGAAGTAACTTTTTAATAGAAGTATAGGGGTTTAAGTTAAAGCTAGGTTTATAATTATTATAAAGTTATTATAGGGGTATTAACGTATATAAAAAGAACGGTTATTTATTAAAAATAAGAAATAAGCTTAAAGCTTATTTTAATATAGAGGGTATAAGCGAAGTAGGCCTTAGTAATTATATAACCGAGGTTATATAACGTACAATAAGGCCATGGATGGTTAAAGCTATCACAATAGAAAGAAAGTGGTTTGTATAAGACAAAAGACACAGCGATGGTTGAGAACGAATAGAGAATAGAGAAAAGATAAAAATGGTGAGAAGAAATGGTTGTCTTATATCGAAGATATCTCACCACCCCTAGCGCACTAAGATGATGGGAACCAAAGACTGTCAGCCGCCATGATCCATCATCCCACCCACATTGCTGATGAGATTTCTCCCCACATCATGGCAGACTACCCTCATCTGGACAAAAATCCAGGCATCATGGACGCGAAAAGGGGTGGTGAAAGGGCAAGGATGGCCAAAGGAGCTCGACCTTGTTGCCTCGTCCAACCAGGATCACACGATAGGAGTAGGCTTCAGTGACGATTTGGTCGAAGTGCTCTTCGTTTGAAACATTGGAGCAACATGTACGCGGGACCCATTTCCCACCAAACACGGTCGTCGACGCCGGCGAAAACCCCTGGATTGGGGTCGCAACTAGAGTACGATTGACGACATTGACCCCTGGGCTGCTCACAAGCCGCCCACGTTGTCGAAATCTGTGGAAATACAGTCGCCAAGCTTGGCTCATGCGCCGATTCCCCTTCTGCTCCTGTTCATCTAAACTCACAGCTCGCTTGCAGCACATACCCTTGTAGGTGAACCTGGCCCGAGCTGGTCGAAGCCCCGAATCGGTCGCTTGTAGATTGTTCTACATCCACAGTGGTCGCCCTTATTCGTCCTAGCCGCTGGCGGCTTTCTGCGCCTGCATGCCCGTAACGGCGTGAAAGGCTTGTCGGGGTTTGGCCGTTGGCGAATTTGGTGCTGTCAATTTCGGTCGACAAGCCCGGTTTGCCTGTCAATACCCGTTTATTGGTACTCTGTGCTCTCGGCTTGATAGTTCTGGACTTTCTTCACTTGGCGAATACTCGAAACTATGCCGTATGGCTAGTTCCGCGCATCCCGGAATTCAAAGTCTTTACAAAGCCATTACAAAAACATTTGAGCCCGCGAGAAGAGTATCATAGATGAGCGTTTCCCCAGAGTCAATATGCGTAGCTTTCGTCTCAAGAGCGATCCCGCGTGAAAGGTTATGCCACTCTGAACTCTGTTTTGGCAGTTCTGGTTCCTGATCGACGCGGCCGTGGTGGGATTCACCTGAAACCTGGGTCCAGGGGCGCGCAGCGAGGAAGAAAACCTCCAGCTGGCGGCTATTCCCTGTCGCAGATCAATTTACACGGGACGAAAAGCCCCCCACCAAGAAGAAGAAAAGGAGGACGGCGCTTGGGTGCATTTTCAATTCTTTGGCGGCAGCTCCCAGTCGCAAAGCAGTCGTTGACAGAGACTCGGCACGCAAAGCCGAGTGGATGACTTGGATCAACCTGGGTCTTGACTGGAGTTTTGCAGTTTCTCCTTTCTTGCTGCTGTGTGATGGCCAAGGAGAGAGGCCAGGCCAGACCAGCATCAACCCCGACAAATGTTGTTATCACGGCTTACTAGTCGAACCCAGCGCTTCACAACTAAAGTGAAAATAAAGTGCGATCGTTAAGTGCCGCCCTGCCGAGATATCATAATAGCACTCGCTAAGAACCAATCCAGCGAGTCTAGCGGCGCTGGTCCGGACGTTCCAGAAGCCAAATGCCAGTTGGATCAGGCATGCAACTCCGCCGAGATTTCTTAGTCAGACCAAGAAGAACCGCTCCCTCCGGTCATACTTCTCCTGTTTCTCCTCTTGTCCAAGCCAGTCTCCATCGGAAAGGGGGGCCATGCCCGTCAGAGAAAAATAAAGCCGTCTCCATAGTCGATTTATGTCTAATATCAGGCTCCATGGCTGAGCCGTCCGGTGGGATTCCCTATTCGATCGAATCTGTCGACGCCCCCGAAATACTCGGACTCTGCTCCGTCTACACACAAGATCGTCGTTGTGGACGATTGCGCCCTGATATATCGCAACAGATTCTTCGGCATCCACCGACACTGGCTTATTGGGCCACTTCTGCACTTCCTAGTCAATATCAGTGTTGACGGGACGAATTAAGTAATGATGATCGCAGCAACTCGATTCAGTCACCTAACCTAGCAATAGCATCGGTTCGCCCCCAACGTGCCGTGCGTGCTTTCCGCGATGCGACCGTACGGAGCGGTGCCCGAGACTGGGCAGTAAGTTGGACTGACGATCCCACTATCAGCTCCGAGGGCGCGGTACTGACTTGCGACGGTTGTCTCAACTTCATTGACGCCAACGATCGGCTTCCAAGCAGTGTAGCACGGTGGGTCTGCTGGCCTGATTGTCCCGCCCCCATGAGCCGAAATTGGCGACTCGAGAGTTGACGTGAGCACCCGATGAGACCGTACCAAGACCTGCGTTGTATGGAAAGACCCAAAAGGATCTCGTTGTCTCTCGTGTATTCTTCTGCCAAGCGGACGAGTGCTAAGATGTCGCGATTTCTAGCAGCAAGTTATCGCGAAAATCTTCAACCCGCCGGCTTCCTTACTCGCCCAATCTATTTGATTTATCACGTAAGCCATATGCTGCGACGCCCAGATTTTAGCTCGTCTCATCATTCTCGCTGACAACTCTACTTCATTTACTACACACTAGGCGTTGTCAGCTTCTGGCCAAGAATCTGCTGTCACAGCTATGCTATTGAGATATTGCTTTCAATCAACAGAGCAATTACTAACAGATGAGCTGACAGGAGGCTCAGTATCGATGGTCTTGACAAGTCGCCGGGCGTACGCGATCTTCCAAATAGCACACCTTACTACTCTACTTTTCTCCACTGGGCCGTCTTCGCCTTAGTTGTACTCTTCGAGTGCAATCAATAAGGTGTTTAAGCATGTACGTAGATCGTTGTTACTACCATCTCACTTGATTACCCAGAATGAGGTAAATCTCTCACATTTACTTTGTGCTGTCTATGTCTTTCTTGAATCAACCTGGCTGCACTATCATGCATGATCATGCCCCTCATGATCCTCCCCGTCCTCTGTCCAGTCCGGGAACCCATCATCAAACAAGTCTTGTAACTTATCCCTCTTCTTCTCATCGTCCCATTTCTTATTCCTCATCACCTTCTGCCACTTCCTCCATTCCTCATCATTAAGCAAACACGCATCCAGCGCAGCCTCTAACCCCTTGATGTCCAGTTTCTCCCCGATGAACACCATTTCCTGGCGGCGGTCACCCCACTCGCCTCCCTTCTTGATGTCGTGCGTGACAAGGGCGTCCACTTCGCTGTCGCCGGTGAGGTAGTCACCAGGGTCAAGCGTGCAGAACCACGGGCGACCGCCGGTCATCGTAAGCATCGCGCCCGCTTGAGACCAGTCTCCTGCCCTGTGCGGTCGCGTCGCGAGGAAGAACTCTCCTTTCGAGCGGAAGAGCCGGTTGAAGAGGGGGTTGGCGGTTTTGTTGGCGAGGATGACTTCGTTAGAGGGAGGCTCGAGGGGATCTTCCATGTCAGCATCCTCGTCATCAGCTTCGTCCGCTTCTGAGTCATCATCTTCCCATTCCTCATCCTCCGTCTCATCGGCCTCCTCGCCGCTCATGTCAGCGTCATCATCTTCGTCCATGGCATCTTCGTCTTCATCGCCTTCAGGCTCCTCCATTTGCAAAATGAACTTGTCGTACAGTAGAGACCAGAGACGTCTGGGATGGAATGGCCGCGTCCTTGTGTAGATGAAGTTGCGGACGTTGTATTCCTCCGTCTCTGGCTTTGGTGTGACTGCCTTACGCCCATTGACCTGTAGCATCGAGTGTCAGCATATTTCATCTTGCGATGTATAAGTGGATAGCTTCAGATGGAATCTTACCTCGCGGACTGTCATGGCGTGCAGATCTTGCAGCCAGCCAACACCAGACTGAGCGACCTTGAGATCGAATGTGTTGGTGTTGACGATCTCTTTGACGTCGATCTTGCTGTAGCTGGATTCCAGGATCTTGGCTCGCGGGTTGAGTTTCTTGATCAAGTCCAACACACGGGCGCGATCGGTTTTGGTAACCTGTGTACTCATAGTCAGACTCGTATCACGGTATATGTCGTGGAACTGCTCACCATGTCGATCTTGTTGAGGACGATCACATCTGCAAACTCAATCTGGTCAACCATCAGGTCAGATACCGTCCGTTCGTCTTCCGGCACGACGTCGTCCCGTCTTGAAGAAAGCAGATCGCTAGTGTGAAAGTCGTTAAATATCGTAAAGGCATCGATGACAGTGACAGTCGTATCAAGGCGAGCGAACTTGTCAACTCCGCCAGCATCAGCCCTGAAGAGCAGCATTCGTCAGTAAGATCGCGTACACAAAATCCGCGAGGGTATGGGACTCACAGCCTCTTGAGCAACTTCATGGTATCTTCATCCAATCCTTCGGGTCCTTCGCCCATCGTAGCCATCTGCTCTGCCAGCCGGGCATCAAAGGTCTCGGCGACTTGCTCGGGCTCGCTGATACCACTGCTCTCGATAATTACGTAGTCGAACTCGTGGAGCTCGGACAAGTTGACGAGCTCTTCTAGAAGATCTCCTCTGAGAGTACAGCAGATGCAGCCATTCTGTAGGGCGATAACTTTTTCTTCGGTCTTTGTAAGGCGGTGGCTCTTTTTGATTAGGGATGCGTCGACGTTGACACTGTTCGGGGCAGCTAGTTAGTACTAATACATAGAGTAGATAGCAATTAACATACGCTCCGATATCGTTCACGATGACCGCAATGCGAAGGCCATGGTCGCTCTTGAGGATGTGCTGTAGAAGTGTCGTTTTTCCGCTGCCCTGTAATCCAGCTGTGAGACACATGTCTCGATCGCTCACATATGTCGATCAGGACTTACCAAAAAGCCTGAGAGAAGGGTGACTGGTAGCGGTTTGCCCTGGCCCGGCTTTGTGATATCGACGCCTGAGTCCTGGCGGACAAGCTTCGGAACCTCGTCGGTGAGCTTTGGTTGCGTAGTGGCTGGCACAACGACGGCACCCGTTCTGGGCTTCGTTGATGATGCTGAGAGTTTTTTGCCCATTGTAGATATCCGCGGCTCTCCTTCAACTCTGTAGAACTGGTAAAGATTGAAGATTGAAAGACTTGTAATTATCCTATCGATCTTGAGCTACGAAATTTGGATATTTATACGAACTTTCCCAACATCAGGACAACTCAAAAGCCGCCTTATCTGATCGACTGCCATCAAGGTGTCCGACTAGCGCTAGCTATCATTCCATCATTCCATCATACCGTCTCCTTGAATCATCTCCTTGTGCTCTTCGTTTCTGTACGACATGCGTACGACGGGCCATCCGGGTTCTGACGATGCCCCCGGGGATACAACACGGGATTGGCTGGCTTGTCACCGGGGCCGTCATCACCATCGGCCGCACTCTGATTGGCTGAAAAGACCACGACCGGGACCATATCCCGAGAACGCCTCGCCATATTAGGAAAAAAGAGTTAATGAAAGCATGGAAGATGGATCCAACGGCCGCCTCGGACCCTTGAGAACCTTGAGGGATACATTTCTTGAGTTGATTGTGAAATGACGCTTCGTCATTCGCTTGGGTCATTTCAGACGAGCTACCCTCGGGCCGGTGGTCAACGATGAGATCTACTATGAGCTGGGTAGGCAAGGAAGAAGGATTTAAGGGTTGAAGCCCTTGGGTTTAGGTTTCTCGGCACATTCAGGGGACGAATTATGGAAGTTCTCTTCATGTTCTCAACCGTAGGGCAGATCTGCGATACTACCGTTGAACGGCCGAGTACGTGTGGCTACTACGTTGCTCATTGTAGGTCGGCACTCAGGCAGGTGATATCCAGATCCACCGCTTGTGATTATTTTAATTTGATGCGCCCAGAACCTCACAAGTACTTGCCTCTTCGCGGCAGGCCGCCAGCTGTGCTCGAAGCTACTAACTCACCTTATCGAAGAAGTGAAGCACCATCATCCAACCTTTTACCACAATGGTAATCAATTGCGGCCGAAAAGCACCATATGAAACTCCATGCCAAGAATTGTCTACTCCGTAGTGCTGCAAACGGCCGATACGTACTTAACAGACTTGGGGAGGACTTCTTTCCACAAAACACGACTTCCGTAGCCTCTCATCTTGCCAGCCTGTACATTATCTTCGGACGGCTCAGGTTCGAAAGCGAACGTTCCCGGAAGAAATGCGACTGGCTGATCATCTATTGAGACCATGTGTAACCGGGGCGAGACACTGTGATGACCTTGGCCCTCGGAACGACAATGTTCCTCGATCTCGTTCAACTCAACACAGAGCCAAGTCCCAAGGAATGGGAATGGCCCAGAAACCCGAATTCGTGAGAAACTCAGGAGCATGGACGATACAATATGCCGCTACTGTCTAAGCGTGCGTATCGTCGTCTCCGGCCATCGTCAATTGATCGAGGCACAAAACTCATCAAGATCACAGTCGATGTTGGAAAGAAGAAAGGTGTCTCGCGTACTCATACAGCCAAGAGTCCATTTTTCGCGGATCTAGAGAGCAAGTCACATGAAGCATGATTCCGACGGACCGGAGGGTTATATAGCCGAAAGGACAATGGAGCCGAACAGCTAGTCGAACCGAACCTCGACTCGAGTTGAACGCAGATCAAGCGCTCGGCGTTGAAGCGCCAAAAGGATGAAGGAATTTTTAATGGTATTAATAGAAAGCACGTCGCCTGCCAATGCTATTGGCGTTCAGAATTTTGTAGAGGGCAACGTCATTGTCAGGTGAGAAGCCGACAAAAATGTTTGCCAGGTGCCCATGCATTCCCAGTTTCATCGTCGACCCCGTTGTGGATGAGGTTGAGCCAGAGCTTACCCCGGATACTACCACGCGACACCCCTTCGACGGAGAGTTGGCCCATGTCCCGAGGCCAGGCTTTCTCTTCAAAGTGCTGTCTGTCCGCAACCCAACGATTGTGTCGGTAAAAGTTGACTTGTTTGTTTACAGGTAGGTTGAGCCTGATTTTGTCCTTGCGTCGATCGCGACTGTTCCGTGGCCGAGCCGCTATGCATTGAAGCAAATGGGCTCTGGGCTCGCCAAAAGTTGCGCTGTTGGGCTGGGACGGGTTCATGCACACTTCAGTGCTAGACTTATGCGATGAAGAGCAGCGAGTTGCATCCAGCCTCGAAATACTCTTGTCGCAGTATCGATCCTACGGCGAAGGAATACGAAGTTGCACCGAGGAATAGAGAGGAGCTGAGAAGACAAAACAGCAATCGGCGCTGCAATCAAGAAGGGACGGAAAATGTTTCCAGGCTCGGACAAGGCCCCCCGACCATGTTTCTAATTCTCTCCGTCCTCGAAGCGCCGGGGTGGAGTTTCTTGTTTACCAACGTGAAAAACTGTCACACTTTAGCATCTCACTCTGCCAACAACTCTTCGTGCCTATCCATGACTTGCTTGCAGTCGCATTTTCGGTGGTTTCAGACACCAGAAAGAGGGCGCCTCCGGGCCAAGCCGCCAAGAAACGCGTCAAACACGACCGAGGGTTTTGGTGCGGCACGGCGGGCTCATCAGAGTGACAGCGGCCGGGGTCCGTCTGAAACCCTCCGAACATGGAATCGGTGTGGTTCGCGGTTTGCCCTCTCAGAGGCTCCAGAGTCCCATTGCCAGCTGAGGAGCTCCCCGTTGTCCGGGCCTCCTTGACCCCTTGGGTGCAACTGTGCGGTGCACTGAGGCTGGTGAGGAGGAGCTAGAACTGGGCAAACATGGCTGATGGTTCTAGCGGCTGCGCCAGAGTCATGTTAAGCCGCCTCTGGAGTCCGGGGTCTATTCGTGTGAGCGTCCCCCGGAGCTTTCCCTCGCCTGCGCTTGTCGCACCAAAGACCGGTGCCCACTGTCCCTGAGTCCCTGAGCAATCCGCAGCTTGTAAGAGAGGCACATCTCGAACCCCCCTTGCCCGTTCTTCTTGGAAGTTGTTTGATGTGGGAGACATTTTTGCATGGATGTCTCCGAACTCGTCCGTGGGGTTGAGCGAGATGATCGACACGGCGAGAATTGATAACATGAAGCGAATGCCGCTCACCCCGTCGTGACGTCTGCTTTGGTTCTTGTTGTTTCTGCCTCTGCTTCTGTCCAACATCTCGGGGATTCGTGACTCTGTTCCTCATGCGGCGCTTGCGTCATTTTTCCTTTCTTGTTGTTCTCTTCTAGATTTGCAGCTGCGCTGCTTTTTCCTTCACTCACTCGCTGGTCGATTTTACTTCGTTACTGGTTTGTAGGACAGGTGCAGAAGACGCGAAGGCTCGTAGCGATGGACGCAACTGCGACTTGGTCTACTCTGAGGTACGGGATCAACCAAGCATTCTCATCAGTCTTTCAGTGAGGGTCGCTAACCGGTATAAACAGGCAGCGGAGGAGAAGAACTGCGCCCAAATTCCCTGGCAGACCTCGTCACAATCTAGCCCGTAGACAAAGTCCAGCACCACCACCCGCTAAGGAAGAAGAAGCCGAGGAAGCAGACGGGGAGCAAGAAGCCGGCGGCAAGCAAGAAGAAGAGGAGGAGGAAGACGAAGAGGGGGCCAAGCCTAATCAACCCGCCAACCAGAGAAAGGAACAAGAGGAGGAGGAGGAAGAAGAAAAAGAGGAGGAGGAAGAAGAAAAAGAGGAGGAGAAGCCTGCAGGCGGCGCTGCAAAGGAAGCCGAGAGCGATTCAGAAGCCGGCGGCCAAGCCGGCGCAGCATCATCAGCCAGCGACTCAGACGCACCACAACCAGGCGCACCGCCAGGCCAGCAATCCGACTCGAGCAGCGATTCAGAACAAGAGCAGCCTCCGCCAGCAGTAACGCCACCACCCGGAGCAACGCCAGCCCCTCCCCCGAGTGTGCAGCCGCCCCCGGCCGCACCGTCACTCCCACCCCCGGCGGCGCAAGGATCCCCGATCCCATCGGCAGTCTTGAACCCGGCGTTGCCGGCAAGCCTACCGCCCGCAAGAGGCTTCATTACTCTTGTTCCCGGAGCGCCGCCACCCTCTAACCCACCGCCTCAAGAGGCTCCAGCGCAACAACCGGCGCCGGTCGCGACACCGTCGAGCCCACCTGCTCGCCAACCGCAGAATCCTCCGCTTGCCAGTCAGCCGCCTGCAACACCATCACCGCCTCCTCCTCCCGCCGCCGAAACCACTCCTTCAACGAATCTGCCGCCGCCCCCGGTTGAAAATGCGGCGTCCGGAACACCACAGCCGGAACTTCTCCCACCAAGCTCACAAGTCGAGGCTTCCAACGCGCCATCGGCGTCAGCTGCGCCTGCTGATGGCACAGACCGTGGATTCGCGATCGGAGTCTCCTTCGCCGTTGTCGGTAAGTCATTGTAAACCCCCGCCTTCTAGCCCAAGATTCTAATCAGGGATCGCAGCCATCATCGGGTTGCTCATTGGCGCAGTAATCTTCGGCGTAAAACGTTACAAGAGGAAGAAGAAGGTCGCCGCCGTAGCAACAAACATGACGCAAAACACACCACCAGGCGGTAACGGTATACTCCCAAGAGAGTCCGCCATCCTCAGACAACCAAAGCGCAGCACCCGCGAGATGGAGCGCGCCATGGTCACAACCTTCAGACAGACCAAGATCGCGAACCGTACCACCAAGGAGATGGAAGAGCAGATGATGGAGCAATTCAAGACCGACAGAGCATCTAGGGTGGACGCATCCTCCGCCAGGCCTTTACCGAATCTTTCGACGACGAACGCGATTGCTGCGGTTCCGCCTCTTCCCAATATGCCCAGCAACAATGATCCTATTGGAAACACTAGGAACATGCAAGCGGAGAGCTTTTACTACGAAAAGTCCATTAATGAGCCGCCGGTCGTACCCGCGCCACTGAGGATCAGCACAGCGCAACGACGGCCGCCGACAGCGGTCTCGACGGCGAGGGTGCCCTATCCTGCTTCCACGTATGATATGTACCAGGAAGTTGGACAGGGTCCGTACCGGGAGTCTATCAATATCGGATACCAGCCTACCAGCAACAACAACGGCTATCGACCATATAACCCGGACAACTTTTACCGGCCGCAGCCGGGTCAGCTCCCCCGAGCGGAGAGGGGACCTGACGGGCGGTTCTCACCCGAGATGGGGTACCGCGGTTGAGAAGTGCCCGGACTGAAGTAAAATCGTGGCACGCCAATACGGTCACTACCGAGATCATACGGCGACATTCTTTTCGAGCTGGGATCAACCCATGATAAATCGTACCAAGGATCGGATGATGGACCCTCCGAACCAGACCTTGCGAACCACACACGCTGTACTCGGGCATAGATGGGATGACTGCTGTCACTAGTCTCATTTGTCTCACCAATCACTTTATTTTTCCTTACTTGTTGAATACCCAGGCAGAAGATTGTCGTCCACGATGTACTGCATAGATATGCAATAATATCACGAACCATGATGATTGAACCACTCACATAATCCCATCAAGGTGTTGTTATCGACAGTCGATCCGAGGAGTCCGCCAGAGCAAATAGTGTCATGATCTGGGTCCCAACAGTCTCTTCATTTCATTGGCACCCATCTCCACGTGCCGTACTAAATATGTTGACCTTTAGACGCGCGGAGGATCTTGCAATACGGGTCCAGACGCACGCCTCCTGAAACGAACGTCGTGACAGACCCCTGTCATGCCCCGAAATAGGCTCGCCAAAAGTTCCCAATCTTTGAACCCACGCAAGAAGTTGTGTGAGGACACAGAAGGGATCGGGGATGCTGCGACCATCGGCATGTACTCACAAGCAGGTCGACATGGATATAAGCCTCATCTTCGAGGTTGGCTCTCCTTTCCATCGTGACAACTCTCAGCATTGTGTCAGGAGCGGATTCAAGATAGGCCAGCAGGTAGGTAATTGTGATGCGTTCTATAAAGATGGTGCTACGTGATTCTATCAACTATCCGTGGCATATTCTATGACCCCTGCACCCCTCGTCGCCTACAGGTCCTCCAGGAAATCTATTCCTGATGTAAATGCCATTCTATCCGCAATCATTTTGGGTATTGGGTCTCCCGTCCCCCACTTCCTCAAGGCAAGATCTAACGGCGCTTCCCCGGACTTCGATGTTATGAAAAGACTGGCGTCAACTTTTCCCCCGTCAAGCAACCATTGTACTGACTGCGGTTTCACCAAGGTGTTCCCTACAACATAGTGCAGTGACGTTCCCCCCTTGTCAATCGCTGTGTTTGGATCGACCAATCCCGTATCATACAAATATTGTGCTACTTCCAATTTCCCACGACAGACGGCCATGGAAAAGGGGGTACCCCCGAGCGAATTCTGTGTCTCAATGTCAACCTTTTGTGTCTCGACAAGATATTTGACGATCTCAATCCGCCCCTCTTCTGCTGCTTGTTGTAGAAGTGAATATGGCCTCTCCATAACAGTGAACTTGGACCCGTTTATTCCTGCTAGGTCCTTGGCAAAATGCCGCTCCAAAACATCGATATCAACCTTGCCTGCTTCTGTTACGAGCTTGAAAATATGAACGTTGCCCCATTTTATGGCAAAAATTAAAACCGACAGCCAACTGGTTTCGTGATGGCTCTGATACATCCCTATCGAATGACGGACAGCGGTTTCATTCTCGCATATCAAAGCGATGTTGAGAAGATCAAATACTCCTTTGACTTTCATGTTGAGATCAAGCCCACTTTGTGCGAAGAGATAATCCAGAAACTTTTCGTCGCCCCCCCAGATGGCATATATATATGGCGTGTAACCGCAGCTGTCCTTGAGGTTCAGATTATCCTGTCAATTAAATTAGCACGTAAAATCTTCACGTATAAGGGGAGTTCGCTGACTTTATCGGTCCCGCCTAAGAGCTCAAAGATTCTAGCAAGACCGAAATATGCTGCGAGATGTAGCCCATGAACAAAGTGAGGCTCCGGCACTAAACCGAACTTGGATAAATGCTTGTGATTGAGCAGGAGAGAACAGGCTGATGAACAGTGCAGATCATTGTATGCTCTGTCGGTAAGAAAGCGGAGTGTTCCCTGGTCTGGGTGATTAATGTATCTCGCGTGATAACCCCAGTTGTAAGCGGCGTAGTGGTACAATGGATCTCCAATGACGTTAAGCCAATGTCGATCTTGTCGAGACTGTGATAGCTGAGTTTGCTCTTCCTTTTCTAGATTTATCCACATCCGCTCGAAGTGCTCCTCATAGGTGAACCTGAATTTGTCATAAGAAAGATACGCAACGCAAGATTTCGCAAGGAGCGTTTGCGCTTCAGGAATCCAACGCTCCTTCGTCCTCTCGAAGAATTCCTGGGTCGTGTAGTGAACCAAACGGATAATCTTGCTCTCTTCATCAATCGTAACTAGACCAGCACAGACTGAAACGATATCTTCTAGCTCAGGGAGGTTGTCTTCATCTAGTTTAGTCGTCCCTTCCTCCACGGCGAGAGCGTGTTGTAGCTCCACGGTATCGAGTGGTCTTCGAGCGCAGCATATCCAGGACAGCGTGTCCTTTGCGAGAGACCTTTGGTCTTCGAGCTGTCGTTCGATGCGCTCCATCGCATTCTCATACGCAACGTCGTACGCCTCGGAACCGCTAGAAAATTTGCGAAGTGCCTCTTTGACGGCTTTGGCTGAGCGTTTTCCTTGTAGCGAATCTAGATGAAGTTGTGCTAACAGAAACCTTATGGATTGGAATTAGTCAAGTTCAATCCCACTGGCAGGTGACCCAAATCGCATACATTCCTTGAACGGCTTGAATGATAGCATCCTTGATTTGGTCTTGGAGGCCTTTGTTCTTTCTCACAGCTAAGGGGAGCTTCGACATCTGGCCATCTAGGAACTTCATCACATCTCCATCGGAAGCCCGTATTTCGATGCATGGTGAACCATCGAAGTAGCGCTCGATTTCTGGTATGTGCCTAGAAGTCGCAAAAATGTTGACATATGATGTTTCCTGCAAACTCCATATAGCTTCGAGAAACATATTTCGATTTTCGTCGAGTTCATCCAAGGCGTCGATGACAACGTATACTCTGCTGAATCGGGGTACCACGGCTTGAAGACAACGCATTATGTCTTGTTTCGACGCCGAAGACATCCCGTGCCTGTAGGTGTTCTCTACCTCTTCGCACTCTTCTGGCGTCGTGCAATAGAGTTGCTTCAATACGCTGGCTAGCAAGTTACGGGGTGTTTGCTCATCGTGCCGTCGGAAATTGCAAAACATGAAGCTGACTCCAACCGTCGAATTTTCCTCAAACCGGCGTTTGAGATGCTCGATGACGATGGACGAAAGCATAGTCTTCCCAGCACCAGGCATTCCGGGACAGAATAGTGTTCTTCGATCTCCAAGGACCCAGGCTTCGAACTCTGGGGATTCAAGAAGCCATTTTCCAGTTCCCTCTTGCCTCCTATCGAGGTTGTCAATCTGCTGCGTTGTGAAGTCGACTGGCGTTATTCTATCCAGAATCTGTATCTTCCTTTCTTCTAAATGTCTTCCGGCAAGATCCTTTTTCAAAGACCGGACTTCGAGGTTGGTTTTCACCGCAAGCGTCGTATTGTCGATCGAGATCATGCTGTTGATCACTTGGCACCGGCGCTGAAGGTTTTCAATTGCTGACTGCGTCATTTCGCCAGAGAACATCGCTTTGAACCGTTGCCAGCCGAAGCGGCTACCCTCAAGCTGCTTCTGCAGCCCCTCAAGAATACGAACGAGTTCGTCTTGACAAGCAGAGAGGAGGCTTTCATCGTCGGGACTGGAGAGTGTCGCCAGGTTAGACAGCACCGCAGAGTGCTGTCCCTCAAAGGCTGCAATAAAGTCGGGATTCTGGATCAGAAGGCTTGAAGTTTCTGACAGTGTTTTGTACAGCCCATCCATCTCATTCTTGAATTTTTTGGCGTCTTCGGGAGCATCACGCCAGCTCAGGCCAAGTTTCGTGCACGTGGTGACGATCTGAGCCACCACGCTGATGATGCCGATGATCCCTGACGGATCCATATTGACAGCTTCGAAGCGATCAGTGATGGTAGAAAAGAGAAGGGAATGGCTAGGAAAGTCGTTGAAAAATGGTGATGTGGAATGAGGGGAAACCAACGTCGAAGGCAGTCGGTAACAGGCTCCGGAATCCAAGTCACATCACAAATGGCGCAGGCTCAAAATCTGCATACGCATGCAATTCATACATTTCACAGCCCCAACGAGCCAATCATTGCTGTTAAGACAGATCAAACTGAATGCGGCCCCTTGTTGTTGGCCATCTGGCCATCTCTGTCCGCCTGATTCGCCATGCAAGCGCCATGCAAGCGCTCGTAGTCCAAGTAGCTACCCGATTGGTTGTTTCGCTTTCTGCCCTTGTGTAATTTGACTGATGAAGTGCTTTGGTTCGATCGCGGTAACTGAACTTGTCACCTAAAGCTCGTTCCGCAGCTCTTCAATTACCACGCTGTGTGGCCCCCATCTACACGGACATCAGAACCGGTCATGAAACTGCTGACATCGCTAAGCAGAAAGGTGATGGGCCCTCTGTACTCATGCGCCTCACTCAATCTCATCAACATATTGCCGTTGGTCCATTCTCTCTCTATAACAGGATTGCTGAGTGGTCCTTCCGTCATACGTGTACGGATGTACCCAGGCGAGATCGAGTTCACCCGAATGAGTGGTAAATCTGCGCGGCTGCCCCATTCAGCAGCAAGAGAACGAGCCATCTGAACAACTGCCGATTTTGAGGAATTGTATGCCACGGTATCAACACCCTTGGAATTCGGTTAAAGTCTGCGTACGCCTTTGCTATTCCATTGACTTACCTTGTTGCTCCCGTGAGCACTCATACTCGCAATGAGGACAATACTTCCAGCCGATCCTTGCCTCTGAATCTCTTGGGCTGCAGCTTGTGCGCAGACGAGTGTTCCAATAACGTTGACGTCTGTGATACTTCTCGCCGTGTCGATCGGGAAGTCGATGGATGGCGCGTCACCTAAAATTCCTACACAGGCGACCAAGCCTCTTAAAGGAAACCGTGACTTCTTCATAAACTCCGCGAAGACAAATTTGACGTTTTCTGCGTTCGTGGTATCGCACCTATAGTACCATGCTTGTGTTCCATGACTCTTGGACACGTTCAGCACACGATCTGTACGGGATTAACAATCAGCTTGGTCCAGGAGCCGCAACGGTCAAGAATCTGTGTAACCTTACTCCAGGGCTCTTCTAGAGGGTTCTCTTGTCGGTCAATGCATATAACATCGCCGCCACTCTCCAGTACAGAGCGAGCAACTTCTAGGCCCATAGAACCTCCACCGCCAGTGACTACCGGTGTTAGAAAATTCAGGTATTTGAGGAAACATGGGTTTCCGCACTTGATACAGTCCGCCCGTCAAGTCTGAAGAGCTCATTCACTGACTTCTGCGGGTCACCCACTGACGGCTTGGTTTCTCTGACGCTCGATGACATCGTCACCCACGGAGAAATAGGACTGATGATCGCTGGTCAAGCTCGATTTCAACCACGCAACAGGGTTTGTATCAATGTATTCAGGGAAATCATAGACCGAGCGAAGGTCTGCTAGAAGGTTGGCGCCTCACCCTCGTTGATGTAGTGTTGAGATTAGAAATGCGAGGATGATGATTTCCGGTTAAACTTCAGTCTTCACCACCAGTCTACTTCCCCGCATCTGCGTCTTGGTTGTCCGCAGTGCAAAGCTTCACTTCTGGCGTCTCATTCGACGCTTTAGCACGTTAATTTCTGCAGGAGACATCTGCTTTGATCAGTCACATGCATTTCATTGATGTGGACGTTGGCCATGCAACCAGATTCGAGCCTTGTTGACGAAGACCTCGAACGTAAATCAGTAATGCGCCAAGATAAGTTGTCTTTAGTGCGCTTCCGAACATTACCCTATTCTCTGCTTTCTCCTTACCCACACCTCTTTATCTATACTTTCTATACCTGGAACATCCTCTCCTATCGGTATTGCACCTATTGATGCGGTGTCACGCAACTGAACCTCCCAGATACCCAGCTTATATCGCGCGCGGTCTGCCATTCCAGAATGCAGATCAAACGACCAGCCATGCTTGGGACATGTCAAACCTGCGCTCAAGACGATCCCGAAATCTTCAATGTCGAACGGTGTCCCATGTGAAAGCGGATACGAAGAATGTGGGCATTTCTGATATGGAAGTTAGGTCATACTCGGATTACAAAGGCACGTGTTCATGGGGCGGAAAGACTCACATGGTCGACGGCGTGAAATTTGCCCTTGAACTTGAAAACAAGTACTTGATCTTTCAGATCACCCTCAAGCTCAGCGTAGTTGAGAACATCAGGGGCCAAGAGTACCTCTGTACTGCGCGAAGGATCCGACTTCCGCACTTGGAACACCTTGCAACCGGATTTTAGATCCGTACCACAAAAACGGAGATCTGATAGGTTGCCTTCATCGATCCCAAGATCGGGGAATGACGAGTCGAGGCCGGCGAAGAACCATCCTGCTGAGGACCGCGATCGCCCTCCGAAGGCATTCATCCCTCCTCAATTCGGAAGCGAGACTCTCAGCATGGATTCGACGGATTCTGATCGGTGCTTATCGGGATCGCGAAAGTAGCGGTGTTCCCGTGACATTTGTGGCGGTCATCGCGTCAAGATTGATTCCTTTGATGATTTTCGAGAGGTCACGTGCTCAAACACGTGAATGGGACCATCATGTTTAAATCCGCTGGAGTCTCACATCGAGGACGCATCAAGCTCAGATGCTCCCCCAGAGAGAATTTAACATTGCCAATCTGTCATGAGGTCATTTATTGAAGCAAGACCCTTCTGTGTTCGTTGCGATGGATCCGTTTGTTTCTTCGTGAGCGCTGATCGAGTGTGCACCCGTGAAAGAGACGCAAATTGATTTTGTCTTACATGGAAAAACATTTAGTTCTCATCAAGTCTCCGTGTCAACTGTCACGGAATTAATAGAGAGGATACTTTGCCCATCTTTATTAGCATGGATCTTCTAGCATGAGTGTTTGGTTGATGGGATCTATTGGGGAAAATGCTTAGCCAAGTTCGAGAGCCAGGCAGCTCGCCGAACCTGCCATTTCCGGCGGCCCGGCCCTTGCTGAGGAGTAAGCATATCCTCTTTCCACGTGGGTACAATGTGTTTACTGAATTCAAATGTAGTCTAACAAGGCCTAGACTCATGACAGCTTGTCAAGGTAACGTAATGAGGAAAGGGGAAGAGGTGACTTTCTGGAGACAGCTGTGGCTGTATATCTAGGCTCTTTCCGCTCAAGGGTAAGCCGCCACATTAGAGCCTTTCGGACACCAGGGCGCAGAGATTGGGTGTTTCTAGGGTGTTGGAGAATACTAGGATGATGATGTGGGGAACTAAAAATCTCCATTGTGCAAATGCGCCGTCTGATTAACTGGTCAACCGTCAGGAACAACGTTGTTGTTGACTCGGCTGGTCCTCACATTTTGTTGAGATACATCCCTGCTTAATGTTTCTCTCATAATCCAGCAAAATGAGGGTCACAGACAAAGAGCGTCGAACATACCTGTCCGAGACGTTGGTGTCTTGGCTGTCTCGGTTCCAGTAAGCGATGACAACCCGGCCCGGAAACCGCCTCAAACGATCTCTCCAGTTCCATGTCCTTGATTGTGTAAGTAGAATGTCCAACGTGGTTAGAACCGTGTGCCACGCGGAGAGTCTCTTCTTTTTAACAATGAGCCCGGGTTCTAGATCCAACATCATTGCCGCACAGTTTTCTGTTGAGTCAACTCTCGCAACGCATGGCTCGCAACATGACGCGTTCTGGTGCTCGTTACCCGACTTCTCGGAGTTCTTGGCACGGGTACAGGTGCCATGGGCGGAAGGGCCGCTTTGTGTCGAAGCCCGAGGCTTATCGTGGTACCCTCCCTTGTGGGATCTGCGGTCTACTGAGTCCTTGACAGCAAAAGGGCCATTGCTAATTCGTCGCTTTGCGAAGTGCGATTGCGAGTCTAGCTAGATGCGAGTTGGACTAGTATAGGTCCCAGACCCCCGGGACGTCGATCGGCCTGGCCGTTTAGCCCGGAACGTCTGACTGGTATCAGTAGAGACACATGGCATGGCGCCTCCCTACCACCTCCCTTGCCCGCGTTGAGATCCTTCATGGCTGAACGCGGCATAGTTTACGGCCGGGCCAGGATAGGGCGATCCCGCGTACCCCACATTCGGGATGTCAACCGTATGCCACGATGAAGAATATTGCCTCTTAACCCATTTTGTATAATGCGAAGCGAAATGCTAAGAAATCAAAGGACTGCAGGGACTGTCAGGTCTTGTCTGAAGCACTTCCACCTTCTGGACTGATCCTAACGTCCTGAATTAGATCCAATATCAAGGTGTGTGTTTGGAGGGCTCCACGTGTCTCATTTCCTTCTTTTACGGCCGTCCTGCGCTTGGCTGGATGATCACAGACGCAAGCGGCAACTCCTCATTCGACCGCTCACGGAATGCCTCCAATGCATAAGTACAACCTACCGCGCCCCAAGATCTCAACGTCTTCTCCAAGCATCCAATCTGTCTCATCTGGCATCCGCCCTCGATCCCTAGCGCCTTTGCCCTCAAACTCTCACATCGGCATCATGTCTGCGACTCATCTTCCGAACGGCTACAAGTCGTTCGGCCCGAAGGCCAACTGTACTCTCGAGGTGTGCCCGCTGGAGGCTAGTCTTCTACGTTATCGCCCATCGGTGCCAGTCAACGGAACGTTCATCGGGCTCTTTGCCCTGGCTATGATCATACATACTATCCAGGGCCTTCGATCAAAGAACTGGGGGTTCATGGCTAGCATGATTGGTGGATGTCTACTCGAGATCGTTGGCTACGTTGGAAGACTAATCCTCAACGACAACCCATTTTCTTTTGGCGGGTTTCTTCTGCAGATTAGTGAGTCCCATCTAGAACCCGTTGGTTTGACTGGACCTAATCTCCTCTTGCTACAGTCTGCATTACTGTCGGTCCAGTCTTCTTCTGTGCTGCTATCTATGTCATGCTATCCAAAGTGTAAGTCCATCCTGCAACAACTATCAATCATCCAGTCGCGACAACTCTGACTAATTTTGGGAGCGCAGAATCATCCACGTCGATCGATCGATCTCTAGATTCAACCCGAAATTATGCTACTTTGTCTTTATCCCGTGCGACATCGTATCGCTTATTCTACAAGCAACTGGCGGTGCTCTATCCAGCATTGCGAGCGATAAAGCGGCTGTGCAAAGGGGCGTCAATGTCTCGTTGGCCGGGCTGATCTTCCAGGTTGTCTGCCTAGTCGCCTTTTGTGCTCTCTTCGCGGACTACCTCATTATCTGCATGAGGACAAACGCTCGACAACGCATGACGAAAAACATGAAGATCTTCTTGGCATTTCTCTTCGTCTCTACTATTCTGATCTTGGTACGATGCTCTTACCGTATCGAGGAACTGAAGGAGGGATACTTCAGCCCAATGTTCCGCGATCAACCCTTGTTCATTGGACTCGAATCTTCGTGAGTCTTTCTACATCCGGGATACTGCTCGATGGTCTGGCTAATTTGCGTCCAATCCTAGTGTCATGGTAGTTGCAGTATTCTGCTTGGTCATCGGGAACCCTGCGATTGGCTTCAGCACGACCGGGGAGAGAAAAGAATCGACCGCGTCAGAAGCGTTCGATCACCTCCCATCGCGGCAGGATAGCATGCCTATGGAGATGAGCGGCAGAAAGGACACGCTGCCGGGCTCGATTAATGTATGAAGCAGATGACGCCTGCGAAGAGCATCCACTGTACTGTTTACTCACGAAGATACCACAACTTTCAACTTTGCCTTCCTGTTTGACTAATTCGATTCGAGCTATTCGTAATCTGACATCACGCTGGATCCTAAGCTCTTCAATCCTATTTCCATGATTGGAGACTCGATAGAAGCCCCCACAGAGTATTCCTGCATCATTTTGCGGTACATTTCGGCATCTGACATACCACAGTGACCCTATTTTGGTGGGCTACGATACATGTGATCTCTAGAAACACAAATCGGCAGCCTCTGCTCCTCGGCCAACTTTTTCTTCTAGTCTTTCTCGGATTGAATTTCTTGGAGGAAGCGTCTCGTCATCGATCGTATCAGACGTCCATCTTCTTGCTCGGGGCACTGGAACTCGGGGTCTGTGGAGTTCCATCCCCATCTTGGCTCGTTGTCGGCGCGACGTCCACCACAGGGAGGCCACATCTTGTGCATGAGGGTTCATTCGCAGATTCGCAAGCGCATCTTCTCGAGCTGGGAAACGATGAGCACTGGGCTTTCTGTAGAGGCTTTGGCACGGTCCACTTACAATCGCGTGATAGAGAGCGCATACCACAGGGCCATCAGAATCAGAGTCACTGCGGTGGTAATGCCGAACCAGATCAGAAAGACCGAGGCTTCGGGATCCATCTTGAGTGATATAGTCTCGGTTGCTCGATGTTATGCTTGACTTTCTAGTTTGGGAGGTCTTGGGGTTACCGTGAGTGCGGCGCTGGTGTGCTCCTGTCTTCGAACTTCCTGATTCTGCTTTGATGGGTTGGGTGGTGGACTTTGAGAAATTCAGCGTCATCGATCGTGGGAAACTGCTTCTTATTAGACGCAGGCTGCATCCAAAAAGGTGCCCTGATGTCTTAAAGTTCAAGCCTCATGGCTGATGACCTTGAGGATCTGCAGCCGCAGTGGCAGCACTGCTAGAACCCTCCTGGTTAATCAGAGCCTAAGAGTGAAATTATAAAGATGCAGCGGCGACCATCTCGCTCTTTTCAAGTGTTTTCTGATAGACGTAACTTTTTACCAGGCCCACTAGATCATGAAAAGATAGAACGTCGGTGCAGACCAAGATCAGCATGTGCTGCGAAATTTATATAGCAGGATCAGTAAAATCTCAACTTTTCCAGGAGGAAACTTGAGGTATTATATCCGTCCTGCAAAGTACTTCGACGGCTCCAGGGCTAGTCGCTCTCAAACCCCCCACACGTCACTCAAGACATTCGTCAAATATAGCGGGTCAAAGATGACATTGTGTTTGTCAATACGCATTCTTCATGAGAGCAATACTTGACATGTTCTATGATTCAGCATACTGCAGCTTGACGCTGACTCCATCTCTAGGAATCATGGTAAAGTGGATGTCCTTTCTCGGCTCGCCTGGCGGTCCAATCCACTCCATGCTCTTGAACCTTTGGATGAGTCTGACCAAGAAATATGCAGCCTCTGTGAGAGCGAATTGTTCTAAGGCAAGTTAGCATTCCCCTCCCACTACTGAACGCATAAATTGTTAGCGGACATGGGATGACTTACGTCCCAAGCAGATCCTCGGACCACCACTGAATGGAATGTAGTTCCAATCCAGTCGGACACCCTCCCATCGCTCCGGCTTGAACTCCATCGCATCCGCCCAGATATCCGCTCGTCGATGCAGAAGATACGGCACAACGGTGACAGTCTGGCCCTTCTTGATCACGATGGGCGATAACCCATCAGCTCCGCCACCTCTTGGCAAGACCGTATCCCGTATCGCATACCGGCTGTTAAGCGGCGCGACATTGTACACTCTTAACGTTTCCCGCATCACAAATTGAAGATATTGTGAAGACTTGAGCGTCGCAAAGTCGATACCCTCAGGTTTCTCAGAGTATTCCCCAAACTCCGCCATCACCTCTCCCCGAAGCTTCTCAAACACAGCCGGGTGCCGCGCAAGCATCAGCAGCACCCACGACAGTAGTGATGCCGTGGTATCCCGACCCGCCAGAAGTATTCCCAGGATCTGGTCCCGCAGCTCCCCGCGGTCCCGCGTTTTCTCTACGAGGTTATCCAGCAAGATGAACTTGTCCGTCGACGGCTTCGCGCGCTTGAGAGCCAGCTGGACGTAGTGGTCGACGTATCGACGGATGTAGTCAATGGACTTAGTGCCCACGCTACTTGGTGCCAAGAAGTACAGCCCCTGCAGCCGGGCACGCAGAGCGATGTACATTTGCGCCTCGTGGAAGGCCGATGCGAAGGACATTTCACTTCCTGCTTGGTCAGCCGCCATAGCCGTCACCGCACTTGTCGATGTCGACATCTTGCCTAGAGCAGCGGCCGTTTGTGAATCGACCGTTTCACCAAAGAGGAAGCCAGTTGCCGTGTCGAGGGTGAAGCGGAAGATCAAGGGCATGATATCAACAGACAGGGCGCCGTTGTCCGCCTTCTGGCCAACAAATGGCAGGGCCCGGAACAGAGCTTGCACGGCACGTTCCGTACCTTCGAGGTCGTTGATGTTCTCACGCGAGAACTGCGATCGGAAGAGCGATCTTGAATGTTCCCACAGGGGACCGTCGTGGGTGAAGATGTTGTTGCCCTCCAGCGGCTTGAATTGCGCGATCCTGCGCGGGCCGAGCTCAAAGTCTCGGAACTTCGTCGCGAGGATGGCCTGAATGTTGACGGGGTCGATAGTATTTACCTCGGCTGGGCCGAAGAGGCCTGTAGTGCTGAAGGTGTCACCGCACTTTTTGAACTTTTGGGCAATGACATCGTCGAGGATGTCGCCGCCGCTGCGCACCACCTTGACGGCGCGCCAGACATTGTCGATGCCGAAAGGGAGCTTTGAGGAAAAGTGCTTGGGAAAAGTCGCGCCGTTTGACTTGGCAAAGAGAAGAATGCGGCGACGGGCGAGGAAAGTTGAGACGACGTAGTAGATCACGAATGCTGGAAGCGCGAATAGCACTACTGGCAAGGAGAGAAGCGCCATGATGGGAGTCTGTCTAGCGCCCAATATTGACAGATGAAAACTTCAGATGGCCCGTCGTACATCGTTTCAACGAGCCGGAACCCCACGAGATATATATCCCTCTCACGATGCCTGTCAAAATGGCGGCAAGGATTGGCACTAGTCGTGCAAGGAAGAGGTGGGTTTAATCCCCGTTATCGACCATGATCCGCACTGGCTTCCACTAAAACCCCAGCTCTCTGAAGTTTCCGAACTGACGAATCGTAGCACTCGCTACTGCGATTACCCGGCGCGGAGATCGTGGGCAATAAGAAGTCCGTCTCTACCCCATTGTTATACCATTCAAATATGCTTTCGTTCTCGTTTTCGCGATTTTACAGGTTGTAGTACTGATGGAGACACATGAATGCCAAGGGAGGAACAATCGTTGGTCTTGTGTTTGTGTTGTATCGACCGACGACAACCTGGACAAACTTCATCTATAGGAAAAGCATATGCCCCACCAAATGTTGTTTGCTTGACTGATCATGGTTGGAGTTCATAGCTTTGGTGCCCAAAGTGATATTATGCCTCGGCCGGCAGAGCTCAAATCTGCGACAACCTTTCGGCGCCGGGATTTGAGCTGCGCATGTCTTAAGTCAAACCACCCACTTTTGGCCCACCCCCCCTTTTGGCCCACCCCAATTTCCTTCCCAGCTACCGATTAAAAACCCTACTTATAATTTTTAATTTAATATAACAATTACAAAAATCGTCTAAATGAATTTCTTTTTTATATACATATTAATCTATGGCTAATAATACTATATACTAAAAATAAGGTTTAATAAGCTCTTAAGGTTATTAAAAATAGTCTCTCCCTTAGGAGAGCCTTAATTATATTTAAGGTTCTTAAGTTAATACTTTAGAATCGTAAAAAAGGCTACTAAATAAGAGTAATAGTATTTATAAACCTTTAAAAGCTTCTTCTATAGTAAAAAGACTAGCTAGCTTAGTAAGTTCGAATTTAATATACCCTAAGTATTATATTAACTTATTAATAAGTTAGAGAATTTACTAAGTAAGTTCTAATATCTTAGGGGGATACTAAACTACTTAGAAAAAGATAGATTAACGTTTTTATTAAAAAGAATTTATTAATAAAGGTTTAAAAAAATTATTTAATAAATTTATACTATATTAATAAAGCTATTACTAATATAATTAAATTATAATTTAAATTACTTAATATATTAAAGATTAATAGTATTAAATAGGCTAATAAGTATAATATAAATAAGACTAGTATAATAGAGGATAAGGGAGCTAATAGGCTAGTTTTAGGTATAGTAAAGGCCATAATAATATAAAAAAAAGAGCCTAGTTTATGTACCTAAGTAACAATTATTAAATATATTTTTATTAATAATAAATCTATTAAACCACTAGTTATTTATAAAAGAAAGTTAGTATAATAGTAGTAGTTTCCTTTTTAACTTAACCCTTATAATAGTTAAAAGTTTATAGTAATAAATAATAACTAGATAACTAATAAAACTACCCTCTATTAGTTAAAAAAAATATTTTTATTATAAACTAAAACCCCCCTTATTAAGGGGCTTAATAAGCTAAACTAACCTCGATTATTAATACTAAATAGGTATAGGAGTTATATAATAATAGAATTTATATAGGAGTACTATAAAAATAACGTCTACTTATTATTCTTACTACTATATACCTCTTATATCCTCTAGCCGTTAAATATAGCTATTTTTAGGCTTATTAAATCCTATTATAAAAAAGAGCTTAATAAAGAGGATATAGTAAATAATTTTATTATTATTAAAAAGTAGTACTTCTTAAGCTATTATTAGCTCGCTCGTTTAGCTAGTTTAATATTATTAAATATATAAAGTAAATAAAAAGTAACTAGACTATAGCTACTTAATATAGCTAAGCTACTTCTTAACTTAATAATCCTACTTATATAAGTTATACTATTTAAAAAGGGCACAAAAGCTAAGTAAATAACTAGTAATACTAATAAACTACTTAACTAAGTATTAATAACCTCTATTATTAACTAGTTAATTCCTAAAAAAGCTAGCGAGCTTAGTAACTACTTAAAACTATTTATAGAGCTTAGTTTAGATAATACTACTTAATAACTACTATTTAAAAAAGTAAAAAAAGTATTTAATAAGTAAGCCTACTACTTAGCTATATCTCAGTACTAAATTCAACTTTTAAAAGTAAGGATTAAGCGTATAAGGCTTAGAAAAAAGAAGAGTATTTTAATAAACCTAAATACTAAGTTTATAAGTATTTAGGATATATAAAAGGCTTAGGAGGACTTTAGTAACTATCTAGTTAGTCCTAATTAACTCATAGGGGTCGAATTACTTAATAATAATTTTAATTATATTATTATAGTAGTAGAAGGTAGTTAATTAATTAACTATAGTTAATGCCGATATTTTGAGACCATGTTATTGGGGTGGGCCAAAAGGGGGGGTGGGCCAAAAGTAGGTGGTTTGACTTAGTTCGGACTCCAAAGGCCTAAAGCTCGGACTACGTGGGGTAGCGGTCTAGAGTTATGGAGCCCCCGCAAAGTAGGTTCGTGATGTTGATTCATCATGGTCCACACGAGATGCAAAACATGACTCGATTTTTGATTGGAGATGTTCGTGAATTGAGGCAACGTCAGGTGTAATTGAACTGTTGTATAGGATTAATAATTCCTTGACACCGAGACGAAATAAGGTTCTGACCATCAAGTCCGCGGAATGATAACATTTAGCGGCGTAGCATCGCTTTGTTTGGGTTCGCGCCTTGGAACGTGCGAAGGCAGCCCTACAACTCCGAGTGGAAATATCTGCGTTTTGCACCAACTAACAGGTTCCTATATTGATCGCGTTTCAGATGCTTAAGTATCCCAGACATGGCCATCAAGTAATTGACGCCAAGTAGACCTCTGACACTCGCATCATTGTTACACGGAAAGGCGATTGACAACATGGTGAGGGTCTACCTGCCTTATGGTTATGAATACATGGAGATTCCAACTTCAACTTGAATTGGCGTGTCTTAACTTTCTGTAGGAACTAAGCTTTTGTGTCACTATCTTTCTTAATGAGTAGGGATCAAGAGCAAAGATGTAAAAAATATAGAATTTTGGAAGATGTTTCGACCCCGCCAGGACGAGATGGAAGATATTGGAGATGAAGCAATATCGCGGCCTGATTGGCTCTGCAATGTCATTCGGTGAAGTGGACGGGAATTGGATTGGGTTTGATGCAGAACCCCATATCTCTAAAGTTGATTGCAGTCGTTGCTTAAGTACTCCTGAGCCATGGCTGCCTCATGCAGAGAAAGCCTTTGACACACCAGACTCTGTGCCGCTTGTGCCAAGCACAAAGCCCGGTGTCCAGAGATCTATCGCATGTAAGCAGCGTAGTAGCAGACGACAAGCCGGAGCCCATCGCCGGGAGTGCATCCATGTGGGAGAGTCCGGCTGACAGATAGTTAGGGCTTGAGCTGAGTTGCATCATCACGCGGCTGTTCTCCTGTCTGCAGAAGAGTGGGACGCTTCGTCATTGGCTGAACGCTGAGGGTGAAGCTCAGGGCAAGGACGAGTGCCATAGAAAAAGAAGCAACGCAAGGAAAAACAATCGTGCCAAGGGTAAGCGGACTTGGAAGAACAGCTTGGGTGAGGATATGGGTCGTTCGCTAGGTCTATGGGCACTGTTGTACACGAGTTCGAGGTGAAAGCAATGGATTGACCTTTGAGTAGACTCCTTGCAAGTCTTCAGTGTCAGATAGCTGCCCGCGGTAGGAGAGGAGTCTCTGCGTGAAGCAATGAGGACCCGTGTAACGTTGACAAACTCCACGTTGAAGGTTGAGCTGTTGGTATCCCCTCTCCCCTTTGCCCCAGCCTTTTCTCCATCTCCATTGGTAGCGCCATTCGTGCGTCTTGGTTCGTCTCTTTATGAAGATCTCGGTGGGTGGGAATTGAATTGCTTGTCGAAGTCGGCCAACGTCTCCGCCGCCTTGGTCTGGTGGTAGACCTTGCTAGTTTCCGCATCGGTGCCTTGGCTGTTGATGTGATACACGTTGCTCGTCACAGAAGACTCGGTGTAATCGAGTATTTGTGGCTTGGAGAGGGCGTGACTCCATTCCGCCGATGTGTGCTGGTGCGATGGCTTTCCCGAGGTACTCCTAGAGGCGTCAATGTCAGTCTGTTGCGATCAAACGCGCCATCGATGGCGTAGTTATGTTAGGAAATGTTGCTGGAAGTACCCATTATGAACAGAATCCGTAGAACTCATACTGAAGGGAGTTCAAACTCGGTAAACCCTGGATGAGGAGTGGACGGGATTGCTCTGGAGTTTGAGGCGCTGTAGGATGCCTGTGTGGTCTCGATGCACCACGGTCGTCGCGAAGAAACTGCGGGTGCTAATGACTTCTGGCAACTGGTCATGGGATCAACGCATTGAATGTGACAGTGACTTGGCCTATTTTATACCAGTACTTATGCCTGGCGGACCAGGTGATGAAGCAAAAGGTCCGTACATCTCAAGCTTGCACATGGGAAGACGTGAAAACGCGGTGTGCAACACTGAAACAGCTCGTTATACGACAGCCCTCATTGCGAATATCAATGGAAGAGTATGGCATCCTCCAACACACGTAGATGGTGTGGGGTATCTCAGCGTGCATATTGGTGGTAGGATTGAACGAGGGGCAGCCGAGATCTAAGCCGAATTTGGCACGACACCCTTCGGGGTGTTCTCAATAACTGTATTCCGACAACAGGTCTTTCCAGGCTACAACGCAGCCAGTCTGTTTGATGATCAGTGGGCATCAGTTTGATGAAGCATCTAGCGATAGGACTCAGTTCCAATATCGGGGATGGGCATTCCGTCGCCGACTTGCGTTGTGGTAGCTCTGAAGCTCTCATCAATCGCGCATCAACGACACCCTCATTCCATCACCTAGTGATTTGATCTTATATGTGGCGTCATGGGATGTATAAGGAACATGTATAGAAGGATACAAATGAGTGAAGGCCAACAGGAATACGGGAAGCATCAGGAAAAAGATTGAAAGGTAAGAACAAGTGGACGGAGATCACAGCGGTGTTGAATGCCGCCTCTCCGGCGCGGGAGGTGTTCCGGCTTCGGACATCAACTCCCCGGAATCGGCTCAAGGAACGGGTCAAATCTTGTCCTGAAGCTTCGGGTCCTCTTCCGGAGACCGCAACAACCTTGGTTTCCAAATGATGAACATCGCTTGATGGCCAAATTGTCAGGCGTTTTCTCCAGAAAGAATAGCAAACTCACGATCTCGTTTCAAGAACCACCAAACATGCTTGTGAATAAGGAAATATCGCGTATTGGACGGCGCACCGAGAATCGATGGTTTCCGGATCGCTAGAGCTACGCCCCTTGCACGCAACAGCTAGATTGACTGGCTATATTCGAATGAGAAGCCGGCGGAAGGCTCTCGGGTTTGCCGGGTTTGACTTTTTGGTCGGGCGGAAGTCGTTATTTCTTTCATTCGTAGCTTGTCCAGGCCAAGCAACAATACGAGAAAATGCGACTCTTCCATGTCGGAGCAGGGCCAAGACCCAGATGAGAACGAACACGTGGCGGCAAGGGAAAATTCTACTGAGAATCAGATGATATGCGCAGCACTCCTTCTAGGCATCAACCGCGCCGTCTTTGGTGTCGTGAATGCTTCGTGAGGGGTTGGGCAGCATCATTGTTGCCCAAGTCTAGGCGGTGAGCCCGATGGATCACGTAGCGCGGCGCCGCCGTTGCCTCGTCTTCCTTGAAGTGGTTTGCCGGTTCGCATAGTCCGCCGAGGCGCCATGGTTGCCTCGTGGTTCGCCAGTTCGAAAGTCAGGTGACACGTCTCTCCGGACATGTGGGTCTGGTTCGGTTATGGGGCCAATCGTCGCGATGTTCTTTGCTGGAAATGTAGTCGTCCGAGATGTTGTCGTCCAAGTTCGAGCTCAAACTATGGAAAGAATTCAGTTATGTTGCGGTCGTTGAGCGCTCATAGCAAGCTTGTATTGAACCAAGGGCCACAGGCCATGAAGAGTTGAGGAAGCAATGGATGATATGGATTTATTCGGTCGAGGAGGGTCGATATCATTACTGACCTCTGGCCGGTATGAGATGACAAGCGGCAAGCTCGAGACTCAATAGAAACCAACAAGTGAGAGATGGCTTGAAGAAAGCGACGGCAAACCTGAGAGGGGGCACTGAATATAAATACGTATATTGGCAGAGCCTCATGTGGGTCTTGGACTTGTCCGAGGCCGATACCCACTTCAAATGGGGTGGACGACGTGTGTGCACGGTCCTTATGCAGGCGTCCTGCATGTCGTTTTGTCGTAATGGTGTGGAGGGTTCGGTCATGGCACACCCATCGCATCTTTCTATCTTGCGTCGCTCGCCTCATTCGACGGGAGTTTTCTTATGACCGACACGTGGCAGCTTCTCTTTCCGTTTTGTCCTTGTTTCTTTCCTTTTTGTTCCCCCCCCTTGGTGGACCTAAATGCAAAGTTTGATGCTGTGTGTTGGTAAGGTCGTCGGCAGCTAGTGCTGCCGGTTGAGCGTCAGGTATTTATAACGCTCAGCTCAATCTACTCCGTACTACTCCGTAGGCCAGGAATGACTCTGTGGCCCTCGTATCTCACTGTACCTTCCCGTACAAGCAACAAGGCATCAAAAAAGTCAAGTTCCACTAATGGGGTGAATAGTGGCGGATTGATGGGTTGTTACCGAAAAGCGATGTTGCATTATTGCATAAGGTACCTTACTAATTACCTCATGGTGTCCATCCTCCTCGTCGATAGCTTTGCATCAAGAGGATGAACAAAGCCCACTCTGGTATTGATGCCCATGTTTAGGGGTAGGTGAGAATTACTGAAGGAGAGGGGCGACTCCGTTACGCTCTAATCTGTGGGCAGCAACTTGTCTTGAGCTGGTAGATCTTACAATGCCAACGACCAATGTTTCCTGCCGCCTACTATGCATGTTTCCCAAATGTAATCTCCCTTAATGGTCGTGCCGCCCGTTGACTCTACAAGGTACCTAGCTTGGACCTTGCTTTCCTTTACGAATTGATTCACAAGTTTTATTGATATTGGTCTCCTTTAGTGGGCGAATTTGACGGATGAAGAAAAGTAGAGGACAAGAGGATCCCAGGCTGGCTTTTAACCCAGTCATGTTTTCCATCGTGATAATTTATCAATAAATTGGTTTGAATTGCATGGCTTCGTGTGTCAACCTGTTATTGGTCATAAACTAGATCCACACCATCACCTCGGGAGTAACGGGTCACCGACTGATACTACCGACCAAGGTTATTGACAACACTGCCAACCATGACAGCGACCTCTCGATCCCAATTGCCTTCCCCTCTTCCCTTGCCCTTGAGCGCACTCGGCATCTGGCACCCCCTCACAACACACTCCCTCACGGCATCCCCAACGCTTGCTCTATTGGACCGCAGTGTACGTGCAGACACTCCACCCCGGTTGACGATCTCTTGTACCCTTGTGCCCAAGTTCCCAGCCATCGTCCGCCAGAAGTAGCTCGGCAAACTGCCCGTCTCGAGGTACGCCAGTAGAGGCTGCAGCATATTCGTCTGTTTCTGCGGCGCCGACACAAGCGGATGCGCTGGTAGCTTCGTAGACTCTAGTACGAGCTCGAGGGCGACGATGTTCTGGCATCGCGCCGAAATCTCGGTGAGGGTGCGCTCGAGGGAGGGAAGTTGGCCTAGCGACCGGGAAAGTGAGGCGATGGATGACTGTAGCGCCGAGCGGAAGTATGTCTCCAGGCTCTGCAGGAGTAGCTGCGGCGTCCATCGTTCCGTCTTTTGCGTTGGTGACGGGGAGAGCAGGAAGAGCGTGACCATGGCAGATACTGTTCTCGCCTTGACTTCCTCGCCCTGCGCAAAGGTAGCCGAGTTGGGTATCGCAAAGTCGCGGATAATCTTCTCTGCCGTCTCCTTGACAGATCTCTCAACCGGTGTGATTACAGACTCTCGGAGAGTTCGAATCGCATCAACCTTTCCCAGACCGTAACCTTCCTCTCCGGGCGCCGTGTTGTCAAGCACCTCTCGCAACGAGAGAATTGTATGCGAACACCGTACCAGCGCCCGGTGGTCCTCTTTCTTCCCAGCAGCAGCAGCCGCAGCACTCATGCTGGACCCGGCAATCTCCGTATGTTGGACCTCAAGCTGCCTCCCAAGCTGCAGACATCGTCCTACGGAGCGGCCAAGCTTCAGCGTCTCCCATAGGCGTGTAGCAACCTGCCGTACCTCCTCAGCCTCGGCATGCTTATCAATGACCTCCTTCTCGAGCTGCTTATAGCTGTCGTTGAGGTTCTTGATCTGGGCGTCGAGCTCTGAAATAATGCGCTTGCTGGAGGTCGTCTGTTCTTTCGTATACTGCAGGAGAGGGGTTGCAGACTTTGTCGTCAGGACGTCAATGTGGGAATCGATCTCTTGGGTGTCGAATAGGACGCGGGATAGAGGGGTCGAGAGATCGAGGGGCGCATCGTTGGGGTTGTTCGTTGCGAGGACGAGGGTATTTGCGAAGGAGGAGGGGCTGAACTTGGGATCGAGGAAGGCTTCATAGTCGATGTAGGAGGGGTCTTCTTCTTCGCGGGTCGTCATGATGGGCAGATGTGAGCCATTGACTGTCGTGGAGTCAATGTGTGTTGGCGAGTCTGTGTTGTGGCCCTGGAGAGATTGGCCGTGGGAGCTTGGAGGGGAGAGCTCCTGGAAATGTTGATTGAGATGCTCGAGCTACAGCTGTCCTGTCTCGGTCGAGGGGCGGTACGTACTACCCGGTCAAGGCCCGCCTTACATAAGTCAAAAGCATCAGCCACAGAAGAGGTCAGCCACACTTGCTAGGACCTCTGTCGCCCCGCAATTTGTTTCTTCCAGCCACAAGTTTAAACTCGCCATTTTCTCTTGCATTCGCCGATGACGCCGTGTACACTAACTTCATTATACGCGGATAGCTTCGGTTGAAAAGCATCTTCTTCCAGACCAGATGCTGAGCGATATACAGCAAGTACCGTCTTGCAGCCTGAAAGATGAATTTTCGCTAGATTCCCAGTAAGTAATCACTCTATCAAAATCTCATGATCAAACCATTTGCACTGCTCACTCACCTGTTTTCCTCTAGATCCCGGAGCTTCGGCATCTCCACTGACGATCCCAAAAGAGGGAAAAACAAAAAACACAAACCCGCCGCTCCCGGCCATTCCGTCTGGCTCCTCTCGGTTTCCCATCTTTTCCCGCCGCCGCCCGAACTCTTCCCCATTCCCACACCAAGCACCACTGCAGTCTGGCACCACTTTCGGCACTCAGTAATCCAGTGGAGAAGCAGTCTGTCATCAATGATCTGCGGGTAGCGGGTACCGTAGCGTCCCATCCCCGGCACCCCAATCACCAACCTACTGCGCTGTCGGTGGTCGGTCACTGGTTGTTGGTCACCAAGGTAGCGTGCCAATGCGCTGACTACTCGACCACAAAACGCGCCTAACTGAAAAAAAATCCCCTCCCCCATCTCCGCCTTTCCGGGCGTTCCATGAACCATATTGTCATAATACATCATTTCTCGCCAATTCCTCTGCTTCCTATTCTTACACTTCCCACCTCTCTCCCGCCCTCCTCCTCTCCGACGCAATGCCCTCTCTAATTTAATCACCCACGCCAATCTCTCGCCGAGAGCACGCACACTCAATCGATCAATTCCTCCCCGCGAACGACCGAAACCAGACATTGGACGACGGCCGATCGACGGAAACAATAACACCGGCCACAGGCCCCGCCCCCGAGCGACACCTCCGGACGACCCGGACCAAAACATCTCGACACCTCCCCGTCCGATCACAACCTCGAGATAATAACCCGGTCAGACGACAACGACGACGACGACGACGACGACGACGACGGCGACGACGACGGCGACGACGGCGACAACGTCTCAACCGCCCATCATGCTCCATTCCCGCGCCCTCCTCGCCTACCCCCAAGGCGCAAACGACTCCGACACAATCCTCGGCGGCGTCCACTTCAACCTCACCGTCCTCCGCTTCTGGAACTACACCCTCTACACAAACGGCACCGTCTCCAACGGCTCAAACTGCTACGTCACAGAACAGCCCTACACGCCAGTCTACCTCCTCCCCAACGGCACCTTTCAGAACTCGACATGGTGCTACGACCCCGTAAACCCAATCGGCAAGCGCGCCGGCGTCGGCGTCGGCTTTGGCGTAGTCTACGCCTTCGCCCTCATGTTCGTCCTCGCGAACCTGAACCGCCACGGACGGCACTATCTCCCGACGACGAAGCGGTTCTACCCCATTGGACGCCGGTGGCAATGGTACTATGCGATCCTGGTCTGCGTGTCGGCGTTCATCAGCCTGTTTACCAATATCGACGTCGATCGCTTCTACGTCATTGGGTTGCCCATCATCATCAACAGCTTCTTCTGGTACCTCATGCAAATGTTCACCATTGCGCTCGTATGGGAGGCCGTTCGTCACTGGGGAAGCTGGAGCGAGAGACAGGCCATCGACCCGGACCCCTTCTCCCTGCGCGAGGGTGACCGTCGCAGCAAGCTCGAGTTCTGGATGCCATTGTGGTTCTACCTATGGCTCTGGCTGGTACGTCCCCTCCCCACTCTATTGCCCCAAGAACATTGAAAACCTAATGAACTGTCTCCAGAACTTCTTCCTCATCGTCCCCCGCAACTGGGGCGAAATCGAAAAACAACGCTCCCCAGACCAAACCGCCGCCCGCGCCGCCCCCTCCGCAACAGACGCCCGCTTCAAAGCAGCAACCTTCTGCCTCGTAGTCTGCTTCCTCACCATCCTCGCCTCTCTCCGCCACTCCATAAAACACTACTACCCCCGCAACCGCGGGCCCCTCAACAAATTCGCCGGCCTCCTCCGCTACACCCCCTGGCGCTTCCTCCTCATCCTGCCCCTCACAGCCTGCCTCATCGCCTACCAGGGTCTCGTCTCCTGGAACTTTGCCTACTCTGTATTGAACGCAAAGGCCAGCCTGGCGGCCGTCTATGCGGGAGGATACGGTCCCGCCTTGCTGATTCTCTACACGCAAATCGCATATGGCTTCACCTCCCCCAACGAAGACAAGGAACTCATCCGCCAGCGCCGCGAGCGCGGGACGCAAATCGATCGGGAGATGGGATACGTGCCTAAGCCCGCTTGGTGGCGCCGCGCAAAGAACGACGACCACCTCGTCGGCCAGATGAGCATGCGCGAGCGCATCGCCCGCAACGTCCGCGAACTAGGCGGTGGCCGCGCCACGGGCCGCGGCATAGACGAGACGCTCGAGGCACGCGCGGCCGAACAGGAGCAGCAGCAGGCTGCCGCGGAACGAGAGATTGAAATGGGCAGCTTCAACGGGCGCTCATCGAGACCGAGTTCCATGCACGGGTCTCTTCGACCCGGCTTCGACGCGGCGGATCCGTCGACGTTTACTTCTTACACTGGTAAATCAGACCGCCGGAGGAACGAGAGGGCGATGAACGCCGCCGCGGAACTTCTCTTCCCCGGCGCCGGACCCCGCGTCGACCGTTCCGCGGAACTGATGCAAGACGGCCCGCCGCCGCCGTCCTACACCGACGCTCAGAGCGGGAGCGGGAGCGGAGGTCTCGGCGCGGGACGGGGACGGACGCCGGATAGTGGCTCGACGGCCCATGGGCCGGGGGAGAGGAGTCACAGCGCCAGTACCGCCGTGTCCATGACGCAGCAGCCGCAGCAGGTGAAGAGTATGTTGGATATTTGATTGGGAGGCCCCCCCAAATAGGATGGGATATTGGAATCTATAAAGCTCACGAGGTATGATGATTATTCAAGAGAATGTAATTTGTGTATATTTGTCACTGGCATTTGGAAGATCTAGTATCTGGGATATAGAGCCTAGATATCCCTAGACCAGCGCCAAGTTATTGTTCAAAATATAATGGTAAAATAATTTTCAATTTCATGCCTCTCAATCGGTACTCGTGATGTGGCTCTCACTGTCTGCATTTCAGTCATTGATGACACCTTCCATGGCGTCCTCGACTTCCGAGAGGAAGCTCGTCGCGAACCCTCGCCCATCCTGTACCTGGGACGAAGAATACGGCTATTGCCAGGCCAGAGCCGAGTTCTCTATTTGGAACATAATGATAGGACTTCTCTCCTCATGTTTGATGGACGACGCTTAGTGTCTGATTTTCGTTCGCTTCGTTCAAAGACAGAACACATCTCCATCGGGAACTCTCTGGAATCCCACATAGCGCAAGAAGCTCAGAGAAGAAATCTCGCCCCGTGCACGGTAGCTGGCCGGGAGACAATGCTTTGGAGCAAGCTTGGCCGCTTTATTCTCACTGTACAAGATATCGAGAGAAACGTCGCAATGTACCCTGTATATCCTTGAACTCTGGCCAGGCCGAACCTCGCCCACCCGTTCCCTTCTCGGGAACCGACAGCAGCCTCCATTTGAATGCCGGGCAGCCGCATCCTGTCCCATCTGACAGGTCGTCTCCCCAGATTTGTCGTATTACAATATTATCGTCGACCGAAGTCAACTCACACATAGCTCACATCGTAAACTTGGGGTACCAGTCTCGTATCAACAGCGGTGGAGGCGAGTACCGCGTCAGATCGGGACGAGCATCTCGGTCTCCGACTCGAAAAGAGCCCTCATAGCCACTGTGCCCCTGCCAGGACAAAGCATGTTCGGATCGGATGTGCGCACTGCCCAGTATTGAAGGGATGGCCTCATCAGTGTTGGGATCAAGCTGCTGAGTAAACCAGCTTCTGGCGGCGAGAGAAACCGCTCATGTCGTTCGTCAAGAGCGTGCGTGTGCTCGGACGAGTCACCAAAGCTCCAATTCGAACGACGAATATTCCACGTCTTCATTTGCCACCCCGCGGGCAGTTTGCACCCTGATGTAAATCCCTCTACTCAGCGACAGCATGTGAACTGAGCAGGCCTAGACTCAGAGCGCCAAACTTTTGTACCCAGCCGCATGTGAAGCTTGAGCCCATGACTCGTCAGCCGCCATCCCATCAAGAGTCCGAATCTAACACCATCCATCTGTCACCCGATGGGAGGTCAAAGCAACGGCAGAAGTCGTTCATCCAATGACAGCAGCCAGATAACCCAGGAACGGATCTCAGTCGATGCGGAGAAGAATAAGAAAACCAACAATGTAGCTAGCCGCAGAGGGGGTGGGAAGGGACCGTGAGACCAGGAACCAGGAGCATGAGCGAGAAAAAGCAACTGGACTTGGTGTCGGCGATGCAGGCGGCTTTGTGCCTCGTGCCTGGAAAAGACCTGCTGGCGCAAGACGCCTATTGCTTCTCTCATAGACTCATAGTCTAATACCTCACGGAAAGATAAGGTAAGATGCAGGTCGACGCCCCCTTCGGTCCCGACCAACGACTTCACCCGGGCGATGGACGCACTAGGGGCGCGCCGGAGGTTTATGCCTGGCCATGGTCATGAAATAGATCGGTGGGTAGGTCGGTCGGCGGGTGAAGGATGACTGCATGGACTGTTAGCTGTAGCGGAGGGCAAAACCGCCCACTCACACATCAATATCAGTCCTCATCAGCAGCGTTGGCATGTGTGTTCGAAACGAAACATGTCAGCCAGCGCAGCCACGGCCGTCTCTCAGCGCATGCGTTGGCTGCATGTCACGACAGGGGAGTTCCTGCGACATGCGCAGGTAGCCGAATGATGGAGACTATGATCTCGCGGATTCTCGTGGTGAGAGGCACCGGCCAACAAGGTCTGTTGAGCAAGACTGCAGTGCTTCCAAGGGGAGGGAATACTCTAGCTACTCTGACTAGAGAGGTAAACTACTCTACGGATAGCAGTGTCTTCACTGTTTAACTCCATCGTTTTGCATTACTAGAGGATTGCCGCAGTACATGTAGACGCTACCCTACCCTCGAATTCCGCACTATTTAACCTTAACCCTTTTCTCACCTATCTTTTCCTCTATTCTACCCTCTCTCTCGTTAAGGGATCGCTAAAATTATAATTTTAATAGCTTATTAATAAATTAATATTATTATTTAAAAATAAATAACTTATTTTTATATATAAGTATTAGGAGTCTTATTATTATAGAAATAATAATAAATATATTAAAATACTTAAAAAAGCTTTTTAATAAATTTCTAATACTATTTAAAATAATTATCCTCGAGTTATAAGAAGAAGCTAAGGTGCTATATTAATATAACTTTATCCGTTTAATTAATATTAATAATACCCTTTTTAATATAAAATATATTAATAATATTTTATAGTTACGTTATTATACTTTATAAATCGTATTTAATATTAATAAGGCTTTTAGCATTATTTACTAAGTTTTTTATTAAAATTATTATTATAGGGTTAGTTTAGTTATTAATATTTTAATAAGTATTTTAACTTAACTTAGAGGCTCTTATAGCTCTTTAAAAAAGGTTTTTAAGGGACTTATAATTAGATTTTTTACTTATTATAAGTAAAGCTATTACGGTTAAAGCTATAGTAATTAAAACTATAGTAATTAAAGCTATAATACTACTTATAGACCTTAATAATAAGTAGTTAATAGTATAATTATCTTTTTTTTATAATAAGCTTAAAAAAGTATTTTAATTTAAGTACTAAGTAGGTACTATACTATTTTATTAAAACTGTATTCTTATACTTATGACTTAGAAAGAATTAACTTTCTTCGATAATAAGGTACTTAGGATAGCAGTGTCTTCGGATGCGAGCCCATGCACGTCTGCATATTGTGCGCCGCACTGGGGACAGCTCGCAGGCTACTGCGTGCGCATGCATGACGCTATTCATGCGTCTCGTTGTACACTTTTAGCCCAGCTGGCCAGCGACGGTCTTCCAGCGTCAATACGGAGAGAAAACGGTGCATGGCGTGAGCCGGTCGGCCGTAAGTCGTTGTATGTGGGAGGAAGTCGAGACTCGAGGGATGTCTGCGTAGGAGAGAGAGGCTTCATCCATCGTCGGGGGCCGCGTTGGTGCAGTTGCTCAGACACCGAGGTAAACCCTTGTAAAAGAGCGGTGAGAGTGACACTACGCCGGTAACAAAAGACAGGTCCGTTGGAATGTGGCCCGAAGCGCCTTGACTCTTGACCAGACACGCCAGAATGAGGGAAAAAAAAAAAAAGACTCTGTCCTCAGGGATGGGCCTAGCTTGATAAATGACCAAGCCAAGGCGGCGTGCAGCGTCTCTCGCAACCTCTAGATCTGCATGGGGCGAACGATCATGGACAACATTGTTGTCTCTCGCTCGCCGCTGGTCTCGCCTTTCGCCCTGGCCAACAAGACGGTGTGGACTATCCGTGTTCCGTGCCTATATCAAGTCAACCTAGTGCAAGGACGAGCATTGATCGCCTTTGCTGTACTGAGTATGTATCGCGATTGCAAGTGGGCATTCAGCAGCCAACGCGGGGCAGTTGACACGAAGCATCGACAGGTAATTCTGGTGGGGATGAATCAGCTGTGGAGCAGACACTGATCTGTGATAATCACCGGTAACTGCAAGCGTGGACGCTGATTTAGGATATCACGCAGCATGGAGTTCGTTGGGCAAGCCTCAGTAAAGCATACACCGCTGCGGCGAGAATCCAGTCCTTGATTTTCACATACTCCTCACAGGTGGTCTGGCCCTAGTTGCGGTTGCGAGGAAGATGCGTGAGACAAGTAGTCTTGGACTAGTTTGTTCGCGAACCAGCACGAACCCCACGACCGTCACGATGTCTGCAGGGATCCAAGCTTCAGGCGTGCAAGCCTGCCAACGCGATAACAGAATTCTTGCGTGTCGTTCCCAAAGACTCTCTCATCCTGTGCCTGGAGCACAATGTGGCGTAGAATGTCGCACAAAGTTGATTCAACCCCGTGGCTACGGCAGCTCCCTTGCCTGGATCACAGGTTCGGCCATGTCTTAGACCTTGGGCGGTGAGATCCAAGCGAGCGGTCACTTCGATAGACTTTTGGGGACAGACGTGGCTGGTCGCGTTCAGCTGGCAGAAAGCACCCCTGAGCCACTGGATGCTTTCGGGGGAATTGGGAGCCAAGTGGCTGTGACAAAAGGTCTCGCGTCTTCCCCATGGCTTCCGGCACTCGACATACTTGGCAGGCAGGTGCTGGAGCAGCATCTTTGTCTCGACTGGACGGGCTGCCGGGTTTCGTAGTAGTTTGCTGAGGCTCCGTAGAACAACTCGAAATCCAGGCTTGGTCTCAGGGACTGTAACGATTCGAGTTTATGGTTGCTGAAGCTGTACAGATATGCAAACTACCACCGACCAGAACCACACCGAGGATCCGAGCTGCATGAACAGGGTCGCAGTCGAGAACGGATATGCAGATTGTCCTAGTCGGGCCAAAGCACAACACTCGCAGCAGCGTGAGAGCAGTGCGGGTGCCAATGCCAATTCCAGGTACGGTTCGAGACTCGAGTAAAGCGACCTGCATATGGCTGCAGGCTTCCACGCGCGTCTCCCAAAACGGTATCCCGTCTACTGTGTATCCGTAGGTAGTCACAGCGATCCTCCGGGCATCCCATCCCCCTCCCTCGTCGATTCGCATGCATCAGCGCCTACTGCTGTCTTCTGCACTTTGTTTGAAACGAGCCAAGGTGTGTCCTCGTGAGGGGGACTGCGAGGTGTGAGTGGGAGACAGGTCAGATTGCCCAACGCTCTCGTCATCCCCCATTATCAACCCGTCAATCTATAGTCGCTGATCCTGTGTTGGATGCGGAGGGGTGGCTGCGATTGTTGACCAAACAACGCCGCGGGATAAAGAATCTCAGTATGTACTCTGCAGAGCTCGATGATAATGGTACAAGGAGACGCCTTGCTCGAGTCCCAGCTGCAGACTCATGTTGGCGCCAGTGACCCGTCGCTCGATGCATTCCAATCACAGCGGCTCCAAGCTTGCGTCCTTGGAAGAGCGGGCGGGATCTCGCCCTGAGTTCTGATCAGCGATCCGATGCTTGCCCGCCCATTGTTTCCGCTGACAGGCAGTAGTAGCCAGGCGCTAGGCTGGCTACGTGCCGGCATCTTCCCAGCAGGCCGTTGACACGCGAAGCCAAGGGGCGGGGATTCCGATGCATTGTTTCATCCGCGCAGAGTCTAAAATTCCTCATTCTCCGAGCAGTGAGTATGGACGGCCAGGAGCCAGGATCATTTGGTGGGGGCTGCCACGCATTGGCTGACCTGAGCTGGGCCGTTCAGATTGACGCAGATACTTCGTTCATGGCCGTCACTCTGGGCCAACTGGGAGACGAGGTCGGCATCACCTGATCAGTCGGATCAGACATTTACTGGACCCTCTATCGGTTGTTTGACACCGTCGAACATTGAAAATCAACGTCGTGCTATGCGACACTTTACGGTGGCTGTGAGCTGATGCAGCGGTTGGCGGCGCAGCGCAGCGCAGATAAGCAGACGCAACGTCGTGAGAGTCATCTATGCAATTCTAAATTGTCGGTGCGATTGATGAACAGGACGACAGAGGGAAGGTGAGCGATATGCCCGGTGACGAATGAGGAGTGCTGAGTTGTCCAGCATTGATGGGCGCTTGGAGATCCGCCAAAGTAATCTAATCAACGAAGCCGACAACGAGCCAAATATTGTAGGATTTCCGGACAACATCTCGACTTTGAAAGAAAACGGTCAGTGCTGATCTACCTGTCCAGCGAGGACGACGATTCAGCCCTTGAAATGATAGGGGCGACGAGTTCAATGGCGGCTTGGTAAAGAATTCTTAAGCGTCGCGCATGATGACATAGGGTCTTGGTGATCTTCAGCAGCGTCGGTGGAGCGGCATGGTGAGGAATTCTGCGATCTGTCAGTGAAGATCGGCGGGCATCCTTGCCCTCCACGCCCCCTCTGGCCAGCGAGCGGCGCCAGCCTTACTCTAGAAGATAGGGCATAAGAATCAGCGTCGTGGTGTCCCTGCGGCCATCGCCTAGCAGTCCAGGACCAGGGCTGGGTGGCCAGCCCCCCGCGTTCGGTCAAGTGCGGGGCAGTAACGTAGGGTATCGGCAGGTTTCCACCCATCCCGAGCGTGCTGTGGTACGTCCTGTGAATGCAGGTATGCAGGCACGAAGGGTGCTGAAGCACATCGTGGAGAATGCGGCTGGAGTTTGTGCGTGCGTATCGCAGACGGGCGAGCTGCCTATTCTGTCTGGCTGATAAACAAATAGCAGGTTGGCAGGCAAATGTATCTTCGCGACGAGCGAAAATCGAAGTGCACCAGTAGCCGGAACATGGCTGCTAGGAAGACGCTCCTGTGTGGGTGATGCGAGCTGGCGATGAGGGCGACTGAATCATTCCAGACCGCAAGGCGAGGATTATGTCGGTGATTGATTGCCGCGCACACGTCTGGCGCAGGACCGCGACTCGGTAAGCTGGCGTTGTGTTCGAGTCCGAAACATTCGGGGCCAAGTTTGTCGTTGGCTGTAAACGTCGGATCGATTGTTGTACCGTGGCAGTGCCATGTTGAATGCGATGTTGACGAGATGGTGGGGAAGCTGGATAACGACCGGCTTTCATCTGCCGGACTGTAACTCCCGCCCGGAGATCGCGAATGCGATTGAGCTAGAGGGACAATACCTCGCAAAGAGTAGTTCATTTCAAAGAGCCAAGAGGAGATTCTCAGCAGTGTTTCCTTGGCGTGTATGCATTTTGTGTCGAAATTGCTGGCATCGTCTCAAGGATGAATGAGCATTCGGCGTGGATTTCCGATTGACGATGGCTTCTTCGATAATTGAATCCGGGTAGACATCTCGAGGCTAGATTCAGGTACAGGGGTACGCAGCTCCCACGGTGGCTACCTACGGGATGGTTGTCACGGGACGAGTACGGATCCTATCGGGTGGTGGTGATGAGATGTGACGGCAGCGACTTTTGTGTTTTTTGATGGTGTTCGTCCGGGGTTGGACCTGGTCGGTGTTAGGGCCTGGGTCACACCGAGCTCGACTGTGGCCGGGCAAGGGAGGGCCGCCCTTGATGGCTGAGGTCGAGAACGAGTGCCTGGTCTCGGTCTCTCAGACGAGGGGCTCGCAAGAGAACCACAGAAAGTATTGTGTGGCGATGCTCCATTGTCGCTATGATGCCAACATGATTGGCGAGAGTTGAAAAGCCCGTCACTCCCGTCCTTCTCCTAGCCAGGCGGTCTGGTCTGGTGGTGGTGTCCATCCAAGGGAAGGGCCCGGTGAGAGGGTTGCGAGGGTGTGCCAACAGAGAAAAAGTACGCGAGTGTGAGTGGGCTGGTGGGTTGGCGTGCGTCTGGCGTGCGGCATCCCTTGAACCAAGACGAAGCCGCGAAGGAAGTTGAAGGAGGTAAGGCAGTCGTGTCGATAGTCAGGGATCAGAGACTATTGGTAGGTATTCGTGGTGTACGGGGTAGCTTGGGTAGAGCTGGAGGAATTCGATGCGTCTCAGGATGTTGGTCCGGCTGGAATGGAAAAATCGCTGCCGAGACGGAGCTGAAGATGTTGAGGATGGAGGTTGTGGTGGTGGTGGGTGGTGGGTGGTGACAGACGGCAGATGCGGAATGGACGTTGGCAGATGGCAAATGGCAGATGGGTACGGAGGTACGGCGGGCGGTACGGAGGTACGGAGGAGAGGACACAACAGGGAAGGAGACAACGTGGGCAACGGCCGGGCATGCGGAATTCTCGGCTGTCAGTCTGAGACGAAAAGGGAGAGTCCAAACTGCTGGAGAATTTGGATGACTGGGTGATTACCTTCCCTTGGAATAAAGTACATTCAGGTACCTTACCTTACATAAGGTGGAAAATGCAAGATGGAAATGGAACCAAACAGAGACAGATGCAGCACCTTGATGAGCAACAATTTACGTCGGGCAAGAAAGAAACACCAGCAGTGGAAGCGACGATGTCGGTTCATTCCCGGCGCTGAGTGACCGTGCCTGGTCCTTCATCTCCATTGATCAGACTCGTGGAGTCCGGCCCCACTCAGTTTTAGCATCGCCTGCCTGTTCCTGTTCCTGATCTGCCATGTCACGTTCCCGTCGTGCCGGCCTTATGATGAAAAGGTAAGGCAGGCACAAGCTCAGAGTGCCCCGTAGCTGGCTCCTCCTTAGCCGGGACCTTCTTCAACAGTCGATCGCCGGCGGGAGAACATGGACGAGGGTACTTGTGAGGGACGCGAGGCAGGACTGAGAAGAACGTATCAACAGGTACCACGAATGGAGTGTCGTAAGATATTGAAAAGTAGTACCTTGGCTTAGTCGAGGTAAGGCAGGTCCAAGAAACAAGGTACGAAGGTAAGATAGACAAGTGTGATGCGCCACGACGGCACGAATAAGATGCACATTCTCGCCCGGTGACATTACTCGGCCAGACACATTTAATCAATATGCTTCCCGTGGCTTGTGTCTATCATCATGCAACCTACGGTTCGGCAAGATACCATCTTTAACACAGAAGTCGACCTAAGACGGAACAACCACTATCTGCATCTGCACCCGTGTACCTCACCTTAGCTGATGCCTGCGAAACGGAAGCGACGGAAGGGAGGAAACGCATTAAGGTCGAATGGGCCGGGGTTGAGGACTGGCACATGCCTGGTTGTCGCCTCCGGCACGCCGTGCTGTCCCGGTCTCCCGTTGAGAAAATCGCCCGTCTTGGTCCGTGTCGTCGTTCGCGGCTCGTTTACCTGGAATGAGGGGTTCCGCTCTACCACTACACCTGTTACCTTGACGTGGTTGACTAAGTGGTTTTGCTTATCGTCCGGATACTTGACGAGACACATAGCGACGCACATATATCCTCGATTAAGCATCGCAAGCCTTGTGAGCCTTGTAGAAAGGCATATATGTCAGGCGTATATCGGTACCAAGGGATATCTGTCTCTGCCAAGAAGCCTCAGCACATCGCGCCTTCCAGGTCCACCTCAGGTTGAAGACGGAACGGCGGCGCCTCGATTGCGGGGTGGATTCTCGCTTGGCGGGTGACGGGCGACGGACTGAGCGCACAGGCCCCGTGAGTCTTTCCCCTCTTGGCCATGGCTTTTTATAGAAAGGAAGGCCCCTGCCCTGGGCTTTGGGAAGCCTGGAAGACGTTGACAGGGCCACGGCCAGGGACAGGCACGGGAGACGGGGGTGGCACTGGTGGGAGAGGAAAGAGTTGAGAGTTGAAGATCACAGACGCCAGACGCCAACACCTGGTCCCCACTCTGAGGTGCCTGGGCTAAGGCGACTCTAGGCTGTTAGTGGTGGCTATTAAGACCTGAGGAAGCGAAGGTGCGAACAAAAGTTGAGTTGCTTACCTGAGAAGAGAGAGAAAAAAAAGAGAAGGCGGCCACTCAGGGCGCACCCAACCCCTCGCATGGTGCAGCAGGTGGAAAAAAAAAGAAGAGGGGCGGGGTGATGGAGGGGGAGGGGGAGGGGTGAGGGGCACAGTCCGTGTACCTTTTTCATGGCAGACACGGCCAAGGGGTACATGCGACACATCATCCCGCCGTCGAAAAGGGAACTTGTGAGTTGCGACCGCCGACACCTTAGACAATGGACTCCGGGTCAGTCAGGTAAGCGCAACGGAACGGGTGTGATGGATTTTCAAGTCCGGCCAGGCTGGGAAGGCGCCTCTTGTTTCCAATTCCGTTTACTTCTCCTGCCTGCCTCCTTCCTGCGTTGACCATCTGCACCGACCACTCATTTTTCCACGTACGTACTCCGTACCTTACCGTGAGGAAGGAACATTGGAGTCAGGGCCAGGCACCGCACCTGGTCCCAACGTGCGGCGCGCGGCTTGCGGCGTGCCTTCTTCAGGAACATCGTGTTGGACCCGTCTTGGTGCATCAGCTAAGGCACGGAAGTAAGGCAGGTCAGGTCGGGTAAACCGTAAAGTGCCTCAGGTACAGCAAGTGGCTGCCTCAAGTAAAACTACCTTTTCGTCTTGTTCCTGACTGTTTTCTACGTGATGTAACGGAGAGAGGTACGGGTGCCTTATACCTACTACATTATACGTATTGGTGAGACACTTTTACAGAGTACATACCTATGACTGCGCATTGTGGAAGGCGCGGATGGATCGAGGCTGCATGTCATTGCCAGAGTCATCCTTCCCTGTTTGTTGCTGCCGTGCCGTCCGTACCTGACCTGGACCTGACCAAACTGACTTTTCACTGAACTACCTTACTACGTACTGCGTACACGGGCAGTAAGTGACCTCGCCCCTGCCCATATGAACCTTGTAAGTTTGGTTGTGCCTTCTTGAGTTCCTGCCCGTCGTCAGCCCGCGCAAAGTTCGGGCTGTGCCTTCCATTTGTCGCATCACAGGGCCTTGGCTTGTACCTTTACCTTATCGCCTTATCCGCTTATCCTTATCGCCGCCCCTCCCTCGCCGCCGGTCAATTTGCCCATGGCTCCCCTCGCTCATCCCTCCACCTCCGCCGTGGAAAGCCACACACAGGCACAGCACATCATCTCTTCCAGACTCGACCCTCTCTACTTGAGGGATTCTTGGATACTTACGTTGCCTTACCTTAATTGCTCTCTCTCCATCCATCGACATATCGAGTCATCCATTATTACCAGCTTACCGCTGGAAGAAATACACACCCAACCAACACATTGACGACGCCGAGCCGAGCCCCCCAATCCCGACTGCCGGCACGCACACTTTTTACAACATCATCAATACTCCGTACCGTCCATCACATTTGACACTCTTACACGGATATCCATGATATCTCGCCCAGTGACACTTTTCAGCTTCCGTTACCAACCTCCCACCGCTCGTTGTCGCATCCACATCTTTCAAGACCACTTTCTACGGATACCTTCTATACACGACACTATTACCGATACAGCACCACACCACCCTAGTCGAATACCTACATTCTACTCCATACACCAAGTAGCCGTGCCTCGGAGGCCAAGCATTCACGCATCCACGCACTCGCCCATCGTGGCACCGAATGCATCCTGCCGTTTATCCCTTTTGCGTCCGTATCCGTCCAACTTTGTCCCCGCCTACTCTGCCGCCTACCCCTGCGTAGGGTAGCAGCACAGCGCATCGACAAGGAAAACGCCGCCAAAGTCAAAAGGTCCAGCTGCCAACAGCACAGGCAGGGCAAGGTTCTCGACGGTACGGTACCTTGCTGTACGGCTACGCTACAGCGTAATCCACAGGACGGGAATCCACTGCCTGGCGTATCATCCACCAGCACCCGCAAAAGCATCACCACCAACAACGGCGGCATCAAACTCCAAATACGGAGTATTACATCGGCGCATCGCAACCTCGGGCCAGGTCCCTTACCTCACAGACTGGCTTGGCCGCCGTCCTTTTTGACTTTGACCTCGTCAACCTCGCAACTCGCACCCGTCAACAAACCCCTCCGAGTTCCCAACCTGGCCACCAATCCCCTGCGGTGCCTCGACCTTTCATCCTTTGTTCCTGGCAAACCCTCGAACCCACGGACAATTTTTTCCAAGACCAGCATTCGCATTGCGTCTCCCGTCTCTGCTTGTGTGCCTGCACTCGATCAAGACAGCCAGCCAGCCAGCCATAATCGGTACCTTACGTCTGGCCCACTGCCCTGTCTGGCACTGGCCACGCCGTCACAGCAACTCCGCCAACCAACCTCCCCGTGTGCCCTCTCGCCCTGGTGGTGGCCCGGCGCTGGAGTCACCACGTTCTCCTCCCTCTCGCAGACGCCTCGTCGCTTCTCGTGCCCCGCTACCTTAGCGACTTGGGCTGGCCGTCGCCTACACCTCGCTCGACACTGTCCTCCGTTTCTCACGCGCCCGTCAGAGACCATCGACTGCCAGTTTACTCAAGGCGTTTTCCCGCCCGCAGACGGATGAGCAAGCCCCATTTCCCACCGTTCCGGCCACTCTCGCCTCCCGTCCGTCTCTAGTCCGTCCTAGTCCTGGGACATCGACCTCGACCTCGACCTTGACCCCCTCCCAACCGCCCGGCTGACTGGGATCTCACACCAAGCCGTCTGACTTTCATGTACCCCTTGTACCTCCCGCCAATCGACTCCACCAATACCACTACCGCCGCCAGGTCCTGGTTCTGACCCTGACCCTGGCGTCCGGCCCTGGCCCTGGACCTGGCCTGCCTTGGGTCCACCAACTCTTTCTCGTACACGAGTACCGCCAGCGCTTCCGTGTGCTGTGACCATCATCAACTACTTACGAATCCTCCCTCGCCCTCACTACAGACCATATGCTTTATTCCTTTCTCCCCCTCTCTATCGTTCCCAGCAAGTTCCGGTGCACAGAGAATTGCCTGGGCTTTGAAATTTAACATATCGCCAAAGAAGACTCTTTTGTGCCTTTCAGCCCGCTCCCTCCAAGAATCAGGACCATCACAGCCTGCTCTATAACGCTCGGTACTTGAGCTGATATTCGGTCTACACGGATACTGCAAGTCAGCAACCTACGAAATCGTCTACTAAAACGCAGGGCACCCAGCTTGCAAACCCGTCAACTCGGATCTTGATTGGCATTGGACCGGACTACATTGGTTCTGCGATAGCCCACAGACACTCCCACCCAAATTCGCCGACTTGGTGCGCCGGATCCCCCAAGACGCACACGACGCACACCCCCAAGAGGAGGCTGGTTGGTTGGCTCCTCCAACCCATCTTAGACAAACTCCGCCCAGCTCTCGACACTACCTGTCGCTAGACTCGAACGAACGCAAGCAGGCGTAAAGCCGGAGGCAGGGGGAAGAAAAGTCAGCGAGGAACCACTGAGAACCACTTTACTGCAGCCAGCAGGGTCAGATCAGGGCACGTCTTTCATCATCGACCATTCATCGCCACACTCCCCTGGCAGGTCCTTTTCTAGAGCCGCCTGCCCCTCGCCTTGCTGTCTCCGTACCAACTTGTCTCTCTTCTCTTCGTCCTCCACTCTGCTCCGTTATACTACGAAATACGCAGTCGGTATCCGTCCTCAACCGCGCTACCGCTACCAAACCGGCCTTGCACCTTGTTCCAGCAGACCACCCCACTCTCCCAGGCCCGGGGGGAATAGATCATCGACGTCGGTCGCACTTCCATCGGCGCTCCACGACTCTCATCTCTACACACATCCGGCTCACGACACCTTTGTCGCCCTTTCAAAGCCCGTTGCTGCCGCCGCCACCACCACCATCACTTCCTCCTCCTCTTCCTCTACGCATACTTGGAACGGAGAGACATCCAAAGAGTTCGAAACCACACAGCAACTTCTCGGATGACTTGATTCAGATTCGGGACATTTTTTCTTCTTTCTTCTCCCCTTTACCCCCTCTCATTCCGCCCTTTCCCCGCCCTTCTTCAGCCCGCTCTCCTCCCGGCTCAAATCGTACTCAAATACTACCTTCCGCAGCCTGCACTCCCCGCACCTGTGTCGCTTTTGTGCTCGACTCGGCCTCGCGAGCCTGCGTCTGCACTTTCTCCTCCACAGCGAGAGGAATTCACCAGGCTGTCCTCCTCGACGCCCGCTTATCCTGAATCACAGCACAGTTTGAACATGGCCGCTGCATTTAGACCAGTAAATTCGCCATTACCTGGTGCCGATGTAAAGATGGACGACAAGATGATGACGACGTCACCAACCACACCGAAGCCAACCACTGCACCGCTCCCGCGGACACCACAGCCCATGGCCGAGGACGTGAAGACGCCCACGAAAGCAACTTTCAGCAGTGGCAGTGGCACCACTGGTCTGGCATCCCAGAAGCCTTTGCCAAGCTCGCCATTTCCCCAGGCTGTTCAGGTTCCCGAGAGTGCCGAGAAGGTCAAGACCCCGACAAGAGCAAACTCACAACACTCAAGGAGATCAAGGGACTCGGAGGATGTGGACATGGACGAGTCCGACGGCGAAGGTGAAGAGGGATCTGACGACGACAGTGTGAATGCCGATGGTACCAGATCCAACAAGAAGAAGAAGTCACAGCGATTTTATTGCACGGATTACCCGCCCTGCAACTTGAGTTTTACCCGAAGCGAACATTTGGCCAGGCACATTCGGTAGGCTCTCTATCGTCCCCATAGATGACGGTCTTTGCTAACCGTCCCAGGAAACACACCGGCGAGAGACCATTCCAGTGTCACTGCTCGCGCCGTTTCTCCCGTCTCGATAACCTGCGACAACACGCACAGACGGTGCACGTCAACGAGGATATCCCCATAGATTCCTTGGCAGCGACTGGTGCTAGGTTCCAGAGGCAGATGCGCACTGAGCGTGTGCGTCAGCAGGGCGGCAGGGCTCGCGCATCAACAGCTGGCAGCGCGCCTGGTCCCGTCAGGGGTCACTCCAAGTCGCTCTCGACATCCAGCATCGCCAGCGTGGGCTCTATCGGGTCAGCTTTTGGATCTCGAGACGACATTCGACGACGCCCGCCGCCTCTCGTTATGGCAAGCGACCCCCGCTCCCGCCTGTCACTCGAATCGTACCGAAGTGCCGGAGACGGTCCATACGGCTATCGCCCTGTCTCGCCAACTGACTACAGCACACCGACGTCAGCGACATTCTCTACCGGTCAAAGCAGTCCGCGATGGGGTTCGACAATCGCTTCTCCTACTACCACGCACTCCCGATCTCACAGCATGTACTCTTCTGGCTCCCGGACTCCGGGCCGGCGACTCAGCGTGCCCTCCGGCGTCAATCCTTTTCAGTCACCGCACGGCGCACCGGTCAACAGAATTGTCTACGGCAATGGGCCTGTCAATACTTCCAACATGGGAGCCTTCTCCCCCGCCCCCAGCAGCCACCTGGCATCGCCGACAACGCCGACATCAGCATGGTCTGGCAGGAGGGACTCGACCTCGTCTAACGCAGACGAGGCTTGGCGCAGGCGAACTTGGCATCCTGACACGAGGACCTTCAACACCAATACCAGCCACCTCAGCAACGTACTCACTCCCGGTCAACTTCAGCCGAATCCCGCGCCGCCCATCGCCAATGCGCCCAATCCTCAGCAGACGCTTCGGTTGCCTGGCATTGAATCCTTTGACCCTCTGCCATCGAGACAGGTGTCGCCCCCAAGACGAATCCCGTCGCCGATGATGGTCGATGCGGAGGGCGGTCACCGCCGGCCCATGCTTCCCGGCACCGAAGCTGTCGCTGATGAACGGCGGAATGTGGCCCAATGGGATATGAGCTTGCACCGGGGCCTGACAAGACTGGACATTGCTTCCAACACGACACCTCCTCGCGATAGCGCCGGGGCGTGGGCAAACGAAGTGAACCAGGCAGTGCAGGCACAAGCAGAGCAGGTTCGCTTGAACCCGCCGACTGTGCGATTCGAGGTCGACCAGCCCTCGTATGCCAACTCGGGTGCATTCACTCGCAACCATCAGCACACGATGTCGGCGCCGTCGTTCGCACATAGGGACACTAAACGCCACGGATGGTACCATGGTCCTATGGGAAGCAACGTTCACGGACCTCGCCCGGAAGCGCCCAGCCAAGATCCTCGTGGACCCCATGTCAACCGCATGGTCCATCCCAATATGGGTCACTTTGCTGGTTTTCCGGGACGACAGCCTGAGCCGCAGCAAGCCCAGCAGCAACAGCCCGGCAATCCTGACCCTCTGAGACGTTTGGAGGCGCTGGTGGCCGTTGCCACGAGCGAGGGAACCACTGCCACTGCGTACTGAGACTCTTGTGAATCATCAATACGTCTCTTTACAGTCCTTTTACCATGCCCCGAGAGGCGATGGTACATATACGCAACACGACTGACGAATTTCCTTCTCCCTTACTTGGAATCTATGTCGGCAGAGCTTTCAGTCTTTGCATGACATACAGTCGCTTTCTTATCATGATATCCCGTTTTCTATCAAGTTGGTGGGCAACTGCATTTTATCTATGGCAGGCGTTGATACATAGCGTTGAAATTGATTTCCTATCTCTCTGGGTGTCACCACCCTCATCTCAGCTCATCTGGATTACGGTCGACTTTTCCACTTTCTCTTTCTATTCATTTTTCCTTTTCATTTCGATATCCTGCTTCGACATTTACGGTTTCCTTTTCAGTTTGCCATCAGGTTTGGTTTACCATTGACGGATTTTTTCTTTTCTGGCAGCGATTTCGCAAGTAGAATTTCCTTATCTTTGTTTTTGATTCCCCGTAACGCTTGCTCACGATCAATGAGATACCCACTCATTCCGGGATGATGGATTCAGTGGTGGATAGTAATGTGTCGCTCTCTCGGCGGTTGAGACAGAAGGACAGTGGGCCTGCACGCATGTATATGGAAGCAGGCCAAGGAACGGAGGCAAAGGTTGGCGGATATGCGTGTGGACGAGATACCCGAGCTTGGTAACGACTGGCGGCTTTGCTTTATGGGAAGCCTGGTCGATGCTCACAAAGTTGGAAGCGATGGTTTCAAGACCATCACCAAGGATCGGGCGGTATACATGTGTCTGTAGGCGTACAACCGGAAGGAATAACGACGCACATGCTCTCAATGATTATCTTATCTGGAAACTGTTCACTCTCTCTCCTGGTGAATGATGTGGCCCATGAATTTGCTTGTGATGAGGGGAAGGGTACTAAAGTAGGGCGAGGGACGGCCAGCCTTTTTATGCACGATGATGTGGTTCATGTAAGTGGTGCTGCAGCTTGTCTGTCAGCCGCCAGCCAATGAAGCAAGTTCAGTGACGGCGATCAAGAGATTGGGAGACGCGGGGGGGCAGGATTGATGGATTTGCGCCGGGTTCACACTTTGATTAGGGGAGCAATGACGGATGGTCTTTGAAGTTGGCCGTGTACGGACGGGGTGCGGCTATGTCGCAACCCGGCTCGTTCGGGGGAATGCCGATCGTGTCTGCCGAGTTTTTTCTTCAGCGGTCAGGCCGTTGGGAGGTGGATCTGAGGGACCGGGGCTGGGAAATGCCGGTTCTATGCCGGTATGAACGCTTTCTCACTCCCCCGCCTGTATAGAGTTACTGGAGCTGTTTTCTGATTACTTCTGTGTCTTTTGAGGTTCGGGGTTTGGACGGGCCCCGGGAGTCCGTGGGGTATCATTGGCACGTCGAATGAGGAGTTTGAGCGAACTTTGGACGTTGTTCTTGGTTTTCTTTCAGTAGTATACAAACTGAGTAGGTAAGTGAGTTACAAGGAAAAGACTAAGTGTTGGCAATCGACGACTGCACGTTATTGTCGAGTAGGTTTTCCAGGTCGCCGACGAGGCCAGATATGGGACACGAGCTCCTTTTGCTTTGAGGGAATTCGTCCGATGATCTGTTTCGAGATATCCGGGAGTCGGGCGGAGCGGTTACTGGTAGTTCCCCAGTCTGAGCCCGGTAACAACGCGGGGGAAGAAGAGGAGGGCGGGGAAGAGTTGAAGACTTGTAGCCTGGAGAATGGAGTCGTTAGCTTGACACTTTGGTATCCACAATGTTACAAGAGACGAACGGGGTCGAGGGATGGGATGAGTATTTATTACCGACTCACCGGGTGGTGTCCTCTGGTTCTGTCTCTTAAGAAGTACGGAAACTAGCCTACCCCCTCTCTGTAGGACTCTTCATCTTCGTTCAACGACAACACTGATACACTTTGAGCACATCATGTTTTCTAAACCACCGGACTCCCCAGGCCTCCTCGGGACGACACTCCTCACCCTCGCCGCCCTCACAAGCTCAACCTCGGCATCCACATCCGCAAAATGCGACCCTTCAACCTTCACATTCCCCTCCATCCCAGGCCTCCAACACATCAAAACAACAGCCGTCCAAGTCCACAACTACACCTCCTTTCCAAACCGCCTCTCTGAAGCGTCCCTCGCGACAACATCCGCCTCCGCAACCGGCATCCCCCCCTTCTGCAACGTCACAGTCTCCTACACCCACCCAGGCCACGATGACCTCGTCAACGTACACGTCTGGCTTCCCCTCGAGAGGAGCGCGTGGAATGAGCGGTTCATGGGGTTAGGTGGCGGCGGGTTCGTTGTCGGGGAGGTAGATGGCGATGGACCGAGTACGGCGATTCAAGAAGGGTATGTTGCTGCTGTCACGGACGGCGGACACCTCGCGAGTTTGCGGCCTGATGTATGGGCTTTACGAAGCCCGGGGAACATTGACTGGCCGCTGCTGGTCAACTTTGGATACAGGAGTCTGCACGAGCTCGCTGTCGTGGGGAAGGCCGTGCTGAGGGCGTATTATGATGCTGAGGAGAGGTATAGCTACTTCAAGGGGTGTTCGACGGGCGGGAGGCAGGGGCTGGCTGTTGCGCAGCGGTATCCGGGGGACTTTGACGGGGTGTTGAGTATGTGTCCGGCCGTGGAGTTCCCTGCTATGGTGACGTCGTTGTATTTCCCGCAGTTGGTTATGCGGTGGAGGAGGTACTGGCCTTCTGGGTGTGAGTTGGGGGCGATTGTGAAGGCTGGGGTTGAGGCGTGTGATTTGGGCGATGGGAGGAGCGATGGGGTTATCGGACGCTTGGGGGAGTGTGGGTTTGATGTGAGGACGGCGGAGGGGAGGGAGTTTAGTTGTGATGGGAAGGATGGGAAGAAGATTGAGGGGAGGGTTTCGAGGGGGGCGGTTGAGGTTGTTGAGGAGGTTGTGGGGGGTGTGCTGGATGAGGAGGGGAGGGAGATGTTTCCGAGTTATGTTCCTGGGACGCAGTTTGCTGGGTTGCTTGCCATGATGAATAGTGTCTGTGAGGACGAGACGGATCGAACCAGGTGTGTAGGTGTGCCGTTCTCCGTGACGGATGAATGGATCCGGCTGTTCATCGAGAAGGATCCGGCATTTGATCCGGCGTCGATGTCGAGGGAGACTTTCCGGGACGTCTTCCGGCGGGGAGTTGAGGAGTACGATTCCGTCATCGGGACGCCCATCCCGGACATGAGAAGATTCAGGGAGCGCGGGGGGAAGGTTCTCATGTGGCACGGTATGGCGGACCAGGCTATCTCTATCAAGGTCGGAAGGGGACTGTATGAGAAGGCCAAGGGGATCGAGGCGAAGCGCGGAGTTGAGATTGAGGAGTTTTGGAGGTATTTTGAGGTTCCTGGGGTGAATCACTGCGTTTCGATGTATGGAGCGCCGTTTCCCTGGAGTGCGTTGGAGAAGTTAAGGGCGTGGGTCGAGAGGGGTGTTGCGCCGGGGCAGTTGGATGCGAGGAGGTTCAAGATTGGAGAGGATGGGAAGGTGGTTGTTGATGAGGAGGTTAGAAGGATTTGTCTTTATCCGGAGGAAGGGGTTTGGAATGGGAAGACTTGGGTTTGTGTAAAGCCCGGAGAGAAGATTGAGGTGGTCGAGGAGAAGGAGGAACTTTGAGGGAGGGTTTGAGGGATGCTTGCTTGAGGGGATCAAACAAGATATCGAGGAAGTGAGGCACTTCAGTTGTTCATAATCCGGCCATGATATTTATACATGTGATATATACAACAACGTTTACACCACCTCACTTCCATCGTCTGAAAGGATGTGCTTCGGTATTGAACACAAACTCATCCAAACTCACCAACCCAGGCTCGCTAAAGATGAGATAAAAGTACTTCAACGTCTCCCCCATCCAGAACGACTCCATCGAGTCCGACTGCGGAGGCCGTCCCTCGGCCGTGACATCCCACACTGCCGTATTGGCAAGTTCCGTACTCGTGACGTTGTCAATGGACGAAAACATGTCCCACGCCGAGTCTAACAAGCTCGTGTCGGCTGTGGTGCGGTACATGATGAACACACTTTCAATTGCCTCGGGGCGGAGAATATAGCGCCGGTCCGGAACGGCAGAGAATCCTGGAACAAGGCGGTCCTTTTTGATGATTTCGTCTGCGGTGAGAACCTCGTCGTCGTCCTTTCTCTCTGCCCGTTCGAGGACGTGCTTTTTGTAGAGGGCTTCGTCCCATGCGCATTCTTGCTTGGAGGGGCAGGGAACCATGTAAAACGTCTCCGGCATGATGCCATGCGGGAAAGACTTGTAAGCGTACACACACCCGTCGACAAGTTTCCTCGCCACAGACACTTCGTCGGGGTGGTTGAATAGCTTCCCACCAAGCGCAAGAAGCCCACCCATGAAGCAAACAAGGTGCTGGCCCTGCGGCTCCTGTTCGATGGTCCGTACGCCGTTATTCTCACGCGAGTGTGCCTGCCCCGCAATGAGGATATCCTCGTTTGTTGGCGTCATGGGCCGGAAGAGGTTGTGTTCGATGGCAGGTTTCACGGCGGCTTCGTACATGGACTTGTACATCCCGCTGCGTCCGCCTACGAGAGCGGACATTTTGGGGAGGTATTCGTAGAGGGAATCGGCCATGGCGCCGAGGGTGAAGTCATCTCCCTGGTTGAAGACTTCGTCTTTGGGGTTCACGACGAGAGGCCAGAGACCGGGTATGTTGGTTTTGTTTTGTTGGCGTTCGAAGATTTCCATGATCCGTTGGGTTGCGTCCCAGAACTTAGGGTCGCCTGTCAGTATTGAGAGGCGTGTGAATTCCATGGATAGGCTTCCTATCTCCGCTACCAGAGCACCGTTGCCGACGTTCTGGGCGTCACCGCGGGCTGCATCGCCGACTTTCCAGCGGGTGATGGGCATGCGGTTGGGCGTGTCAAAGGCCTTGTAGAGCATTTCGCCGACCTCGGCTGCTTTCCGGAGGAGGCGGACGTCACCCGACAAGTCATACGCCGAGAGAAAGCCGCCCAGGTAGCGAATTGTTGTCTCAAAGACGTTGATTTCGTCGAGGTCGGTGTGCCTGAAGTCGATTGTCGCGGCGGCGGCTACGGCCTCGTCGAAGTCGGACTTCATGTCCATGATCCAGAGTGTGTCGAGGGAATCCACGAGGGTCGCGGCCCAGCCTCCGAACGTGCTGCGCCGGCCGCCTGATACGGGGGTCAACTCGTCCGAGAGCCAGGCGTGTTTCCGGTACGATGACCAGGCCTTTTGAAAGGCCTTTTTGACGGTCTGCTGGCGCTCTTCGCGGACGCGGCGTTGAGTGCTCGTCTCGGGCGGGAAATGGGCTTGAACTTGGGGGAAGCGGACGGAGGGGACGGCGGGGAGTTGGCGGAGGGGTTCCGGGGCCGGGTGGTGGACTTTAACGGTCCGCCAGAAGTATGTTTCGTCTTGTTCTGTCATCCATTCTATCGGTTTTGGCGGGATGGCTGATGAGGATGAGGATGCTGGGAATATGGGAAGGCCGCCGTCATTGTGCCATAGGAGAAGGAGGAGGAGGGAGACGGGGAGGCCTAGGAGGACGATGCCTGGCATTTTTCGCCTTGCCAGGAGCATCTTCTCTCTGTGAGCTTTTGGGAGTGTCCAGGTCTCTCTGCACTCTTCGGTCTGGATACACCCGTGTCAAACGTGGATATCGCGTCGTGGGAAGTGAGAGAATGGAAAACACACGAGGAAGGGCAAAAGAGTGAGAAACCAAGATGGCTGCTGTTTCCTTTGCTTCGCGCCCAGAATTTGATGTTCGTTCACGTGTTTTGGATTGCGGCCCGGCCGGATTTCTGTCCTTATCAACCCCCGTCTACGAGTTGTTGTTGGGAAACTTGGAATGGGCCTCAGGGGTTGCGGGCTTGTTTGCTCGTTTATCTCATTCTTTCTTTATTTCTGTTGTTCCCCCGTTTGCTGTGCCGCCTGAGGAGGAAGGACCAGAAGAGGGGGCGGGAAGTCGGGCGCTTAGAGATTTTGGGTTGCTGCGCGGGCTGCGGCGCCCCTGGCAGTCATTCCCAATGCGTATGCATGTGAGGTCTGTTGGTTTGCGCACTGGTTGTGATCCTTGTCGTTCACAGCTTGGCGGTTGATCGCAACCGGTTTAACGCGGAGGAATGATGGTCTGAGGGCTCAGAGAGGGATGCAAAGCAGACGCATCACTCACGCAGCTCTGTGTGCCTGAAATTCATACGGCATGGTACGGATAAGCGATCGAGGCAGCGCAGTAACTTTGGCAATTCGGCTGTATGACCACTTCGGCTCGCTGCAGCGTCGACTTTTGTCTGTTGGACCAGGGATCATGGGTAGCTCGGTCTGGGCATGGCGAGGGCCGCTGCACCTTCCCATACCCCTTGCTTCAACTCCGGGCCACCGGCCTTGCTACTCAATGGCGAGAGTCAAATTCAAGTGAGTGGGATGATATCTCCAAGTCGAGTCGAGCCAGGTTCCAGCGGTACAGTACCCGGGCCTGATGGCGTCAAAAGTCTCAAAAGCCCACGATAAAAGGTTTAACGGCGACCACATCAGAGACCCTCCAAGGCTAACTGCTGCACAGTAGTAACGCGCGCCCAAAGCGCCCATTCTAATTTCGCTCAATATGCAGCTTGACGCCGGGCAACGTGATTTAAGTGGTCGTACCGTTCCGTCGGGACGGAAAGTCCGCTTGTGGCTCCGTGTCATTGGTCATGTTTCTTACTAGCTTCAGGATATGAACATGGGGTGTTGTCTTGGCCATCCTATCACAGCAGGTGAGACTGGTGGCTTCTATGCTGGGACCTGAACCAACTGACGGATCTGCATGTTGGAGAGACACTGTGTCGGCAGGTGGAAGAAAGACAGTGCGAGAGAGTCTACGATGCCTCCGACTCTAGTAGCTGTTTTAGAGTTGACCAGATTCTGTTGCAAGAGGCTGAAAAGGGCTGGGTGTACCAGGCTGTTGTGGTTTGATGTGGGTGTCTGAAGTGAGCGGCGCAGCCCGTGGAGCTGGAGGTGGAGTTGCGGTGGGAGTTGTGGCAAGTAAGAAAGAGTTGATAACTTGCTGATGCCTCTCTACAACCCTCTTGCCACAATCTAGGTATTTGCCTACCTCTCCCTTGGGAAATTCCCTCTATTGTGCAGTGCCTATTGTGCAGTGCCTTCCAGGAACATCAACTCGTCAAGTTCAGTCGGGAACCTGGAGTTCCTGGTTGATAGGAGCAACAACATCATGGCATCTTTCCCGTTCTTGTTCCTCCTCATCCTCAACGTTCTCCCTCATGTGGCACGAGTAAGGGCCGCCTGCTACTACCCAGACGGCAGCATCGCCCCCAATGATACACCATGCCAGGACCTCACGGCTGAGTCGACGTGCTGCGGGCAGGGCTACGCGTGCCTCTCGAACGGAATGTGTCAGGCGACAGGCAAAGAGTTATCCAAAGACGGGGCAACGGAGCTCGTGAGGGGAGCGTGTACCGACCGGTCCTGGCGGAGTTCGAGTTGTCCTCTGTTCTGCATCAACCCGGAGACGGACAATGTGGCGGGTGGGATTGGCATTGCAAAGTGTGACGGGACCGTTGAGGAGTTGTACTATTGTATTAACTCGGTCATGAATACGGTCAACTGCACGGCCAAAAAGAATGTCTTATTCTTCCAGCGTAAGTCGTCTGTCTTCATCTCCCGCCTGTACCTCGTACTCTTCAACTCGGCGCAATTCTTTAGGTAAAGTTCTGACCAACTCATCATCGCAGAATCACCCACTGCCATCACAACGATTGGCGTGGCGGCTACGCCAACTCCTTCATCATCGTCAACAACATCAGCGTTAATCGCAACAACCGCTATTATCTCCCCTTCTGCAAACCCTTCAAGCGCACCAAACCCGAGCTCGGTAGCACTAAGCAGCGCAACCCAAAGCCCACACAGTAGCCCAACAAGCAGTTCCGAAACCAGCCCCAATGTAAAGCCGGAAGCAACAAATGATAAGACAGTCATAATCGGCGCAGCTGTGGGCGCTTCCGTGGGTGGTCTTGCGCTCGGGGTCCTAGCGGCATGGCTGTTCGTCTTCCTCCGTCGCCGGAAGCGCCGTGCTCGAGAAGAGGCCGCCGCCAATGCCCAGGCACAGGTGGAACATTACACACCGGGGCCGCCGCTTGCTCAATACGTCAGTCCGCCTGTATTTGATCAGGTTTACGAGGCCCCAAATGAGTGGAAACCTCCGTTGGTCTCGGATCACTTTGCTCCTCAGGAGCTGCCTGCGTGGCAACCGGAGCCTCGCAGAAGTTGAACTACTGTCGACAGAGGGCGCGCTTTCTTTAGATTCTCACCTTATGATAGCATATAAGATACCACAGTCGGCTTTGGGTAGATAGAGGCATGCCATAATATGATAGATAGTATAATCTATCTCACGAGTTGAGTTGGTTGGACACCTGGATGATTTTAAACCGACATATTTATGTACTTTTATAACTGTTAGATTACGAGGCAGAAAAGGGCCCTATTAGGTAGTTAGGTAAGGGTGGTAGGTAGGCAGCCTGGGCCCGTGCAAACGGACCCTTCCACCTACTTATACCCACAGAGGGATCGCGGGCTCTACCCACGAACTTCCCCTCCTACATACGCACAATAGACCTATACTAACTTATTAACCTCGTTATAATTAAAAAGTCTAACTTACTTATATATATACTAATACTAATTAGTAATTAAATTATATATATATTTTTACTATAAGTTAGTAAGGATATAATTATAAAAGAGATAGCTTTAACTTATTTTACTAACTATTTTAACTTATTAACTTAGTTCTATTTATTTAATTAATAATAAGTAGCTTAGTTTATATTACTTTAACTCTCCTCTATTATTATTAATTAATAACTAGTTAACTAATTATAAGTTATTAAGAGCGCGCTTTATTATATATAATCTTTTTTATTAAAGCTATTATTATAAAAAAATTAATTATTTTATTATTATTATTAACCTCGCCTTTATTATTAATATTATTTTTACTAACTTTATTATAATTACTAACTTCTTTTTAATTAAGCTATTTATAAAAAAATTTATTTTAAATATATTATAGCCTAGTACTACCTCAAACTAATAATAAATAAAAGGAGATTAATTATTAAAAAATTAATTTAACGATTATTAGTATATTAGTACTTAGTAATAATAAGACCTTTAGAATTATAAATACGTTAATAATAAAATATTTTTCGTAAATAACGAAATATTCTAAAATACTAAAGAAAAAAAAAGATCTTAATAGTAGTAGTAACAAGGATCTATTTTATATTACTAATAAATCCACCTCTTTCTAACTTAATAAAAGCTCTAAAATTAGACTAGTAAAATAAAGTATAAAAAGTACTAAAAAAAATCGCTAATTAGTAGCTAATAGAATCCTCTATTAGTTATTAAAAGTATAGTTATAAAAAGGGCCTTTTTTCTTTTTTTATAACCTTTTACTAATTTTAATAACCTTCTATTTATATACTTCGTTAAAGGAGCAGAATTTTCTAACTAGTAATAGTAGCCCACTTATTACTATTAAAATAATCGCTATAACCGACCTATTACTTATTTTAACTTAACTAACGTTATATTATAATTAAAATACTACGATTATTTTCTATTATATAACTCACTTTATAAATATATTATAATAACTACTAACCTTAATAATAAGTAAAAAGGGGCTAATAATTAGCTAATATTACTTTAAACCTATTTATACTCTTAAATTATAAAACTATACTTAATTTTAACTCGTTAATAAAACTACGTTAACCTAACTTAATAGGGCTTATTTAATATTATACCTATTCTTATAAGTAATAAAAAGCTTAATACTTTCGTCCTTTTTATAATAAAATCTTATTATTAAAATAGTTTAATAAACAAGGAGCTATAAAAGGACTCTAAGACCGACTTTAATAATTAAGAAGTAGGGGACTTCTTAAGAATAAATAATATAATTCTTAAAAAACTAAAAAACTTCTTTATAAATAACGGTATTAATTTAATAATTAAAGACTATAATTAAATAATAAATAAGATTATTAGTACTCTTAATACTTAATACTTCCCTATTTAAACTTCTAAAGAGATCGTAACTTATTATAATCGTATTAAATATTTTAATATATTATATTATAATCCTTATTTCCTCTATTTATTACTCTTATAATTAGTAAATACTAATAATCTTATTTAACGAGCTAGAAAAATAGTAAGGGAGTTTATATAACCCTAGCTAGCTTAATTAAAATAAATAAAACTACGACCTTAGCTTTATTATTAACTAACTAACTTATTACCTCTTTAAAAAAAAAAGAGGAAGAACTAGAGTATAAAGTTATTATTACTTAATAATAAAATCTATTTTATTAAATACTATACTTCGATATTAAAACTAAAAATAATATTATACTTAATACTTATTAATTAATTAACTTTACTAAGCTTTATAATAATAAAAATAAGTATAGTAATAAGAAGTACGATATTTTTAATAAAAAGCTTTAGATCTTTAAAATATTATATTAACGAATAAGAATTAGTAAATAATACTATTCTAATACCTTTTTAAATATACTTAAGAAAAGGGTATTAACCTTTTACTTTAACTAACTTAATAATACCTCTAACTTACTTAGTTTTAATATAATATACTAAAGGACCTAAGAGTACTTCGAACTACTTATAAGTTATTAAAACTACTTTACTAAGCTCTATAACCTCTATTAATACTTTATAATCTATAAGAACTTAAGTAAGTTAAATTAATAAATCTTATAAATACTTATTAACTATATTATAATCCTCTATAAAACGCTAACTATATAAAGATCTATTTTTAATATAAGTAACTAATTCTTTTACTACGTAAGTAATATACTAAAATATAGACTTATTATACTTAACTTAGTACTTATATTTATTAATATTTATTACTAACTTAGCACTTTAATTAATACTATAAAGAGAGAGTATAATTATAGTAAGTAATAATAATATTTTTAGAATAGTACTTATAATAAAGAGGTCCCCGCTACTTATTAAACCGACTATATATATAATAGCTCTAATAAAGAGACCCGATTTAATAAGCGGAATTAACGCGGCCGTAATATTACTAATAAAAAGTACTTTATTTATTATAAAACTAGTTATAAATTAACTAAGTACTTAGAACAAAAGTAACGTTAAGTATACTAAAAGTATAAAAATAATAAAGAAAAAAATAAAAGATTTATACTGAGCTTATACTCGTAGTTCCTTGCTTTTTATAAAAGAACTACCCCTATTAACAACGATAATAATAATAATATTATAATCTAATACTTTAATAGCCTCGACTTTAATTATAAGGATAATTATAAAGACGAAGTTTAGATTTTAATAATATATTTTATAATTATTACTAATAATAGAGCCCTTATAAATATCCTCGCTACTTAGGTAATAGAGTATAGTTTTATTAATACTACTTTTATTAATAAGTTAACTAAGCTTATAGAACTAGCGACCTCTTTTTTATTAAATAGGAGGTATTTATTAAGGGATTTCTAAGGTATTATACTTAATATTAATATTACGGAATTCTTAATTACGGGCTATTCTTAACTCCTCGTATTATAATAATAATAACTTAAAGTTACTCTTAATACTTCTAAAGCTAGTAAAATAAGTATTTAGTTTAATAATAATAAACCCGTAAGGTCATTAGGATTTATAATCATTAGTACCTTATTTAATAATATTATTTTTTATATCTTACTAACTAATACTCCTTTCTTATACTACCTAAGGGATATAAATAAGCTAAGAGTATACTTTAATAATATTAATAACTTACTAATTAAAAGAGATATTATAGTACTTATTATTTATAAATAAGGATACTCTTAGCTTTTACTTTTTAATAATGAGAAAGCTATTATTAATTATTTAATAAAGGGCGAATTACGCCGCTTATATTAGTACTTTGGCTACCCTTTAGTTCTTTATTTCTTAAAACTATTTTAATTAATTTAATAATAACGTAGAGATCGCAGCCCTTAAGAAGCTTATAAAGGTTTATTAATAATACTAACTTAATAATACTACTCCTAGCTAATTCAAATTTACTTTATAAAATAATTATAATTTTAATTATAAAATCGTAATTAACGTAATATACTTAATAAACCATAAGGGTACTAACTAACTAGTATTTTACGTTATTAATACTACTACTTCTTTTTAAGTAATAAGGTTCCTTATAAATATAACTACGAAGTATATATAAGAAGCTCTTTAACTATATTAGATCGACGTCTACCTCGGTCTACCGGACTAGATTATTATAAATATTAATAAGAACTTTAGTATTATAAAGTTTAAATCTTTTATTAAATTTATATTTATTAAAGTTAAAGAAGTACTCGTTAAAGCTTATAATAATATTAATAAAATTAAAAAATACTACGTAGTACTTAAAAAGGTATATAATATTATTTAAAATAAGTACTTATTAATAAGCGCAGAGGCTATACTTTAGGCCGTAATTAAAGTAGTTAATAATATAGTTAGCTTAAATAGCCTCGTTCTTATACTCCTCGTTTTTAAAGCTTTTTTACGTATTTTTAATAACTTTTTATTATTACTAAATATTACTTAATGTATAAAAGTAATTAAGAAGGTAATAAGGGAAGTCTATAGACTTTATATTAATAAGTAAGTAAGCGAGGTACTAATTACTTAAAATAGACTAAATATCTCCTATATTATTAATTTATTACTATAATTAGACGTTAAAGTCTAGTAAAAAGGTAAGGGATAGAAGGGCCTATTTAAGCTCGTTTTAATAAGTAATATTACTTACGTAGTAAACTTATTTTATAATTTAATAAGTTTCTAAGCTATTATAATTAAACCCTAGTACTTAGAGGAGGTTAACCCCGAGTTACTAACTACGATAATAAAATATATTAACTACTTATTAGTCCCCGTAATTAATTAGCTAATTAATAATAATATTACTATTAATAAAGTCCTTAACGAGATTATTATAATAATTAATAATAACCTTTTATTATAAAAGAGGAAGACTAAAAGAATATTAATATAGCGCGGCTATAATAATACTTTTATAATTACTACTTACTTTATATTTAAAAAAGAGGTAAATCTTAGGCTAGTTACTAAACTCTATAATAAGGGTATTATTATTATATTAAAAGTACTTTTTATAAAATCTATTAGTAAAGAGCTTTTAGGACTAGTTAAGAGAGGTATAATTAAGTTTATTTAACTCGGCCCTAAATATAAGGATATAAAAATATTTAAGTCTCGATTTATTAATAAAATTAAAAACCTAGGACTTAACTTTATTAAAAAATCTTATTTAGTTATATAAAAATATAATAATAAGGGGAAAAAAGAGATCTTTATATAGTTATTAATAATTTAAAGAACTAGTTAATATTTAATCCTCGCCCTAGCCCCGACCCTAATTTAAGAAGAGTATATTATCTAGCTATAAAATATTACCTAAATATATATATAATCGAGCTAACCTCTTTATTATAAGGTTTTTATTTAATTACTAGCTCGGATCTATTATTTATACTCTAAGGGTACTATTTTATATATTATATAGCTACTATATAATCTTATAAAATCTAGTACTTATTAATAAGTAATATATAATAAGTATTATTTAAAAATACTCTAAATAATAATATTTATATTTAACTTATACTTACTAATTTTAATAAAAAAAAGCGGATTATTTAGTATTATTAGAATATAAACTAATAATATAATTAAATTATTAAATAAGACCTTTAGTTAAAAAAAAAAAACTAAGCTTAAATATACTAAGTTACTAACTAAACTAAAGTAGTAACTATTAGCTAACGAGCTACTTATCTTTAATAATAGAATTATCTTATTAAAAAGTAGTAATATAGTACTTAAATAGAAGAACTAAGGGAAGAAGCTTAAGTAAGTTAACCCCTTAGTATTAAATATTAAATAATAATTCGTTAAGTAATAAGCCCGAGGTACTTATATTATATTAATTTACTAACTAGAAGTAGCTTTTAATACGTTATTTATTACTTAATACTAAGTAGATTTATTATTTATTAACTATACTATACTAAATTATTATATTAAATAGTAAATAAATTACTTAAACCGAGGGCTTATATTTATATTATTAAATCTAACTATAACTAAACTCTTCGTCTTTATAAATAAGTTATTTATAAATAACGCTAATTATACTTTATAACTAGGTTATATTATTATCTTTATAAATAAAAAATAGACTAACGAGAGCTTTATAATTAATAATAATATTATTTACTATAACTTTATAAAAAGTAAAAGGATTACCCAGAGCGTATTAATATTAAAAGTTTATAAAATAATCGTAAGTATTAACGTTACCTATATTATTTTAACTACCCTAGACCTTATTACTAAATAACTTAACGTTTTAAAGATCCTTATTATAGTCTATATAAATTTATATTTATTATATAAATACCTCGTTAAGCTAAGTATTACGAAAAAAAAGCGCTTTATAATAAATATTATAGTACTTTAGTAATTATATAAACGCCGCGAGCTCTATAAGATCCGTTAAATTAGTAATAATAATAACCTAGTTAATAGGTTTATAAAGAGTATACTAAATAAGTCCCTTAAGTAATTCGTTAATAAAGGAATTATTATAATTAAAATAAAAGGGTAAGTAATATATAGTTAAAATAGTAATATATTATAAGTAGTAAGTTATTTAGTAAACGTATATACCTCTTAGGCTTTAGCTTAGAGAAAAACGTACGTATTTAGGGTATAATTAGATTAATAAAAAGCTTTTTTTTAATTACGTTAAATTTAACAATTTCTAAAAAGTTTAGATATATAAATTATATATATTAAAGGATTAAAAAGTAATTAAAAAAAAGGGATAATAAAACTTTTATATAAATAATTATAATAGAAGCTATATTAAAATTTTAGTATATAACTTTAAGTATTTTTAAATAGAGGATTAATAGCGGATTTTATTACTAATTCTTACTAGCGGGGGACCTAGCCCCTATTCTACCCTTTTTTATTATAAAAATAAAAAATTACTAATATTAAATTACGAGGTAGAAAAGGGCCCTATTAGGTAGTTAAGTAAGGGTAATAAATAGGTAGCCTAGGCCCGTGTAGACGGACCCTTCTACCTACTTATACCTATAGAGGGATCGCGGGCTCTGCTTACGAACTTCCCCTCCTATACACGCGCAATAGACCTATACTGACCTATTAACCTCGTCGCGACCGAAAGGTCTGACCTGCCTACGTGTATACTAACAATAACAATACTCAATACAAACAAGAAAAAGTCCCATGACTAGAGTAGGGGGGTATCAACAGCATCATTTCGCTCAGTACCAAAGAGCCTTATTCCAGAACTTGGCCTGGGCATTCGCCAGGTCGTCCTCCTCAAGGTAAAAGGTTGTGTTGAAGACGAGCTGGGTGCCGGCAGCAGAGCTGTTGCCGTACTGGGGCCACTCAATCTTGTCCTCGGGCCACATGGTGTTGGGATTGCCGGTCAGGACGAAAGACATGAGGTACTTCTGCATCATGACGGCGACGGTGGCATTGACGGAGCTGGAGCCACCGCCAGGTCCGCCGGCACCACCGGAGGGAGGACCACCGGCGCTGGAGGAAGCGGTGGTGGAGGCGGCGGCGGAGGTAGCAGTCGAGTTGGATGTGGTGGTGCCGGTGCTGGAGGTGGAGTCGGATAGGGAGTAGGTGCTGTACCCTATGTGATGCGTTAGATGATATGTGATATATAGAGTGGGAGAGGAAATAAGCTTACAGTAGTAGCTCTGGTCAGTGCCGTGAGTGGCCTGGTCAAGGGCAACCATGGCGTTCCAGGTCTGATTGTTCATGGCGTGGGTCAGGGCCAGGTTGTGGGCAGTCAAGTCAAAGTGCTGCTTCATGTCGGAGAAGCGCAGACCAGGGGAGGTGTAATCATCCTCGGGGTAAAGCGACAGAATCTCGTCAACAACGCCATCGTTGATGGCGGGGAAGAAGATGCGGAGGTAAGCGGCAACATCCTCGGTGGTGTTCACACCGTCGTAGGCCTGGCCGTTGGCCTCGTGCTGTTCGTGGGTGATGACGACGGGGCCGGAGAAGTTGAAGCGGCGCTGGTAGAACTGGGCCTCGTAGGTGTCGGCGATGATGTCGCCGTCGACGCGGGGCTGGAATTGGTAGTCGTAGGCGTCCTGGACCGTGGTGGCTGCCGTGTTGAGGGTGTCGAAGTCGATGGAGCGCATGCACTCGAGGCTGCCGCCGGAGCAGCCGGCCTCGGTGGAGACGCTTTGCCAGAAGGCTTCGGCGTGCTGGTGGCCGGCGCCGGGGACGAAGCCGGGGGACATGACGTAGGCGCGGTTGTAGAGCTGTTCGGCGTGGCCGGCGAAGCGCTTCAAGGGGGTCAGCTTAGATGCCTAGTGGTTAGTTCAAGACGAGTACTTACAGTCATCTGGAAGAGGGTCTGGGAGCCACCAGCAGAGAAGCCCACGGCGGTGACATCGTCGGGGTTACCGCCAAAGTTGCTAATGTACTTCTTGGTCCACTCGAAAGCGGCCGTGACGTCCCAGATGGCGGTGTTGGAGGTACCACCCTCGTGCAAGAAGGTAGGGCCATTGGCAAGGCCAGTCATCCCGAGGCGATAGTTGTACGCGACGTAGACGAAGTCGGTGGAAAGGTCAAAGAGACCCTCCGGGGTGTTCTCGGACTTGCTTCCGCCAGTGAAACCACCACCGTAGGTCCATACCATGACGGGAAGGTTCTTGCCCGCAGCATCGGCGGGAGCCCAGACATCGACGTAAAGGCAGTCCTCGGCGGAGCTGCAGGCGACATCGGGCGAGGCCAGGTCACCAGTGTTGACTTCCGTCTCGACGGGGGGCGCTTGGGGCTTGGCCCATCGAAGGTCGCCGGTGGGAACGGCGGCGTAGCGGATGTTTTGGTACTTGTAGTAGCCGACGGACTCGTTGCCGGCGGTGGCGACGACGGTGCAGTAGTCGAGGGTCACAGACGGGAGGGATCCGGAGCCAGAGGTTGCTGTCGGGGCTGGGGCGGTAGTCTGGGCCGCGGCCGAAGCTGCCATCAGCAGGCAGGTGTTTGTGAACTTCATCTTGGTTTCGATCTTTGAAGCGAAGGTGAGCAGGCGATCGGAATGTGTTGTTGGTTTGCGATGCTTCTCAAGAACCTCTACACTTCAGGGCTGTTACGTAACAAGGATAGTAACCGCATCTCACGAAGTACTCGTCACGTGCTAAATCACGTATCTATCTTAGATATTATATATATAAACCTTTTCTTTTTATTTATTTCTATTTTAATAAATTAAGCTACTTTTATTATACTCTATATACTTATTATTATATATTATAATTTATAATAGTTATAAGCCTAGCTCTTAGTTAAAACCTTATATTATAATAACGTATTTATTAATACGATTTTTATAATTTTTTTAAAATAATAAATATACTTATACTAACTTTAGCCTAAGCTAAATTAACTAATTATAATAATTAAATTAAATAGTTTAACGTACTTTATATTATAAATAAGGGCGTTAGGGTTTAGAAGTATATTAACCTAAACGCTCTAAATTTTAATATATTCCTCGACCCTTTTATAGCGCTTATTTTACTTTTTAAATTTAAATAATTAATTATAACTTATAATAAAAAAGAACTACGAGCTTATTAAATATATTATAAAGTATTTAAAAATAACTAAAGAAACTAGGAAATCCTATATTAGTAATTTTTAAATATAATTCTTAATATAACCCCTTTAATTTCTTTAAGTATAAGTAACTTATAGGACTAAGCTAGGTTTTTTTTTATAAAACTAGCTAGGCTACTTATTTTATATAAATAAATTTATTCTTATACTATACTTATAAAAAGGATTTATATACTTAAAAATATTTAAAAATAATAGGAGATTAAAGCTAAATATAAATAACTTAAGGCTTAGGAACGTAATATTATTAATATATATATTAAACTCCTCGCTTAGTAATTAATAAAATTAGTTAATATTACTTTTTATAAATACGTATTTTAAAAAGCTACTAAGGATAGCGCTAAGTTTAATATATAATAAATTATTAAATATTTAAAGTAAGAATTTACGCCCTCTAAAATAGTAATTAAGAATGCGGTTTAAGAGGAATATTAATAAGCCCTTAATAAAGCGAGGACTAGAATTAACCCTTAACGTTAATATAAAAAGTAGTAATTTACTTATTTTTAAACTAAAACGTATAATATTTTAAAAATTAATAAAGAGATTACTATATTTAACTTTTTAATTATAATTAAGTCTAGACTTAATTTTATATAGGGGTAATATATATATAAAACCTTTAGTAAATTAATAACCTTCGGAATATATATTAAAACCTTTAAAGAGATTATATATATATTTAACTTAATAACTTAGGATATATATACTAAATAGCTTTTAAGTTAAGGAGGGGCTTATTTTACTTTTACTAAACGTTCTAACTTAGTTAATAATATAAATAATAAGGATAATATTACGTACTTTTATAATTACGTATATTTATAGTGCCTTTTAATATATTAAAAACTGAAATAAGTACTTATAAACTAAAACGTTAATAAGTTATTAATATAAATATTAAAGAGCTATATAAAAGAAGTCCTCGCTATTATTAAATTAAGTAAGTAGAAATTACTTTATAATAAGCTTAAAAAAGCTAGTTAGCTAAGGAATAATAAAACCTTTAAAAAACTTAGGTTTTTAAAAAAATCCTCTAACTAACTTATAATAAGCTTATTAATAAACTAAAATAAGGGCTATATAGTTATTATATTTATAAAGAGTTAGGACTTAGAAGTAAACGTAATTTTTAGTATTTTTATAAATAGTACTTACTCCCTTTCCTAAAGTATAATAATAAATAACTATAAAATAATATATTTAATTAATAATAAAAGCTTATTTAAACCCGAGAGTTATATATTATTAAGTAATAATAACTATATTAAATTAAGAACTATTATATTACTTATTATTATATATAATACTTATATTATAAAAGGCGTTTTAAACGGATTTAAAGAGAAGGGAACTTATAATTTAAAGCTTTAAAACGTCGCTTATATCGAGGGATTTTATATTAATATAGTTTTAAAAACTTTATTAAATAAAAACGTACTCTAGTATTACGGTCTAAATTATACTTTATAATAGGGAACGCTTTATAAGAGTATTATTAAAAAGTAGCTTATTTAAAAAAATAATTTAGTTTTTTTTAAATATAAGCTCCTCTAACCCTATCCTTTTTTTATAAACCTTAAGTATATTTTATAAAACCTAGTTAATATTATATTACTAATTAGTTATAAAAAATTCTATTACTTATATTAATATATTTATAAGAGGTTTAATAGTACGCTCTTTTAATACTTTAAAATAAGTTATTTTAGACTTAATACTCTTTATTAATTATTATATAAGACTCGAGGTATATATATTAAACCTCTATTATAAGTTAAGTATAAAGTATATATATTATTTAATACTAAAATAGTAGTTTTAAAAGGACTACCCTTAAAAAGAGCTTTATAATTATAATATTATATATACTAAGATCTTTTCTATTTTAAACTATCTCTTAGTAAATAATAATATATATTTATAGCTTTTAACGAATATAATAAATAGCTTAAGGGGTTCTTTTTAAGGACTAAAATAGAAAAAGAAGTACTTTTTATATTATAAAGCCTTAAAGTAATAATTTATTATTAAAAAGGGACTTTAATTTACTTTTTTAAAAATAATAATAAGACCGCCCTCTTAATTATAAATATTAAATATATATATAAGATATAGTATAGCGAGCTAGGAATTAAAATAGAACTTCTATTTCTATATATAAAGGAACCCGTAAGTAACGTAAAAAGAGTAAGTTAATTTATAATTACTAAAGCTTATAAGATATACTTTTTTACGAACCTCCTTACGAATTTATAAGATAAAATAGTATTAATAATAATCTTTATTTATAATATTACCTTACGAGAGGTTAATAAAGGAGATTTATTTATTATAATAAAAATTAATTAGTAAAAGCAGTATTAACGCTAATAATAAACGGGTTATTAAGTACGGGATTCTAAATTAGTAACCTCGTACCTCGGTAGTTTTTATGTATATAATTACTAAGTATACCCTTTTTATAAAGATTATAAAAGGGGTATATATTAAAAAAAGTTTAAAATACTTCCCTATAAGAATATAGAATACTTAGTTAGATATATATTAAAAATATATAATTTATATAGGGTCTAAGTACCTACGCTCGAGTAAGTATTTATTATAAAAAATATTAAGTTTAATAAAGAAGTTTTTTATAATCCTATATACGAGGAATAAGCTATTATAAGTAAATAAGCAAATTTAATAATCTAAGAAATATAAAAACTCTTTAATATTAATAATAAGTTAGTTTAAGTACTTAGGGAAATAGATCTAGACTTTAGAAATATTAGTACTTAGGATAACCCTATAGTTAAAAATAGTATTATTATTAAATTTTTAATTATTTAGGATATTAAGTAATTAATAAACGTATTCTAGGGTATAGTTAATAAAGCTAACGAGGCTAATATAGTTTTATTATTATTATTAACTCTTAAAATAACCCCCTTATATAAGCTTAGGGGTAGGGGTAAAGAAAGGGATATAATAACTAAGTTATAAATAGCTTTATATAATTTATAATTCTCTTTATAAGCGTTTATATATATTATAGGAGTTCTTAAGCTTTTAATTTTTAATAGTTCTTAATAAAACGCTAAAATATATAATAAATAAAATACTAATTATAAAAGAATAATTCTTAATATTAAAGTTAACGTTAATAAGGAACCCTTATAATAAACCTTTATTATTATATAAGAATAGAGCTTATAAGAACTACTTTATTAAGTACTAAGTAAAGCTTTATTAAGTTTTAAATATCTAAACTAGGCCCGTAGACTTCTATAACGCTTTAATAATAATATTTTTATAACGCTCTTATATTTAAATATAAAAAATAGTAATTACTATAACTACTACTAAGACTACTTTTTTTTTATTTTTATACTTAATTAATAAAAAGCTATAAAGGAAAGTAGTATAAAATATATAATACTTTATTAAATAGTAAAAGGAGTAGTTTATAAGACCTATTTAAAGCGCTTTAAAAGAGTTTAGAAACTACGACTTATTAAAATTAACTTCTAAAGTTTATTAAAAAAGTTTAATAATATTAAATATCTCTTATAATAACTATAGAAGTTACTAAAAAATATTATAAATATAAAAATAAAAAAGCTAAGGGATATTAGTATATAAAAGGAAGTTAATTATAATTTTAAACAAGGGATCTTACTTTTATTAAAGTAAGTATATATTTATAAGTACGACGTTAATAACGAGGTTTATAAAGTAAAAGTATATATATATATAAGGGGGGATATATAACTACTTAACCCTTTATAAAATACGTATATTTTAATATTTATTATAAAGGCCTTTAGGCTTATAATAATAATAACTACTTAATTCGATTTTAAAACTAATTAGTATAATATTATTAACGTATTTTTTAATGCGCCTCTTAAGAGCGAGAAACTAGTAATTATTAAACTTTTAAAAGGATATAAAGTTATTAATAAAATAAATAAGCTCTAACATACTCTATATAGCTTTTAAAACTTATTAATTCGCTAGTTCTAAACTTTTATTTTTATATTTTATAATATAAATATAATATATAGTTACGAGGAGATCTATATTTATTAAACTATAAATAGGAAGGTAATATTAATATTTTACGTTAATAATTTTATTATTTTATATTATTAAAACGACCGAGAGGCGGCTTAGGGGATTATTAATAATATAAAAGAATATATTAATTTTAAAAAAAATAAACTAATTAATTACTTTTTTAGAATACGGATTTTATAAAACCGTACTACTTATAAAATTTATTTTATTTATAACATATATATTAAATAAATTACTAAGTACTTCGACTTTATAAATTTACTATATTTAGTTACTTTTCTTTTTTAAAACGAGTTTAAACTAAACGAGGGGTAGGTAATAAAAGAGGAAATAAAGAATTATTAAAAAAAGGTTAGAAATATATTTTATATAGCTATAATAATTAGGCCGGATATTACTTTTACTTATTTATAATTATTACGGTTCCTAACTAACTTAAGTATAACTTATATTAAAATAATTAATTACTATATTTAATATTTTTATATAATAAAATATTTTGCGCTCTATTATAGTAATATACTAAGTATATAATTATTACTTTTAGTTAGAAATACTAGCTTTATAAATAACGAAGTAATATAATAATTATCTTAAGGATATATAATATTCCTTTTTAATAACTTAATTTAATAAAAATTAGTACGCTAAGTAATAGTTACGACGTTAATTACTAAAGCTAAGCTTTTTTATTTTAAAAAAACTATAAAAAAAACTATAGCTCTAAAGCGCTTTTTTAAGGATATTACCCTTAACTTAAGAGAAGTATAGTTAGTTAATTATAATAATTAGTAAATAATTTAACTTATTATAAGAGAAGAGGAAAGAATAGTTACTTAACTTTACTATATTAATATATAAAATATATAACTAAGATAAGAGTATACTAAAAGTAGCTTCGAAGTTACTTATATATTAATAAAAAATATACTAATAAATAGACTTATTAAAAACCTTTTACGAGCTAAGTTTAAATATTTCTATATACTTCTTAACTTTTATAATACGTAAGAAGTTATTATAAATAGTTAAAATAGTTAAAAATAATTAATTTAAACTATACTTAGAAAAACTTAATATTTAAAAATAGATAATAAATAAAACTTAGAGTACGGCCTAGAGGCTTAAAATAAATAAAATAAAACTTTTTTTAGCTTAAAGGCCTAAACTTTTAAAATAACCTTATTTTATAAAGTATATATATATAAAAATAAGACCTAGGTTTATATTTATTATTTAAACTCTTAGTTTATAAAGTATATAATCGCTAAGATTATAGCGTTATAAATAAAAAAAGTAGGTATATATATTAAAAACCGTACTTTATATACTTTAAAGTTTATAAAACTAAGAGTAGTAGGAGGTAGAACGATTATTAAATTAATAACTTAGGGTATAGGAGTAGGTAGTATAATAAGAAGTTAGTTATAAATAATTATAATAAGCTTAATTAATAATATAAATATACTTAAAAAAGGGGGCGGGGGGTATATAAAAAAGAAGTCCTTTATATAAAACTTAATATAGTTTTTATATATCTTCTTATTATTCTCTATATAGTAAATAATAATATAGAGCTTATTAATTTCTTATTAAAACTATAATTAAAAATACGCTTTTTAATAATAAAAAAGGATAATATATTTATAATAAAGGGAGTACTATTTATAATAACCTTAATAAGAGCCTAGGTTATTAGCTATATAATAATTAGTATATTAATATACTCCTTAGCTAAATAGCTATTAAAATAGCGCATATATTAGCTATTACTTCTTATAAAATAATAATTATTATTTTTAAAGTTAGTATACTAAAAAGCTATTTAAAAATAAAATATATACTATACCTCCCGTTCCTTAAGAGCTACTCCCTTAAGCTTTTTAAAGACTAAATATACGTTAATTAGGCTTAAAATAATAAAAAGAATTATATTTACTATGGGGGGTACTTTAGCCTCTTAGCGTTTTTTTTTATTTTTTATTACTTTTTTAAAAAAAGCTAGCTTTATATTTTTTAAACTTTAAAATATTATTAAAAATAAACTCTTAAAATAATAATATATAATATACCCTTTTTAAAGGGCTTAATATTTAAAATATTCTTATTTTTATTTTTAAACTCTAAAAAAAGGATAAATAAAAGCTCCTTAGAGCTCTTATTATTACTATTTATTTTATTATTACCCTTATTATAACTATTAATAAGAGCCTCGAACTTAATAAAGTTCTTAATATTTTTATTAATAATTTTAATATTTTTTTAATTAAGGAGAGAGAGCTTAGTAGCTAGGCCTTAGTAAATAAATAAGAAATTATATAGGGGGGGTAACGACCTAGAGGGGCTTATTAATATTATTACCTATTTAAACTTTTAATAAACTATATAATATATATATAAAAAGTATTATAAAAATTATATAAAACTTATTATTATTTTTAAATATATTAAATATTTATATTTAAAATAAAATTAATAAACGATTTAATAGCGTAGGTATATATATATAGTAAACGGGGGTATTTATAATAATTATAAAAAGGTTAAAAAGAAAAAAAAAATAATAACTAAGTAATGCTATAAGAATTTAAATATATACGAGGTAGCTAAGTAGCCTTGCTCTTAGTAATTTATATATTAAAAATAGTAGAATACGTATTATTTCGAGTTAGGATTTTATTTATTTTAAATAAAGGAATATATTTATAATAAATATAGTTTAAAAAACGCATATCCCTTATATTTTTTTTATTTATATTTAATTAAATCGGGCCTTTATAAAAGTATTTAGAAGTTCTATTTTAAATATAATAGCTCTTTAGTAGTAGTAATTAGGGGGTATATTATATAATAAGGATAGTAACTATATTTTATAAAGTACTCGTTATATACTAAATTACGTATCTATTTTAAATATCGTATATATAGACCTTTTCTTTTTATTTATTTCTATTTTAATATATTAAGCCACTTTTACTACACTCCGTATGCCCATTGCTACGTACTATAACTCGTGACAAGGGCTGACATCGTGGGCTGTTTATATAACAGAAAGCCTCCAACTTCAACTCCCTTTTTCGATCGGACTTTTCACCAAGACGGTGATCGCCGTGCTAACCGGTAAGAGGGACGCGTCCTCCGAGCCGGGTGACGTTGTCCACATCTGAGCCTCATTTGCAAATCGTCATGCTAGCCCCTCGGGAAACCCAACATTAAGGGTCATTTCGACAAACAAGCGTCGTAGGGAAAATCTCTGGGTCTGCGATGTTTGTTTTTAGAAGGTTAAACAAATGCACAATTGGCCGATTTGGCTCGCAAGAGCCCCACCGAGAGGGCCTTATTAGTGGGATGAACTCTTAGTGTGGCTCATGTTCATGAATCGCCTGCGCGGCTTCGCCATCCCTTGGCTCTAGCGCAAGGAACTTACCGTCCCCTTTAACTCGATTTTGACTTTTCTGAGTCCACATGTCTAAACACGTCCTCGGCGACCTTTGCTTTCCCCAGGTTCAGGATTCGAGAATAGTCGTTGGTCCTTGGGGGCGGCAAAGGTTGAAGCTTGACGCGCCGATCTTCAGCCCAGCCAAGCCCGGCGGAGTGTGGGAGGTGGGGTTGAAGCGAGAGACGGGCCGGAACTAATATCGAGAACATCTCTGATCACATCAGTGATCACACTCTACCCACTTCCCGAGTTACGATGAAAAACGTGGATCTGATAAATGGGTATCAATTCAATCTTCGGATCTCCCGATAAAAGTGCTCATATCTTGATGGTTTAGGGAGGTCTTTACCCACGTCAGTCACCTTTCGCTCTTTTCCTACCCCTCAACCGATAGAGCCGACCGTTAAGATGAATGACTGCTGTTAGTGACCAATCGCGAAACCGAAACTGAGATGCTTTCAGGATACTCGAAGTCGATACACCATCCCGCTCGAATTATCATTCCTGCTCGGTAGCATCTGAGTTACTGGCCCATTACACTATACTCCTTCTCGACCATTACCAATTCTGATCAACTCATGTTAAGACAATATCTTTAGCGACCACAACCACGAAATCTAGCCACATCCGTTTCGCCAGATATTCCATAAACATCAGGCAACTGGGACATGGCTTCTGACTGGTCACGATCTCCGCTTTGGTGAGCGTCTCCATGTGCTGGTAGTGGAATAAGATCTCAAGCCTGATCTGTCTGTCGCGATCATCCTCGTTCTCAATAAACAGCTGATGTTTATGCGCGACGAAGCAAAGCAACTGAGCTACAACGTGACTGGCGTGGTACAAACCCCTCACAGAATCAGGGTCTAACTTGTGTTCGTCAAAGGTGAACCCGATTCTCTTCGCAAAGCTCAGCGTCTTGTGAGCCCAGTAGTTGGAGTCCAGCCTGCTGTAATCGTTGCCACCAAACGGAAACTGGGAGTCACCACCAGTCCAACCGCCAACGGCAACAACCGGCTCAAATAGTCTGCCTCGGAGGAGATCCCCTATTGTCTGATCCTGTTGCGCGATTGGGATGCCTCGTCTCGGATTTATCAAAAGAGCAGTCTTCGCGACCGGCGATTTGACAAACCGGGGTTGGAATAAATTTGCGAAATCGGACTTGGCGACTTGGGCTTGTAAAGGAGGCGCAACTCCGAGAAGTGCCCTGATATGTCTTCGACGACTCTTTGACTTCAATGGTTTCTCCGCGTAGTCGACATGTCGATACTCCCTCTCTTCGTCGTTTCTCTCATTCTCCTCGGCAAACTCTGCAGCGACACGCCCGTCTCGACTTTTCTGTTGCGCATTTGCCCTGGCGGCGAGGAGTATCCCGACTAATTCGACGCGGGTCCAGAAAGCTGCCTCCATTAGGGGTGTACGGCCTCCGTTGTCACCTGCATTGACGTCTGCGCCTAATCGTAAGAGTTCCTGAACGTATGTGCGATTGCCATGAGCTACCTCTATAGATAGCCTCGAAGATCCTAGAGTTCCTTCAATGCGTAGGTCGTGGTTGAAGTGAGGGCAAGTCGCGTAGTCGTGGACGCAACCCCAACGATCCTCTTTTTCACTTGCTTCTGTGTCAAGCTTCAGAGATCCTCTTGTCCGGGCTGGCCCAATGCCATTTTCTTGTCTCTCGTTTCCAGAAGGAATAGCGTGGTCTTTGACACTGATGTTCTCAAACCGGTCCGTCACGCTGATACGATGATCCAAACGGCTGGACTCAGGCAAAGCGTTCAGTCCAGATTTTCTGAAACCAGCGGTTTCAAAACACTGAAAGTGTGATCCTTCGTTCTTTTCGGAAGTAGATGTCTTGATCTCCCAGGAAAGCCATCTCACAGCATCGTTCTTCTCAAAAGGGAAGACAAGCCTGTATGCGTAGCCGGCGGTATGGCATGGTGCAACAAAGAACCACATGGTCGCAGGCTCTAATCCTCGAAAGGTGTAAGGACTGTTTGAACTAGGCTGGCGTAGACTCTCATCGGCGCTCGGGAAGAAGCTGATTGAATGCTCATGAGGTTGCTCGCAGAAAGGGCATTCGGCGAGCGCCCATGTCGTGTTCCATCACAAGACTCTCGCAATCGCTCGAGAGCCGTTTAATCGCTGGAATTTGGAAGCTGGCGATGATGATGGGATCGTCGAGTTTTGTGTAGTCGAGGCCATTTCAAGTCGTGATGATTTGCGTTCGTGTGGGCTGAGAGCTGAATAATGACGTGCGTCGCGAGAACTCGGGGAAGAGAGAATGAAAAACTAGGAATCAGAAATCTCAACTCTCACACCTGTTCCAATCTCGATGACTTGTTCCAATGTTTGAATAACGGTTTTGGCCTAGGTCAAATATCGAAGCTTAGTAACGGATTAATCCGATATGAGGACCTCAAATATGGTGGTTAACCTCGCATTATTACAGCGAGCTTACTTCTCATCATGTTCTTCCCTCGTACTCCCGTAATAGATTTTGAGTTTCTAAGACCTATCTCAAGTGCTTATCAGCGATGAAATGGGCCATTTGTGATTGATGACTCTGCTGACCTTGGGCAGTGATTCGGTTTAGGTATTCGTCATACCGAATACGAGCATCCAGGACATGGCTATTGCTATGATATAATGTGACCACTCAACATGATCTCATTACGCTATCATTATCATGAGTCTACACACTAGTATTATTGGAGATTCTGAAATCAGGGCCTAATGTTTTGGCGTTACACTGGGGAAGTTGCGAAGTCTCCATGAAGCCTGAAGCATCTATTGTGTGGAAACTCTAGGGTCTCTATGAAGCAGAGAGACAATTGAGAATTGAGGCCACAAGTGACTATCCCTATCACTGGTCCTAAACGTCGTTTCCTGCGAGCCTCCTTCGATCTGAACCATGGCTAATGACATGCAGCACATTTGCTTACTGAAGTTCGACTCCGAGGCTTATCTGCGACTGAAGAGTCAAGTCTCGCCATTGATAGAAAAGTTGAGAAACAAGTCAAAAGAAATTCTTGACCGTTGGGTCAATCTCAGTCCGAGTAATTTTTGTTGCTGAGTGCTATAGCTCGCAAATACATCCCCACGTCTAAAATACTGGAAGACATGTGTAGCGAACGGTCCATAACAGAACATTTCCTAGACACTTAGACATCGCTCCACAAATCTTAAAGAAGCCCTTCACAAGATTTCCGTTGCTGGGTTGACGACTGTTGAGACACACGTCAGCAGGGCAACGCCTTTCAGCTGGCACACAGCTCAACGATCCGGTACTGAACTGCTTACTTTTGTATGGGAAAGAAACAGTGAATGGGCGGAGTCCATGATTGCCTTGGAGATGGAAATAGGTGGCAGAGGAGCTGCTTGCAACAGCTCAGGCTATCTTCCATGTGAACCCTTTTCTGTCGATATTCCAACAGCGACGATGGACACAAGTCGCCTTGTATTGGTCTGCCTGAGATGCATAGAGGTTACCAAGTGTTGCATTGCAGTTGCCATCGTCTGCGTGCATCAAATCATTGAGGGATGCCGGATTCCAAATGTTCGCAATACGCGATTGAAACCCAAAGCTATTTGACTTCAGTCTCAGGCACCTAAGTCTTTGGAGTTCACATCATGTTCATGCGATGTTGACGATGAGAAGTTAGACAAAAGTAGTTCGTTGCTAGCGTACCTTATTTTCGGGATCCGCTCATCGCCCTTCATTGCGTTCTAGCCCGCGGGACGCTAACTTTGCGGCCACACGAAGCGTCTTCCTTAACCATGGTAGAGCCATCCAAGTAGTGCCCGAACCATCCTTCCTGGAATTGCCTTGTATGAACCCTCCAACGACAAACCACAGACTCATGCACTTCACACGAAGCAGTTGGCAGACCCCCTCGTCCTGAAAAAAAGTTTTTTCATATCTCGAGTTCTGCCCAATCCTTTTGTCGCAAGCAGAATACCAAGAGTCAGCGTGGGGATTGGCAACTCCCTTGGCTCAAAAGGGCTAGTCTAGCTTCCATGTCTTAGTATCAAGATGGCAAAGTCAGCTCGACAAGGGTCAGGATGTCGGAATACCGGAAATATCTGGCCAGATAGATTAAGAATGGTAGTGCTAATGATTACGATTCCAGGCTAATTACCCCACAAAATGAAGAAAAACTGCCACAAAATGAGACCGATGTCTCACCCAAGCTTCAACGGCTTTCTGACTCGGGCCAACGACATGCCACTGACCAGCAAACTGACGCATCCACGCAATATTTAGCCCCCATTACCCATTACTACAACCTTACAACTCCCTCACAGCGAAACTGTCTCTTCTCTTCTACTTCCTTCGATGTTATCTACATCTCTTGAGTGACATTCATCTCGACTAGCAGATGAAGAATCCTTCTATTGCCAAGAGAATGAAGACCAGGAATATCTTGGTAACTGAGAGAGACGAAGCTGCTTGAGATCCAGTCGAAGCTGAGACCTGAACAGGCGTCTGGGATTGCACACTCTGACTCGTCTGCGAAGGGGCGTTTACTGAGGCGTTTCCAGTGATTGTCGACAAAGGACTAGCTGTCTCCTGTGGGGCAATTCCACTCTGAGAAGTCAGCGTGATTGGAATCACGGTTGTGATGGTGGTTGGCGCTACACCGCCGACTTCAGTGGATGCTGTCTCCAGAGGCGATGAACTATGGCCGTGAGTTTCGGAGTCCTGAGAGGCAGAGCTGGCAGCATTGGTAGTGAAGCTTCCAGAGTTGGTTGATGCCGACGGCGACGAAGGTGCAGGTTGCTCTCCCATCCTTGACTGTGCGACTCCAGGCGTAGCGGAGGCGGTGGGGAGGATCGCACTCGGGGTAGAAAGCCCGAGAGTAACGGTGAAGGTTTCTTTGGGCAAGGCGGTCTTATTGCTCCACGGAGAGGCTTCATGAGGTATCTCGGAAATTCCAGGGGCAGACGCCGGGGGAGAGCCGGGAGAGCCGGCAGGGATTGCTGTATGAGGGGCATCTGAGCTTGGAGTCTCGGTGTAGGTGCTGAAGGTAACTGTTTGCACTGGAGAGACAACAGTGACGGTAATAGGCACAGCAGAGCTGACGATCGCGCCACAGCCATCGTCTCTAGGGCCAAGATGAGGGGCCGCAAGGGCAAGCCCGATGAAAAGGGACAAGAGTTGCGGCTGCATTGTGATGTGAAGCAAGGAGGGCAATCAAAGAGATGGAGTTTGGGCAAAGGAATGAAGAGCCGATATAAGGTAGATTGTTGAGACTTGGGGACTGATGAATCTGACTGGCCTCAAAATGTGTTTGGATACGACAGTCTATATAGGTTGCCGTACATGATCATTTTTGTTTTCCCTTATCAACAGCCCAACGCGGACAACTTCCTTAGCAATCAGAAATTGTCTGTATCCGGCTCTCGATGGTTCTGCAGCCAACGAGGCCCAGCCGACGATATCTTGTGATGTTTCTTTGCACTTTCACTCCATTCCGACTGCGTAAGATTTGACGGACTGGGAAAGGTCAACATTTGCAATTGACAGCAATCCTGGACTTTTGGAGCGGGGGATGGCCTGAGAGATTCGACTCGAAATTCTCATGTCCATACATAGAACTCGATGCGGATGGGATGAAGTGAATGTTGTGACATCGCGCCAGATGTGAGGTATTATTCTGGAGCTCAAGCGCCGCATGGGGTGTTCTAGACCGTTTTCAAACAGAAATGAGGATCTTCGTCTTGGACCCTTCTCTTGGTAGCTGGATGTCGAATGATTGGTGTTTTGGGTGGTGGAGTGATGTTCAGCCGGGATGATGCCAGGGAGGGCAGAGCAATCCTTGTGTCTCTCAATTTCAGCTTCGATCTTGGCCCACAACATACTCGACCCTCGGCAACGACGGCCGGTACTGGACAACGCACCGCGTTGTTATTAGACATTGGGAAAACATCTTCCCAAGAGGGAAAGTGTAGGATATGACACCAAGGGCTGAGAATAAGACGTCAAGCTGTAGTAGTCAAGATCATGCTGTTTTCATCACCAAAAGCGCGTCTAGACTCAGAGCATGCACGTTCTTGGTCCCTTGTATACGAGAGCGGGGCTTCCGTAGCGCTCGTATGATGTGTAGATATCTGTAAATTCCTATGCTCTAGCCGAGATGCTGTGAATAGGTTACTTGGCTACGGTGGCAGCTGAGTGTCGTTCTCCGCATGCGTTCCAGTTCAATCATGTTCGACTCTACGGCTTCACAAGACGGAATGCAATAGATAAGACATACTGAGTAAATTCCGTTTTGTATCAGCTGCGCGAGTGCATGATCGCTTTCTTGATATTCACATATAAACTACATGAAGTCTCGAGAAGATTGAGAATAATATCATCACTATCTTCTCCTCATTTGTATCTTGCCATTCACTTGAATCCCTGCAACTTCAGCAAACGCCTTCTTCACTTCTCTTTTTAAAATGCGCGCCTCAAGGAAAGGAGCGCTTGCCGCCGCCCTGGCTTCGGCTCTGGCCCTGGAGCCTGTGTCGGCTACGTCTAGCTGCCTTGCTCCTACCGGAGACCCTGTGACTGTTCAGGCCTACGTAATGGTCGAGCAGATCCCTGTTCATCTCAGCGCCGATATCTGTTCCAACACAACGTTGAGTGTTGCCGGCACTGTCTTGTCCATCACCAACGCCCCGACTTTCCTTGTGTCGGACTTTGTGGTCACCAGTACCATCACTCACACCTCTACTATGTAAGCCCGTTTCTGACCTTCCCCTATGGCTACTTCCTCGGACCATACTGACGCCCGCTTTGTCTCAGAAACTCTTTCTCTATATTCGATGGTCCCTGCGCTACACTTACTGCTCATGGTGGCCCTGATTCTGAGCCTACCACCATTGTCATCCCCCCTAAGGCCGGTGATGAGGTCGGAACAAAGATTATCTGTACTCCGGTGGCCACGGACAATGCTGCCTTCTCCGGCCCCTACACGACTCTTACTGCAGGTCAGTGGTCTGGCCAGGGCACGAAGACTCTGACTTTGGCGCCGGCTGGGGGTGATCCAACAGGCACCGTCATTGTCTTCGCTCCCGAAGCATCTGGGCAGGTCGGAGCCCAGGGTGTCTTCACGGGGCCCTATACCACACTCACCGAGGCCTGGGCGGGAAGCACCGCGACGACTGTCACTCTCCCGCCCCGAGGTACCGATAAGACAGGCACCCAAATTGTTCTAAGCCCTACTGCGGCACCAGCTCTCTTCACCGGGCCTTACACGACGATCACTGGCACTTGGACGGGACTCCAGCCAACAACCCTGTCTTTAGCGCCTGAGGGAAGTGACCCAACTGGAACTGCCATTGTCTTCCTGCCGACATCCGCCGGCTTGAGCTCCTTCACTGGTCCTTACACCACAGTCACCGGAGCCTGGACTGGCGCAATTCCTACAACCGCCTACCTCCCACCTCAGGGAACCGATCAAGTCGGAACTGAAATTGTGTTGACGCCTACCTCCTCCCCAATCGTTACCCCATTCACTGGACCATACACAACCATCTTTGGGCCCTGGACCGGAACAGTTCCGACCACTGCCATCCTCGCGCCTCAAGGAACTGACCAGGTCGGAACTCAAATCGTCTTGACACCCACTTCTGTGGCTGGCTCATTCACTGGGCCATACACGACTCTGACTGGCCCCTGGACCGGGACTATTCCTACCACGGTGACCCTAGCTCCGGCTGGAACAGACGCCACCGGAACTCAAATCGTTCTCGTTCCCACAACCGCCGCTACATCCTTCACTGGCCCTTACACAACTCTGACCGGACCATGGACTGGTACTATTCCAACTACAGTTACGCTTGCTCCGTCTGGAACCGATGCCACTGGAACCCAGCTCGTGCTTCTGCCTACCGCCGCTGAGACTACCTTCACGGGCCCTTACACTACTATCAGCGGTCCTTGGACTGGCACTGTCGCCTCCACCCTGTCCATCGCTCCTACTGGCACCGCTACTGTTGGCACCGTCATCATCTTCACTCCGGCTGACCCTACGACTTCTGCAAGTGTCAGTTCCGGGGCTTCAAGCACAACTCCGTCTCCATCGTCGGCTACCTCATCAGATCCAGCCACGAGCTCCAGTGAGACGTCCACTTCTGCGAGCTCGACCGCTGTGACAGAAACCACTACCTCTACGGACACAAGCAGTTCCTCGCAAACTTCTTCAAGCGCTGCTTCTAGCTCCCAAGAGTCATCTACCGCCTCCTCTTCGCCTCCTGAATCGTCAAGCTCAACCTCTACCGACCCTAGCAGTTCCGCCTCGTCTTCAACTACCACATCGACTGAGCCTGCTACATCTTCATCTTCCTCAAGCACAAGTTCTGAGTCTTCAAGCGCAACTCCTTCTTCATCTAGCTCTTCAACCGAGTCGTCCTCGAGCGTGACTTCGTCCTCATCTAGCTCGTCAAGCTCATCGACCGAGTCTTCTTCAAGCTCATCCTCCTCGTCGTCATCTAGCTCGTCCTCTGAGTCTTCATCTAGCATGCTGACAGGGACTCCAACAACCACAACCTCGCAGAGCTCCACAGTTTCCGCATGCGTCGTGACCGCAACGAGCACCTCAGAATACTGCAACGTCGCCCTGCCCGGAGCCTGTGCCTCACTCTCCACCACCAGCGGTCTCGCTCTCGTGCCGGTTGTGGCATCTTGCACTGTGGCTCTTGGTCCATACGCAGCAGGCAACGTTGCAACATGTCTTGCAACCAACGTGGGCCTCACTACTGCCGGCTCGGACATCGCAAGCTGCATTCTCACCGCTCTCGAGGGGCGTTGTATTTCAACCCTGCCGACAGCGTGTACTGATCTAGCGTCGTCCAACGGTCTGGCTCTTGTCGCAGATGTGGCCCAGTGCACTATTGCCCTTGGTCCCTTCGCCGCTGGTAGTGCTGCGACCTGTCTTGCAACGGGAACCATCACAGCATCTACTACGGGCACGAGCATCATTCAGTGTCTCGAAATTGCCTTTGGCCTCCAATCTGGCGTGGTCACAATCACCAACTCCGCCTACTGTCCGACTGCCACTGCAACCCCTACGCCTTCAGTCTGCGCCACGGTCCCTGAGCCTTGCCAGAGTCTCGCCTCTGTCAACGGCATTGCCCTTATTGCGGCAATTCCGGTGTGTACGGCAGCCCTTGGCGCTTACGGTGTTGGAAACGCGGCAACCTGTCTTGCTACTGATGTCATTGGCCCTCTGAGTGTTGGACAGGATATTGTGACCTGCCTGACGACTGCTCTCAGTACGCAGTGCATCTCGACTTTGCCAGAGCCTTGTCTCGCCCTGGCAGGTGATACTGCAGCGGAGCTGGTCGTCGACCTGCCGTTGTGCACAGCTGCCCTTGGTCCATTCGCTGTTGGAGCTGCCCTTACTTGCTTGTCCTCGACCGCTACCAACGGAGACTCGGTTGTCGCCTGCCTCAATACCGCTTTGTTCCAGACGTAAGTTTGAATCTGTGGTAATTCGAATGATGAAGGATTGAGTATGGGGTTCCCAAGACTACATGCGGTGTAGTATCAGGCTAGGTGCTTGGAGTCAGGCTTGCAAAGAGACTGAGACTTCTTCATCAAGCGTGTATCTCATAGTGAAAAGGGTTACGAAACGAATGGATGTCAGGCGATTATGTTGTAGCCGCTTTTACTTCTTAGCACGGTTGTTTGTTGTACTTGACTACTTTATTCTAATGATATTCTCTTACAATTTTCCATGGTCTACGAAGTACGGGAAAGATACATATAGTTATCACTCGGTCTGAATCAAAAAAAGTGCTTCCCCGGCAGCCTGGGTACCACGAAAAATTCCGTCGGAGCTGGAAGCTTGCCTCTAGATTAATTTGAGGATGAACTTAAATGGAATCTGTCGTTATCAAGGCCCTTCATTCCGGAGTTGGATATCTTGGATACAATCGCAGTAATCTAGTCTCTTATCATGACGATAGACTATTCGTCTCGCGACAGACCCGAGGTGCCAATTCCTTCCGCCAAACTGACAATGTTGAAGATGTTCTCATCAAATAGCGATGCTCCACTGAATGCCCTTGCGAAGAGTTCCATCATTGTCATGTCCTCCAAATGCTTGCCACGTGTCCAAGCACATATCGATAGACTGCTCGCTGCTGGTGTTTTGGTCGGCTACAACAGCCTTTCGAGTGACACCTTTGTGCGTCATCGTGATTACTTTGCCGCAGAGCCTGTTGTTCTGCGCTTGACCGTACGGCTCGAAAATGCCGGACGGCATCGCGACTAGTGGGAGGCTGCGGTCGACCGAGTTGGCAAAGTAGGTACTGAGACCACAGGCGCCGTTTCTCCAGAAAATGTTGCGGCAGGCAGTTGCGTCCCCGAACATGAAGATAGAGCCTTTCGTGTGAGAGCCTGAGACTGCCTCGCCGGCGACGGCCTGAGACACACCCAGGACAAGAAGACTCGGTAGTAACGAAGAGAGCATCTTGCAAGAATTTTATATAGGCAGTCGACCGTGACTTTTGAATTCAATATGTATGGCGAAGTCAAAGGTGCTATTGGTGTGGCTGAAAGGACTGATTTGGGAAAAGCCTGATGGGAAAGAATCATGTAAACTGGGCGTAAGGCTTGATAATAAGTAATCTATCCGTGATACTCGGCTGAAAACATGCCAAGCTTTCACTTCTGCTCTTCAATTCCAGAGCGATGAGTGATACTCTCTTGCACGTTCAGCCACTGTTGATAGAGAACTGGTGATCGTCCACTAACTCTCGATGAACCAAGGCTTAATTTCGGCGTGGCCTACTTCTCGTGTCCCACAACCACTTTGCGTCGCAATCCATAGGATCAAATGCCCGTAAGACCGCTTGCTAGCCATTCGGTATCCCACATGTACCTTCCACTTTTGTCCATGAGGCTGGGGTTACTGACTTTGTCATTCAAGGTTGGCTCCAAGTCTTTGCGAGTCAGTAGCTCAACTGCCATCTCAAGCCATCGAATCTTTGACAGTACCCACTCCCACAACGACTATAGTAATTATTAGCTACGCCATTGTGCTTGCATGCATCAGCTAGTTGATACGCGTTTGTTGTGATTCGTGAATTGAAAACTGTTTAATGCATATGAAGATCGGGTGTCAAACTTCCCGAAGCTACCACTTCCGCTACTACGGAAATTGAGGTCTTTCAGACCGTGTGGGATAGTTGACAATCGATGCAGTCCTGGCTGTCTTACATCCGTTCAATCGTTCTCAACCTGTCTTTTACCGCTAGTGAAACAGACTAAGCAAGCACAATCGGCCCGCCCAAGAGCGATCCTTGGTTGTGGAACAAACCTCGAGCAAGTCTCAATTTGGCTGCCTAGACATCCCGGCCGGGAATATGAACAAGATTTCCTCTTCCGTCCAAATTGAACGTTTACCACTTAACCACTTGACAAGTCATCATTCCGGATCGACAAAGGAGTCAGTGGGTCCTTTGCAAAGGACTGGTTACAACGAACAAGAATTATTTCCTGCATCACTTGGTTCCCACATAATCATTTGAGATCACACATTTCAATGTAAGACTCGGGCGCTCTTCGTCTCGTGGATTTCATGGTCAAAATATTGATTCAAGCCCTAGACGGCGCATAGCTTTGATCAGTGGTCAACTAATTCAGCGTGGGAATAGACAATGGCGTTTGGGAATGCCGGAAGTCTTCTTTTGCCATCATTCTATCAACGTGAAGGATTGCGATCTGCAGCCTGTTGTTCCAAGTAAACATTTCCCTGGGTTAACTACAAACACGAGGTCTTTTAATAAAACATATTCCAAGCTAGGCTCATCATGGCGTGGTTTACACGACTCAGGGGCTCGGGAACTTGGATCAGAGTGTTTCTCGGCCGAAGCCCATTGCAGGAAACATTCTTATAAGAAACGAAACATGGTCGCTGTTCGATCAAACGATCTGTTCACCAGCTTCAAAGCTTTCTATTCGCTAAAGTCTCGCCAACCTTCTATTACCATCATGTTCCACAATTTCGCCTACGCGTGTGCCTTCGCCACGCTGCTAGCTGTACCTGCGACGGCAAGAGACGTTCCAGCTAACGTCAAGGCCTTTTACGACCAAGTTCGTGGCCGGCAGCAATGCTCCACCGTCCTCAAGACCGGCTTCCATAGCAAGGAGGGCGGCAAAGGAGGTGAGCCGACCGAGAAATGTCCCAAGAGAATAGATTGCTTAGTGACCCTAACACGGACAAACTATCCGCATCATAGATTATGGCTATTGTGGCGACTACTTGAGCAATTACAATGTCATCTACATACAGGGTTCGGGAGGTCGCCTCGCGAACATGGACATTGATTGCGATGGTGCGGAGACTCATGGAGACGGCCGATGCGGTTCCTCCACCGACACGCAGCCGCAGACGTCTTTCAAGTCCGAAATCCAAGGTTACAAGGCCGGAATCAATGATCTGAACGCGTATGTTCACCCTTACGTTGTTTTCGGCAACGACGGATCTAAGCCCGGATGGCCTACCTTCGACCCAAAGAAGCATGGCATTGAGCCCCTCAGCGTCATGGCAGTTGTTTGCAACAACAAAGTTGTGAGTCCATCCTCTGTACCTTTAGTTGTTGATTTATCTTTCATTGGCGCAACTTCTAAACCTCGAAACCTGTAGATCTATGGTATCTGGGCCGACACCAACGGTGATGATGGCAGCCAAGCCATGGTCGGTGAAGCCTCGCTTTCTCTTGCTACGGCTTGTTTCGGAACTGGTATGAATGGAAATGCTGGACATGACCAGTCTGATGTACTCTACATTGCGTTCCCGGGCAAGGACGCCGTTCCTGGCGCTCATGGTGCTACCTGGGCCGCCAACACTTACGATGAATTTGAAGACAGCATCTCGGCACTCGGCAATCGCCTCCTCAAAAGAATCCGAGCTTGAGCCTCGAGTTTAACGCTGATGCAATCCTCCAGATAGCCATAGAGATGTGCTGCATGTAAATGCATCACTACAAGACGCAGAGGAGACTCCGTATAAGGTGATGGAAAGGGGTTATTTTTCGTGTACATTAGCATTATTGAATGGTCTTTGCGGCCTCCTTAGCATCCCACTCTCTCAAAAGAATTGATTTATCTCACATTTTTTGTTCGGGTAGCAGCACGTAAACATAAGTATTTACTCACTACTGGAATTTGTCTGACTGCAATCACTTGCGTGCTTTTGCCATGATCCGCTTCAAGGACATGATTTATATTAGTACTTTATGAATCCCAGTCGTGCTCAATTGCGGAAAACGTTCTCCCGCAAATATTCCCCAGTCAGTCTTGGCCGCCAAAAGAAGTGATATTTACAGCCTTCACTTGAGCATCTGTGATTCCTTAGCCAACGTTACTGAACGACATGATGCTGCTATTTTGGCATATGTCCCCTCGAAAGAACCTTGTTAGGTCGAATCTTGCAGCAGCACCAATCGGGGCATAAGAAGGGATGGACGATAGACAGGCGGTTGTGTGCCTTTCCTAAAGTACTCATCTGTTGTGCATGGAAATCATGATTGCTTCTCAGTGAAACATAAGTATAATAGCTTGCTCAGGCAATTAATTGCAGCTCTGGACAGCAGGCATACATGTGATGATGAAGGATTGGTGCACAGTTTCAAAGTAATGTTAGTAAGAGGCAGTCTCCAAGAAAAAGCACCAGTGCATCCACCTCCCAAACTGTCAAAAGCCGTTTTCGAAATATAAAGAATTGAAGAATAACGGGAAGAGTTTCCCAATGCAATCCAAAGCGAAGCGATGTTAGATGATGTAGAATCCTGCATGTGGCAAAACGCTCATGCGCTGCTCGAGTTTCCAAGCAATCTCTCATACGGAACCGTCTTTTATCCACAAACACCAGAAGTGGCAATGGTGTTCAAGTCCTTCGGTATGACACCGGCAGCAACGGCGGCTAAGAGAGTTAGTCAAATGTGGGAATCATAAAGCTCGAGAACATTTTGAGACGTATGTGACTTACCTTTGTAGGACCACCGGTAGTCATCGCCAAGCGCGGTCTTCCACGTCCAGAAAACCCAGCCTGCAGTCGATTTCTCGTAAGAGTAAACCTGAGCAGCAAACCACTTCTTGTAGAAGGCTTTCTGCTTGCTTGGGCTCCACCCATCCGTCGATTCAACGTTGTCTGGCACTGCGATACTCCACTCGCCAACTATGGTAGGCCCAGCGGCATCTGAGTTGCGGTTATCTTTGCAAGAAGTTGAGATATAGCTCTGATGCGAGACAGAAACGCTCGTCGACCACTTTAAATAACGGTGATCATCGAATGCGGTGAAATAGGTGTCGCTCAAGAACTCGACCGGATTCCCGGAGCCCCAGTTTGTGTTCATCATCTGTATGTGGACGTAATTGTTGCGAGCCACATTGAGGTCTTTCTCGACCTGACGAATTCCCTGTCCCAGTATTATCAGCCCCTGCAACATTAACACCACTGTAGGCGAAGCGTAGCATGACGTACCGTGTAAGCGTCCTTGTAGAAGACGGACCGCATCGATTGCACCTTGCGATCCCAGGCGACGGGCTCATTTAGAACCTCAATCATACCGACGTTGCGGAACTCGTTGTGATCGTGGACAAGCTTTCTGAGGAACTTCAGGAATTTGACACCGCGATTATATTGGTAGTCGTTGTAGAAGCCCGGGGTAGTAGCGTACTATTGTCATATTCCGAATTAGAACGAATCTCTTCCTCGACGCTAGCAAATCAGTAATTGTGATATCCTACCTGGCCGGTGAACGGATTTTGCCGCTCTTGTGCACCTGGGGCGCCGTGGTGGCTGGATGACTGTCAGCTTAAGAACAGCGATACCTAAAGATAACATAATGGTTGGACGTACCCCAAGATGATATAGAAACCACGGTCACTAGCCCAGCCGCAGAGCCGGATCAAGTAAGTCACAGCACCCTGTGCAAGTCAGACATTATTTCCTCTGATCCCGCTCTCATAAGGATGGCGAAGGGGGCCTTACCTTCGGGAAATGCTCCGACTTATCGACGAGAGACTCGTCAAGCCAATACCCTAGTGGGATGCGAATAGTGTTGATACCGTAAGTCAACATCTCGTCCAGATCGGCCGCGGTGAGCCAGGTGTCCCAATGTTTCTGAAAGGCAGCGTCAGATTTCGCCTGACCAAGCTTCGAAACGCAGTCGAATTCGGACTTGTAAGAACCACAGCCCATCTTGTTCCATTCGCCTGAGTCAATCCACGGCTCATAGACGAAGACTGAGCCTAAGTTGACTCCTCTAATCTTCCCAGAACTGCTCCACCAGCGTGGAGTGACACCACTCTTATTGGAGGATGTCCCATTTCCTTCAAACAGACTGTGCCCATCGGTGTCGACGAGCTTGGTGGAGCCATCATTTGGCAACCACGCATAGGTAGCCGGCAGTGCGCATGCAAGCACCAGAAGAGAAAAACAGACCATGTTGGGATAGTTTGAATGCCAAGTGAGGGTAGAATGTGGTTGGAGATGAAGGACAGTAGAGCAAGGTGGTGCTGTTCACAAAGAAGAGCGGGTGGCGGATGCGATGTTTTAAGCTAACATCCCCAGATACTTAGAAACCTCCGCGAGGGGCAGCAGGGTAACCTTGACTCGTACACAGGAATGAAGAACTGCGCTCTTCCAACGCAGGATTGAATCCCAGCATCGGACGTCATGGTCTGAAAAGGCATCATAATAAACGCCCCTTTCAAATTTCTTTTCGGGAACTCCTCGTCGATCGTGTTGCAACTTTAGTTGTAACAATACAACTAAAGTAAGATGCGCATTCTCTCCACCTTGATGGAAACTCTCAGAGCGGCTCTGGACATCTTGACCATACCCCTGAATGAACGGCAACTGAACATAATCGTCCGAGGCCGCCATGCCCCTTTAATTCCGTTTGAATCCTAATGTGCATTGATGGATAGCTGCCTCCTCTCATAGATGTCTTTCATATGCTTCTGGTTTACTGTCGCGGTGACGCATCATTCTGAATGCGGCTTGTACCCCGGATCATCGCTGGATGTGGGATGAATGTCATCGCGCTATCTCAACTATTGGACCCTGAAGTTGAAACAAAGGTATGCACAGACAAAAGGAGGAGAGACACACAACATGCCGTTCCTTCGATGGCTTGAGATAGGTAGTTCAAAACAAAAGTCCCTGCTCCAAGTAAGCGCGGGCGGCTATCACAAACAACTGGTGATCAGACAGCATACTCCATTGAGACCAATATCCGCAATTATCAAGTGGATTTAGAACAGATTATCAAATAACATGGTCATATGCAGCGATGATCTATCGGGCCGAAAGAGGTGGTTCCTTACATGTGATGGTATTTAGGCACCGAGATTTCCAAAGGGGTGATGCCATTGTCGAAAGGGGGGGCGTTGGGAAGCAGTTGCTAATCTTGCGGAACTAATGATGATGAAAATGGTATAGTAATCACCGCATACCGGCTGCCTAAGATGCATCGAACTATATTCCCGTCTTAGCCCGCACTCAAGTCTCCCAATACCTATTTAAGGTACTTCATTGCCCTTTAACGTAAACAATTTCGGGTAGATTGTTTTCCGAGGGAATGAATTGAATTATGACGGTAATTGGGCCTATCGTAGGATGAGATATCAAAGATTCAGGTTCCGGGGCAACTTATCGTGTCCTGAGTCGTTCTCGGCACACAACTAATAACCCGGTACCCTAAGCATTCAACAGTTTATAACTCGGTCTTTAACGTAAATTTTGAGAGGGTGAACAACGTACTCTTGATGCCGCGCATTTGGGTGAGCCTAGGAAGATTCTTGAACGTTGATTCCATGTAATGTCCTGCTATGCTCATGGATAAGATACTGAGTAGACACATCAATGATGGAGCCCCCTTTCGGCATGATCCATCTTTTATAAACTTCCAGTTGTTGTTTTGACTTGCTTCGCTTTGACATTTAGGCGTTACTCCATGTACACATCCTTTGATCTGTGTGGAGGTCCTGGATCCTGGGACCATCGGGTAGCAAGAGATCTTCTTTTATTCGACGCTTATCGAGCTTGATCCTGATACCATGAAATACTGTGGCTTGATTGTGTGACCTAGAGTCAGCTTTTAAATCCAATTGTATGTTGAGGAGATGCTTAAGATTTGCAAGAGAAAGATGTGTGTGCACCGGCGGCCATCTGGGGGACCGCTTTCTGATCTAACTTCGGATGAAGCCTGTGGATCGATGATGCGATCAGTATTGAGACCCGAAAAGTAGTGGTAATTGATGCTTACTTTCTCCAAATCTAAAGTGTGCCCTCACACTACGCTAAGTCTTGCGACGGATTATATAATAATAGGCACTACGGGCGTGGTTCTGTGGCCCGCTTCTCCGACCGTGACGAGGCTTACTGCCCAGAGGTTCTGGCGTAAACTAGGCACGAGATTAGGGTTATTTATCCGCAGCGGCCTCAAACTGACCGCAGCTGACAAAACACCTGCGTATACCTAGTAGCAGCCATCGGAGAAGTGCGCCATTAGATTCGCCATTTCCGTTGCCTTTCCATGGTCATCTGGCGCCTATATCTGCCCAGGTAATCTCAGTCTCCGGCATATTTTTCATGTGCTGTCGCTGGCTACGCCCATACACTCGCTGGAAATAATTAATGAGTAAAGTCATTACATTAACACGTCAGTGACTTTGTTGCTAAAGCGCCCATGATCCAAGGCAGACTAAGAAAACCGTTGGATGGAGAAAAAAAGCCATCAAGACGAAAGCATTGAGGGGACGTTATCCGGACATTGCACTGCCATTGCCCAATTTCTCACGTTTTTATGAGGCTCAAGATTCCTCGCCGTCTTGCACACACACACCGCCCATTCCCCGGGTCCGAAAATGGTCCTCATGACGCGTGGGCCTGGGCTGGATTTTAGCCTAGACTCACTAGGTTCATGCAGACGCCAAGTACCAAGGGCCATTGTATTTGCGCAATGCCTGTCTGCCGGCGCATTTCATAACCGTGGCGCTTCTTGGGGGTTGCATTCCGCCGCACTAGCTGAGTATTGAGGCGCTCTTGGCAGAAGCCAAGACTAATTGGCAGCCAAATACAATTGCTTGGATGTTCTACCAAGGCTCTAAGGAACTCTTGTTTTTCATTCAAGGCTCGTCGAGGCAAACCCAACCTCAGGGACACTTGTTCAGGGACATCGCAGACCTATTCCTCTAGGAAAGTCTTCAATTTTGCCTTTTCGATTGAACGTATCGTCAATAATGGGGAGCACGCACCACCGACTGGCGGAGGAACAATACACCACGGACAAGTTCAAATATCCACTCCGGACGAATCTCGCCCGGCGGCCTAGCGAAACACCGCGGACGGCGTTGACTCGCGCCTTCGCTTTCGCGCTCCCCCCACTTTCATGGTCCGATAAATGCGGCGTTTCTCGGAGGTGGGTAGCGGAAGCAAGCAAGGTGATGGGCCCCAAAGAATTGCATCTAAGTAGGTAAAGTACGGTCTCGGTATGCATCCCGAGTCTATAACCCGTCGGGCTGGCTGACTGATACACCCTCTTTCAAAACTGAATCAAGCATTCTGCGCGATGGGTGTCCGAAAAGAGTGGCGATACTCTGCCGAAGTCCTGGATCTCTGTATGCTTGCATGATGCAAGAGGCTCTCGGGTCTTCGGCCCTTTCGCTCGCCTTGCCTTCGACCTCGACGTTTCATCCTTTATGATATCTCTGTGCAGCGACGAGAAATGGAAGGTGTCTCTGGGGGCGTGTTATCTTTGTGTTGATATGTCTGACGATGAGTGCATGCCAAGAGATGTCGCCAAGATCTCAAAAGCTGAGACCAAGGGACCAAACGACTCGGGACCACCCAGTTCCCACGTCAACTGAGTACCATATTCCATCTGAATGGAATCATCAGTGTTTGCGTTTCTGGGGTTTTGCGGAGATGAACAAAGCTTGGCAAAAACGTGTTAGCCAATGTATTGGCATTGTCAACGAGACTTGAGGTGATGAATATGCTTTGAAAATCGTAACCCGCGCATTCTATTCGCAACCACACGGAGAGCCCCCAAGGTCCAACAAGGCAGGAGCTCGGAGTGCTCCGACAACCCACTTCGCAATCTACGAACATACTGATGAATACCGTCGTTCCAAGTGGCTGAGAAGCCTCAATGAGGAAGCCTTCGACTCGTCAGATATATCCGGGGGAAGTGGATTAGGGGTTGATGTAAACGGCTAGAGTGGACGAGTTGTCCAGGGTGTATCCTCCTTCTCCCCCCAAAGAACTGTCGACATGGCCCCACGTCTCCGCACCCTTCTCTCCTCTCCACGGGGGACACGGAAGGCATTGGATACCTCCGCACTCTCCCACACACGGCTCCATCATGGAGTTATCTAAGCGCCTCGTGGGGCCATAGATCTGTGTTGAGGCTAAAAGGCGACTCGTTTCTCCTTACTCTCATGAGAAAACACCGAGAGAAGAGGGACACCACGCGTCTTGTTTCCTTTCTTCTTCTTGTCCAACCCTTGTTCACCCTACCCGTTCGTAACGGCGTGTGTGTGCGTATCATTTGCGGAAACGCTGCAGGAATCATGGGTTCCAAGAAGTACTTTGGCCTCACGGGCAATGCTCTCAACAATCTGAGAATCGCGCTCATCATCGCGCCCAGCTTCATTCTTTACGGGTACAACATTGGCGTCGTCGGTGGCCTGCTGACGGAAGAAGACTGGGTCAAAACGTTCCCCGAGATCGACACTGTCAACACAACCGGGGCCCAGAAATCGGCAAACTCGACACTCCAAGGCTTCATCGTCGCCACCTTCACTATTGGCGCAACAATCGGCTCACTATCTTGCTCCTGGACCGGCGATATCTACGGCCGCCGCAACATCATCTTTGTCTCCGCCATCATGACGCTTATTGGCGAAATTCTCATGGCAGCTGCTTTTGGCCTCCCTCAATTCGTCGTTGGCCGTGTTCTCACCGGTCTCGGCATCGGGCAGCTCAGCTCCATCGTCCCAGTCTGGCAGTCCGAGACGTCTGCTGCTGCTAACCGCGGCCGACAAGTGGTCATATCTGGCGTGTTCATGTGCGTGGGCTACATGCTCGAATCCTGGATCGATCTCGGCTTTTTCCAATTCCACTCTGGTCCCATTACTTGGCGTCCACCTCTGGCCATCGCCGTGTTCTTCTCCATCGTTTTAATGGCCGCAATTTACTTCTTCCCGGAATCACCCAGATGGCTCGTCATGAAAGGAAGGTCAGAGCAAGCTCGCGCCGTGATTTCCGTATTGAAATCGCTTCCGGCAGATTCTATGGAGGTTCAGGCTGAGCTTTCCGGAATCGAGTATTCCCTCGAAGAAACAAAGGGCACACAGGTCTCCTTGAAAGATGTCCTCAAGATGGGCGAAGACAAGCTTTTGTATCGCTTCTGCCTGTGCATGTCGCTTCAATTCTTCCAACAGATGGCGTATGTTGTCCCCCTTCCAATAGCTTCTCATTGACAGCAAGATGACTAACTCTGCGTTCAACAGTGGTTCCAACCTCGTCAGCGTATATGCACCAATCCTTTTCCAACAAGGCCTCGGTCTCTCTAGCCAGTACTCTCGCATTCTCAGCGGCGGAACCCTGACGTGGAAATTCTTCGCCTCTTTCATCGCTTTCTTCACGATCGACCGGTTCGGGCGACGCGCTGCATTCATCGTCAGTGGCGCAGGGATGTCTCTTTGTATGATCGCACTCGCTATCGCAACATCATTCGGGACCGACAACTACCCAGCTCAGATTGCGGCTGCTTTCTTCATCTTTTTGTACAACACGTGGATCCCAATCGGCCTCATGGGAGCGAATTACCTCTACTGCACAGAGGTTGCGCCACTGCGTCTGCGTATGGCGATGAGTTCCATTTCGACAGCGAACCACTGGCTGTTCAACTTCCTCGTCATCATGGTTACGCCGGTTGCTCTCAACACCATTGGATGGCGCTACTATATCGTCTACGCCGTGATTGCGGCCGCTATGCCGGTGACAGTGTACTTCTTCTTCCCTGAGACGACGGGACGGAATCTCGAGGAGATTGATCTCCTGTTCCGTGAGTCGCCTTCGTGGATGGCTACAGTGAAGTATGCCAAAACACGACCGATTGCCATGCCGCAGGAGTTCAACTCCGAAAAGGGCGAGAAGGCAGACCACTTGGAGGAGGCTTGAAGTTGCGTTAACTGTACATATATATTGTTGTCATTAGATTGGCTGTTAGAAGGCTACACTTTCAGTGGTGTTAGCGAGGGTCATTCATGATCTCCCTCACGGATCCATGTCAATGGCCTGGGGTACGTGGCAGAGCCAATATCAATACAAACTTTCCCCATTGTCTCCTTCACTTCTGGAACTGCGTCAAGACCTACGCTCCCAACCTTCATCCGCGTGTCGTTTCGGAGCACCTCCTCTATCCCGTAGACTAGTAGACAGCATTGGCAGATGTGCCTGTAGTCTCTCTCATTCTGCATGTTTGATCCTTTTTGATAGACCCGTGCAAGCGAAAGAAGAATGCTCTGATCAACGGGGAAGTTATTATTATTCTGACAAGGACGAACACCTTTTACCATCCCGCAGCCGGTGGGATAGGGTGGTACTCTCTGGGCCAGAGTACGCCTGTGGATACTTTTGCAATTTTGGATCAATCGGTGACCGATAACCATACCGACGCTGGCAATGATATAATCTGATTTTCTCGTGGCAAATGGCGTAAACTACGAAATCATTCGGTAAAAGTTCTCTGCACTTGCGAAGTCGTGTCTTTTCTATAACAACGTTTCATCTGCATTGCGCCCATTTCAGAACAACCTGCCAGATTTCATCGGTAATGGCTCAATCTACCAACCCTTGAATGTCACTTGATCCGTCAAAAATACCCTAAAGACCAAGTGGCAACTGGCTTCTTTCAATTTTCAATTCGATTAAGACGAAATTCGTACCGGATTAGTTAAAAAGCTGTTCTAAGAACCACATATGTGTCGGATATCTGGTCGCCGAACAGATATTTTTCCTCAATGCGACTTCCTCTAAGGAATTCCGCAACGACTCACTTCAGAACGAGGCAACATCAATTAAAATATCCAGATACTCCATTCATTCAAAGCGATGGCCTGCAAAGATACTGATTTTTGCTGTATTTGGCAAGATGGCTTATTTACCTTACAACAAGCTCCTGGATGACTTCAAGAAAAAGTGACCTATATGAGCCTCAAAATCGAGATCGAAAAAAGAGAACTCCGATAAAGAGGACTCCAACACATTTAGAATGGTCTTTTATGGATGGGCTAGACGAAGGCGCATCTTCAGAGTGCGGTTGGACTCATTTTGCAGGTGACATCATTTGCCGACAAGGTATTATTGACGGCTTGCCCAGTCATTAATCTCAGAGGGGACTATCGACGAGGGGTTATGCAGCCCAGATCTGAGATCCCAGATGTCGCGTTGGGCCAAGATTCTTAGCAGTCCAGCCAAGACTCTTGGCTTGGCTTGGCCTCAACTTGGCTTCACTTGGCTGCACTCAGCTCCAGTGCATACGTCGATCCACCCTTCAAGGGCCCGAACCTAGATCCAACATCATATTCAAGATTGCCTGGATATTCAACTTCAAGCTTGGCCTTGTGACCGTCAGAGAAGCTCGAGAACGACGCGCTGGAGGTAACTAGAGGTCAGGATAGAGGTGAATCTGTCTTTGGGCATAACCTCGGCGCGAGATCGGGGCGGATGACCCCTAAAATGGCAAGGTGACGGGTCGTTAGTGGTATCCGCTTCATTTCCCATCCGGTTTTCGCTCCTGTCCTCTCAACTCTTTTGCTCATCCTAAAGTCGTGGAACGGCTAGTCTATCCTCTCATATTAACTTGCCATTTTTTCATGGCCAAAGGTCCTTTCTGGCGGAATATCTGTCATCGCCATCGGCGAAGACCGTCACCAGTCGCCCCGAATCCGATTGCCGAGGCTCATGATTAGACGAGTCGTTGAAGTTCGTCTCATCTTTCAGGCGATGATATTCCCGTCCGCCCACCCGCCCGCTACGCAACTTCCACAATTGATCCATGGTACAGTCAAGGTGGCAACTTACGCGCATACGCACATCTTTTGGCGAGGAACTCGCTGATAACGTATAAGCGGACATGGCCGCAATGTCCACACATGGCCCTCCTGAGATATGAACTGATGCGACAATACTCAATGTTTTCCAATGGATTGCCAGGCCATACCCTGCTCATTACCTAAGGACCTCCCCTTTTCGCACCAAATGCCACAACAGCCTTCCTAACTTGCTTAGTCTTGGGTGTGGGACAGCCGCCCATGCGTCTGAATTGCCGGTTTCCCCGGCCTCTCTTGCGGCGCTGCATCGGGCCCATCCGCTTCCCCTTGTTGCCCACATACCGAGATCACCAGACTATGCCGATGTTATCTGCTGTTTAACGGGCTCCTTTTCATTTGCTCAACGGCTTTCTGCCAGCTTGTAATATGCACGCTACCCACCCTCTGCCTTCCGCACCTCCTCGACATGGATCGAGTTCCCGAAGCTTTTCTTGAATAGACTCAAACTACCCCGACATGTCCTAGTTATGCTTGATTTAGCTCCATTTAGCTCCTGCCAGATCCAGACTAGCCAGGTTCATCGTGAACCGCCCACATTTACGACCGGCGGAGACGTGCACTTTCAGACTTGCCATTGTAATCTCACCTTCTTGACGAAGGAATTGCTCCGTTCGGGCTTATCAAAGCCCTGTTAATGTTGGCCATGCAACCGTTCAATCATGATATCGACCGACAGAACGAAAACGAAATCGAGTATTTATATAGCCCAAGTATCCGCGAACGATGATTATAATGCTTCTCTTCACTCCCATCCTCAGTCATCCCTCATCCCTCAGGTCTCTAGGTCAAAATGGTTGCCAAGGCTCTCTCCGTCGCCCTTCTCGCTGGTGCCGCTTCGGCCACTTGCCCTCTCTCTATTGAGATCAGCAACGCCGAGAACCACACCGTCAACGTCGCCGTTACCAACACCGGCAGCGAGGCCGTCTCCGTCTTCAAGGGCAACACCGTCTTCAGCGACCATGCCACCCAGGATCTCCTGGTGACCGATGCCGGTATGTAGATGCACGCTATTACATCATTGGGGATAGCATCTAACAAGAACCAGAGGGCACTGCTCTTCCTTTCGAGGGTATCTTCGTCAACTACAAGCGCACTGGCCTCGACGCCAAGCTCTTCCAGAAGATCGCTGCCGGCGAGACCATCACCGTCCCCGTCAACGCCGCCAAGAGCTACAAGCTCGACGGCATTGCCGACGCCAAGGTCACTGCCATCCAGGGCTTCCGCTACGCCGTTGGTGACAGCATCCCCTCCGCCTTCAAGGACTTGGCTTCCTGCGCCGATGTCACCTCCGGCGAGGTCGAGGTCACTGTCGACCAGACCACCGCTGCTGCGTAAGTCCTATGCCAACATTTGGTGCGAATAGCGATCCTCTTACTAACCTGACACCTGCAGGGACCACATCTCCCGCAAGCGTGAGGAGCCCTTCAACTCCCGCATCCAGAAGCGCGCCATCACCTACTCGTCCTGCACCACCGCGCAGACGACCTCCCTGAAGACCTCCGTCACCGACGCCATCTCCATGGCCAAGGCCGCCTCCACCGCTGCAGGCACCTCGTCCTACTACTACACCACCTGGTTCAAGTCGACCTCGGTCGCCTCCAAGGTCCAGACCATCTACAACGACGTCGCCGGCGTGCAGACCACCTCCCCCAAGATCTCCTGCACCGACACCTACAGCGACTGCACCGACGGCAGCGCCCTCCTCTACACCGTCCCCTCGGACAACGTCATCGTCCCCTGCCCCAACAACGGCTTCTGGGGCTTCCCCGAGCTCGCCTCCCAGTGCTCCGGAGACGACTACGACCGCGCCGGCAGCATGCTGCACGAGATGACCCATCTCTACGGCACCACCGACTGGGCTTACGGCCCCACCGCCGCCCAGGCCCTGTCTGCCACCAAGGCTGCTGCCAACGCCGACACCTACGAGATGTACGCCGAGAGCGTCCGCCTCGGTGGCTGCACCACCGGCTAAGCGTGTTCGTCTATATGACGTACATGCATAGTTTGGTCTGGGTGCTGTTCCCTTTTGGGGATGAGAGCCCTTCCTTCTTTCAATGTCTATAATTCAGTTGACGGTCCGGGTAGAGTGGGAACTACTGCGGGATATTTATATGCCTAGGGGGAGCTTAGTCGCGGAATGGCTTGATGTGAGCTGAGTGCTAGAAGTAGCCTATGAAGTAACGGTTGAACTCCTGAGATCTTCTCACTATCGCAAGTGATTACTTGACTGTGATACATGTACTCGAAGAAGAAGTCTTTTTAATCAGCTTGTAGACGTAGGCGTATGAAACTCCGAATGTCCCCAGAAACCATGGTTTCTCAATAAGTAGTCCGAACTAGCATGTCCTTGTGGTTGTAGTTTCAATCTCCTTCTTGCCTGATTCCAATTGCGCCCTTTCCCATTGCAAAGTGTTTCTCCTCACAGTCTCCAGAACTCATAGGTTACCAGATCGGCTTTCATCAATCGGTTTCGTTCAGCGGAATATCCAGAACGTCCTACTTGTAACAGTAGAACGCTCAGTAGCGAAATCAGCTCATCCATCTTGCATTGGAGGTCTCCTCCTGCAGCAACCCACCCTTCCATGCCACTTCCATGGCGTCAATCGTGTTCGCTCTGACCTCAGACGTGCAGTATTAAATACTATGAAGTTTTTTGTATGGAGAACGGCGAGATTGGTAGTTATCAATTGAGCGTGCGGTGGTGAAGTCGCGTTAGCCGCAGTGTCCACAGACTACTTTGGTTATTTGCACATCTTTGCCGAAACCTTACTTGACCATTGAGCTTATAAGCTTTGTCTTTGTTCAGATAATTTTATGTAAATATTTGACATTGAACTCGGAACAGACGATCTTATTGGAGCTTTGGTTGATTGTCGTTGCGAACTTTCCCAAATCCGAACTCTGAACAATCATCAGGGCTTTCCCGCCGAATGTTTGCTGGAAATAGATATGATCTACAAGGTTCAGTCTTGATTTTGTGTCAAAAAAGCTTAGTAAATTGCAGACCCATCTGGTCGCCAGCATTACCGTGAACCCGATATCGTATTTCTTCGTGATCGCCCTCGCATCAATGTGCCGGTTTTCTCAATGCACTGCGGACGGCACTAGAAGTTCGAGAAATGCTCGTGAGATTGTACCATAACGTCTTCCAGGCATACCAAAGCCTCCATGTCACGAGGAAGAATGTTATCAATTTGAACCATGGACAAAGTTCCTGAGCCCCATTATCAAGAGAAAAGCTCGGTATACGTCGCCGGCAATAACATAAGATTTTCGAGTCTTCCAATTGTCAAACAGATGAATGCTCTCTTCGGTTATGACGGTGACAGCCGTTGCCTGGGCTAAGCTCTCGAAGACCTAGAGCCAACAGACCTGGTTTGGACGACATCTCAGAACAGCCTTTCGTTGGCACATACTCTACGTATGTGTTCCTTCCATTTTCTGAGACGGAGCTCTCTCGGTTCTTTCTGGACTGTCAGCTTGAACGTGAGCGACGCAGAATCGCAAGGAAGAGAAGGAAGAGAAACACGCTTCGTTTTCGCAACTCAACCGCATTCGGCTTTAGAAGGAATTAACAGTTGTTTAGTAGGTCCAATCAGATGTGATCGCCTCCACCAGAAAATACGAGTAATTCGATAAACTAATAATAGCCCCCCCTAGTTAAGGTAAGAGTCCTATATATAATAATAAGTATTTAGTTATTAATAGATCCTTAGGTAAATTTTTAGCTAATTAAGGGCTAAAAATATTTCATTATATAATCGCTTTACTACTAGTTTAAATATTACGAGTTTTATATAATAAGAGAATATATTACTTTACGCTTTATTAAATTATTTTAGAAATATTTCTTAATTATATCTCCTCTTAATTATATTAAAATTTACCTATTATAACTAACTCTATAGAATTATTCTTATAAAACTTATTTATTATATATAATAATAATATTATTTTAATACTTTTACTTTAGTAAAGCGAATTAAATCTATTATAAAATATTTAAGAAAATTTAGATTATAATAGCGTATTTATTTTATATCCTAATTTCTATAAATATCGAGCTCCTATTTATAAAGAGTTAATTAAATAAATAAGTATTATATAAATTAAACCTTTATATTAAATATTAATATTATACTTAGGTTATAAATAATAATTCCGATAATTATATTATTATTTTTAATAGCTTAAATATCCGTACTAAAACTTAAAATAACCGAGGTATTATTATAGTATAATAGCTTTAATATACGGCCGGTATACCTAAGTTTCTTCTAATTACTAATAATAAAGTTATACTTATTATTTTAACTAAAGCCTTATTTATAAAAAAAATCGAGCGGCCATAGGATATAGTATATTTAACTTTTTGTCTCTTAATATTAAAAATTATTAAAGAATAGTAAATTTAATATAATACCTAACGAGGTATTATTAGTTTTTTAATAACTAGTATTATTCTAAGAGATATACTTATAACGTAATACTATTATACTTATTAAAGTAGCAAAGCTTATTTATATATACCCTATAACGATTTTTATTATATAATTATTTTAAAGGACCTCGTTAAGAAGTATAATATATTACGAAATAGAGTTAAAATATTTAATATTATAAAAAAGATTATTAAGTAAGTCCGGTTATTTAAAAAATATTTTAAAAACGTTTTAAAAACGTTTTAAGAACATTTTTAATCGTTTTTTTTTTAAATAAAGTACTATTTATACCGTATATACTAGATTTAAAAAAGGCATTATATATTAAAAATAGAATATAATATGCTTCTTTAAACTAAGGAAAATATAATATAGTATATATATAAAATTACTTAATAAAATAATATAAATAACTTATAAAAAACTTAATAAGAGCTTATTAATCTTTAGTAATAGATCTTCGTATACCGAAATTCGTATCCTTTATAAAGACTTATAAATTACTATTTTTATCTAATTTTATTAAATTAGAAATATTATATATAATATATTAAAGTAGTTATAAATAAAACGGATACGTAATTTATAGAGGAAAGGGGTTAAGAATGCTATATATTTATATTAAATCGTTAAAAACGTCCTACTTATAATAAGCTTATTAAATATTTTATTAAGGAATAAGGCTAAGTTATTACTAACTAAATAAAACTTATTTTAAACTATTACTTAAACTTAAAGTAGTAAAGTGTTCTATTAAATATTAATATTTTATTCTAAAGGATATTAAAATAATACTATTTATTATTTTAACGTTTTATAATAAATATAACTATTTTTTATTATTACTAAATAAAACTTTAAAAACTATTATTTAAAATATCTTTTAAGTTTTTTAAAGAATTAATAAACTAAGTATAAGTCTAAATACTTTTTTTTAATCTCCTTAACTCTAAGAATTCTTAATTAAAAATAAGGGGCGAATAATTATAAATATTTATTAAAGCTTTATAAAAATAGACTTTTTATAATATATTATTCGTAAATAATAGATTCTTCTATTTCCTAGGGGAAGTTAGACCTTAGCTCTTATATTATAGTAGCGAAGAGAAGTAAATAAGCGAATATACGTAAGTTTTTTTATAAATATAAAAAGATAGCTATTCTAATATTATAATAAGTATATAATATATTTAGTATACGTACTAATTTAATACTAACTATATAATTATTTACTTTTTTTAAAAATAAGTAGAATAATAAAAATTCGATAATATAAAGTTATTTATAGTTAATATAAACTATAAATATATAAAGGGTATAGGTTAGTAAGAAATTATCTAGGGCTAGTATAGCTAAAATAATAAAAAAGGTATATTATAACTTTAAAAATATTTCCGAAATGTTTTTTAACTTTTGTTTTAAAATTACTAATATATTACTTATAAAACTCTACCTCTTATACGGGTCTATATAAATACTAAAACTATAGATATATATTATTATATATTTCGAGCTATATTTAATATCTTAGAGTAAAAGTATTAAGTTTAGGTCTAATAAAAATACGTTTATAAAACCGGCCTTCTTAGAGTTACTTTAAATTAAGTAGATATAGTAATTAAGGGCTTAAGTAAATACTTTATTAAAAAGTTTAACCCTTAATAAATATAGCTTATATAAGTCTAAAACTATATATACTTATATTACGTATATTTTAAAAGAGGTATTAAAGAATTCCTAGGCAAAAATTGTTCTTATAGTATAAATTCTATTTATAATATATTAATATCTCTCTTAAAATATTAAATAGTACTTAATTATAATAAGCTATATAATATAATTTATTATAAGTATTATATCTTACTATATATAGCTTATAATAGAAATATTTTAAAAAATATTTTAAAAAGGGAAAGCGTTTTTAAAATATTTTTAAAATATTTCTAAAATATTTCTCATTAATACCTTGCCTAATTAATAATAACTTATTATTTTATAAAAAACTTTCTATAATATACTAACTAAGCAAAGTATAAACGAGAACTATATATTATAACCGGGTTTTATAATAAAATAACTAAGGTTTTATTAAAAGATTAGTTTTTAATACCTAATAGTACTAATATAATCGAGATCCTTTACTTAGTTTTATATATTTAGACTAGTTAATATCTTCTTCTACTTATTATAATTAATAAGTACGTATTAATAATTAGTTATTATAAGTATTAATTAAGTTTAATAGTGCTTATAACTAAGATTAGAATCTAATATTATAGGATTTTATAACGTATTATAAATATATTATAACTTTATATCGAAATATTAGTATTATAAGCCGTTTTTAATATTTAATATAATATTAGAATATATTTAAAATACGTTTTAATAAATACTTATTAATTATTAAATTAGAAAAAAAGGTAAGAGATCGGGCTAAGAGTTTATAAATTAATACTAAAGAATTATCTCGTATTTAATAAAGAATTTATAAAGATTTAGTTACTAATTAATAAAGTAGTTTTTAAGGTAAGAACTTTAATAGCTTTAGTTTTAATAATTATAATAATTTTAATAATACTTAGTCTTAACGTAGAGTAAGTATTTTATTTTCTAAAGTACTTTTTTTACTAAATAAAAGTTAAAACCCCCCCTAGTACCTTATAGTAGTTTATAAAAATAAGCTACTTAATTATAAACGTAAATAAGTATAAATTATTTTATATTTAAAGAATAATAATTAAGGATTAATAAGATTTAAGAAAATAAAGAACGAAAAGAATAGGAGTTTAAATTTAAATAAGAATATAAAGAGCGCGAGTTTTTAATAAACTAAGCTTATAAAAAGTAGGAGTTTATTATAAAATAAAACTACTTAAATAGGGTAATAAAAATAAAAATAGTACTTAATTAATAAAAATAAGAATAGGAAATAAGCTAATAAAAAGAAAGCTCTTAAAATATTTTTATATTTATTTCTTTTTTAACTTTATTCTTATTACTTATTTAAATAATTTAAAATATTTCTTTCGTAATATTAATATAAAATATAAATTTATATTTATAATATTTTAT